>CM054129.1:111111339-111627053 GCA_028751855.1 Ambrosia trifida
CCAATTCTAACCTCTTCCAATTCAAGTAATCAAACACAACCTGATCCTAGTGATTTAGGTGTCATAACCCAGGCAACACAGCCTGATCCTACTGAAACATGTGTCATACACGAGGCAAACTTTTATCAGGGTCTTGATGATGGTATGGATGAGGGTGGTGAGGGTGATGAGGGTGGTGAGGGTGGTGAGGGTGATGAGGGTGGTGAGGGCAGTGATAGTAGTGGTTCTTATTTACTTAAAGAATGTGGTAGAAGACTTGTGGCCATTAGGAAGAACAAGGGGAAACAGGGTACTCATGTAAACCCTGATCCAGATGATGGTGATTATTTTCCTGGTGATGAGGGTAGTGATGAGGGTAGTGATGAGGGTAGTGATGAGGCTAGTGATGAGGGTAGTGATGAGGGTAATAATGAGTGTCATGATGGGGAGGATAGAGACTTCATAGTTGATGAGGACAATGCAGATGATGATATTCAGGTTAACATGGATGAATATAAGGCTGCTGTTGACTTTAATGCTAGTGATGATGAAAATGTTGACCCACTTGAGGAAGACATTGATATAGACTTAGATAATTTTGATAGTTTTAGTGATGAAGAAGAGAGCAACACTTTGTAGAGAGCTAATAGGGTTTGTAGGAGAAAAAGGAGGGAAAGAAAAGCTTTTGGTTTAGAGGGGAGTCCAGATTGTCCATTCTCACTTGGTCAATGTTTTCCTGATAAAAAAACCATTAAGAATATGGTGAAGGATTATGCAATAAAGACTAGGAGGCAGCTGCATATAGTAAGAAATGACGGATATACCCAGTGGCATATGCTGTGGTTGAGGCAGAAACAACAGCAAGTTGGACATGGTTTCTAGAGTTATTAGGAGATGATTTGGATTTGGCATCAAACAGCAACTTCACATTCATCAGTGATCGACAAAAGGTATGTAATATAGCTAAGTTTTCTGTATGCTAAGTCAACTGTATGCTCACTTTTTTGTTTGTAATTGCAGGGTCTCATTCCTGCAGTTGAAAAGGTGTATCCTAGTGCTGAGCATAGATTTTGTCTGAGACATATATATGAAAATATGAAGCCTAGGTGGAGGGGTGATATCTACAAAAACTTGTTGTGGAATGCAGCTAGTGCAACCACACCTATTAAACATGAAAGGATGATGGAAGCAATCCTGAAAGAAGACAAGGCAATGTATGCATACTTGAAGGGTATTCCAGTCAAACACTGGTGCAGAGCTTTTTTTAGTGGTAACAACACTTGTTTATGTTTCTTTTCATTGAATGCATTTGACATATTTTAATTGTAACAATGAATGTTTATGTTTCAGAGAGGCCAAAGAGTGATATCCTGTTGAACAACCTATGTGAGGTGTTCAACAGGCAGTTGATCCTAGGCAGGGATAAACCCATTATCACCTGTCTAGAATTTATACGGGAGTACTGTATGAAGAGGTTGATGATTGTTCGGGTGATGATTTCAAAATCATCAGGCCCTTTAACACCAAGAGCCACAGAGCTGTTTGAGAAGATAAAAGATGATGCTAGCCAGTATTCTGTCATTTGGTGTGGCACTGGAAAGTATCAAGTAAGTGGTCCAGAGAATGAGACAAGGGCTGTGAACATGAATGAAAGGAGTTGTGCTTGTAGGAGGTGGCAGTTGAGTGGAATTCCATGTAGGCATGTTGTAGCTTGTATATGGAATATGGCACTTCATGGATTGGATGATGGAGTTCCTGAGAAATATGTTCACAAAGCTTACTGGGTTGATACATGGAAGGAGGTTTATGAACATACCATTGAACCACTAAATGGAACTGATATGTGGGAACATTTTAACTGTCCCACCACCCTCATAGCTCCTAAATACCACAAGCCTGTTGGAAGACCTAAAAAGAAGAGGAGAAAGTCTGCTTTTGAAAAGGATGAGGTTGCAAAGTTGTCAAAAGCTATTGAAAAGGGTGACAAACTGCCAAGGAAGGGTAATCCAGTCAAATGCAAGATTTGCAAGCAACCAGGACATAACAAAAGGACCTACAAGAAAGCTGCTGGGGGTTCACAGGCTGCTGGTTCACAAGCTGCTGGTTCACAACCTGGGGGTTCACAAGTTATGTAGTATTCAGTTTAGTTATCCCACTTTATGTATTAAAACTTGTCATTTTGGTGTATTAAAACTTGTCATTTTCGTGTTTGTGAACTTTGACTGATATGGTATGGCTTATGGTATGGGACTTGGTATGTATTATTACTGGTAACTTTTGGTTTGTATTGGTTAACTTTACTATATTTTTGTGACCATTTTAGCAGTTTAATGTTGCATTTTAAGTACCATTTTAGCAGTATAATGTTGCATTTTAAGTATCATTTTGGCAGTCTGATGTACCATTTTGGCAGTTTGGACAAAACATACGGTACCATTTTGGCAGTTTGGACCAAACATAATGTATCATTTTGGCAGTTTGGACCAAACATAATGTATCATTTTGACAGTCGAACACTTGTGTTACACTTGTGTGGCAGTTGCATTGAATGAAGTTCATTTATGGGGTCAGTGGGTAGATTTCAGGTAGATGGATGAGTTAATTTTCAGCTGATTTAAAAGACCCAATATTGCAAAACAATCTTACAATTCAACTTCATATTTCATCTCTAAATTCCAAAAATGTTTAGGCAAGTTGTTCTTGCACTACCTGCAGTCCAAGAACCGGTTGAAAACCCTGAAGTTGTTGATCAAGAGTATGATACAACGGATGATGAAAAGGTGGTTCAAGAGTTGGTTGAAGATAATTTTAAACAACTTACAAAGGTTGATGCAAAGGCTAAAGGGAAGGCAGTTCAAGAAGAAGAGGAGTTTGACCCATGTAGAGACTATGACCCAGAGGTATTAAAGAATGCCTGGAATTATGACAGCCCACACCAGTATGATTGGTACCATAATGTTACAAAGGTTGATGAAAAGGCTAAAGGGAAGGCAGTTCAAGAACCGGTTGAAGAAGAGGAGCTTGACCCATGTAGAGACTATGACCCAGAGGTGTTAAAGTATGCCTGGAATTATGACAGCCCAGATGAGGATGCTTATTACCATGATCCTTATGAAGGAGAGCATGGAACAGATTCGGACTACTGTTCGGATGATGATTGTCGTTGGAAGTAGGCTTGTTGGTTGTTGTAGGTTATGTTTCCTGACTTAGGCTTATCTATTTCATGTATGCACTAGACTACTTTTAGTATGAACTTTATTTTGTATGTTTCTGTCTGGTTATGTACTCACTACTTTAAGTATGAACTTTTCAATGTTTTCATTAAACACATTGTTCTTGGTCATTACAAACATTATCATTACAATAAGAAACAACATACATTGAGTTTTTAACATTACAAAACGACATACATTGAACTAAAACATGATAAAATACATGATGATTCCAAACCAAGTCATCCATAGATAAGTTTTCAGCTTCTTATTCTCAGATTTAAGTGTCCCAACTAAGGTCTGCAAGGCTGTGTTCTTAACTCTCAGTTTTTCAGTCTCTTCACCATCATTGATAGTACTAGGAATCTAACCCAACGGTAGTTCAGCCCAACAAACAAAACCACAGCTCCTCCCCTTCAACCGGTTGCAGCAGAAAAACCGTCTACCAGGGTTTGCAGAGGTGGAAGACACACGTATGATAGTAGGAGCTCCACATTTGCAGAATACCATCGTCTAGGTATGATTTGGGAATTAGGGTTTGTAGGATTTGGGAATTAGGGTATGTAGGATTTGGGAATCAGGTTTGAATTGAGAGGGTAGTGATGAAGAAGGTCTGAAGATGAAGAAGATGGGTTTTAAATGGGGTTTTTAAACGTTATAACACGAAAGGACGAAAATGCCCCTCCCACTTAACTGAGTTTTTTTTCTTCGTCAGAAACTCTGTTAAATATGGGCCAAAATGGCAATTTTCGAACTTTGAGGGGTGCTTTTGGCAGAAAAAAAAGATAACTGCCCAAACAAGCAATCTGGGCCAAACCTGAGGGGCCATTTTGGCAATTTACTCTTTTCTAAAACTAGAAAAACATCATAAAATGTGATGACAACTAACAATTGTAGAAATTTAACTATTTGCATGATAAATACATTAAAAACAGACTTGTAAACTATTAAGCTAAAGTTTGTCATCATGATTACAAACATTGGCGAAGGTTAGTGAAGGCCAGGTGGTGCCCCGGTCCCCTCCGTTTTTAGCTCAGTAGTAGGAGTTTGCGATTTTCATACGTAATTTTTATATGGATTGAGTCCGCCCCTCCACCGGTTTGATCTTCTGGCCCCTACTGATACGAAAAAATTGAGTCCGCCTGTAACACCCGCCTCCCAGGATAGGCTCTGGGGAGTGTTACACATTAGATATACATAACACATGATAACCAGAGAAGTCACAGCGAAAGTTTTTACTCTAATTAAACATTAAAAGTATTATACATATGTCATATTACACAATAATATTACACTCGTTCACTACAGTATAGATCTAAGTCTTCAGTAGCCCTCTAGACCTCTATCTACTCATAAGCTAGTCTCACTTTCAGCAACCTCTGGAATCACATGGAACCTAGGATGTGTGCCCGAAAAACGTTTGGGACTCAGCACAATGCTGGTGAGTTCATGAACATAATCTAATTCAAAACATATATTCATCAACTATAACATCAACCAGATATAAGCATGGCAAACAGATACGAGCAGAGTAAGTACAGTATGCTCACATAACCACGCTATGTATACAAACTCTACTGGGTAAATCAAATACATACAATCAACCCTCAATCATCCTATCAATTATTGCCACATATCACAGATGCATCATATAGTCGATTCTATAATTATTACCAATTTACAAAACAACACATAAATGGTTAAGAGGAACTCACCTCAAGCAATCCTGCTAGTGAAGTCGTCTACTCAGGTTCACCGCTATTATTTATTGTCCTATAGAGAAGATTATACTATTTAATCTATATCCTAAGGATTGAATCACGGTTTATTTGGGAACAATACTAATACATAGTACTTATTTTATTTTATTAAAGAAACATATAAATACTGTATTCTTACGCATACTTTGCTTGATTAGTTTTGTATAAATCATAAAATATTAGACAAAGTAGACATTTTGGGCTCACCCAGCAACTTGATTATCAACAAACCATGGGTTCCATGGGCCTTTAATCGGGATATTGAGATATTTTATCCATTTATCTGTGCCCATATAGAGAAATGTCATATCATGGTCAGCGCTGTTAAATGAAATTATAGAGGAAGTTAGATGATTAATTTTTATAAATTTAATCATAAAACGATATCACGAGTGCATCACTCAAGTACTGGCAAGTGTTTGATGTAAACATAAATATTGTAGATGTAGGAAATTTAATGTTTTGAATGACATGACATGCAATATGTAAAGATGCATATTTGATTAGTGCATATTCCAAGCTAATCATAAATATAATATAACGACGCAGGGATCCGTATGTAAACATAGTATCTATCCAGATACGCTCAAATGACCCATTCTCAATGTGAGAATGTATATAACCCTATTCTCGTCTAGTTCAGTATAAAATGACACTACGCCAAAATGTGGATATAGCCACACATTTTCTAAAATCGCCCTGCCACACTTTTGATTAAATGTGTGTCTAAAGGTCATTTCTAATATTTGAAAAACTTTCAGCCCACTTTTAACCACACATCTTACGTATTCATGTGACCATTATATAATAGTTTAAAATCTTTAGTCACGCTTCAAGAAAAAACTATGACATTTACTAGCCACACTAAAAAAGGTGTGGCCAAATGCGATATACGACAACATTATTTGTTTCACCTGGCGAAAAATACAGTTTTTCGAATCCTTTAGCCACACTTTGAGAAAAAAAAAACTGTAACATTTAGTAGTCACACTAGAAAAGTGTGGCCAAATGTGATATACTGCCATAATATTTGTTTGATGGTGTGGCTAAAAGCTGATACATATGGCCACAAATATTATTTTATGACCAAAGGCTATATAATAGCCACACTTAAAATTACAAAATTTAATGTTGCCTTACATAAAGATTCGCCACACCATCGTCACTTGTTATTTTTGTGTGATGGAATGATAATAAATGTCATGGAAAAGATATATGTGACGAAAGTTAGATAATAGCCACACTTAAACTTACAAAAATTCATGTGACTTTACATCACTATTTGGCACACTAATATCATTGTTTATTTTTTGTATGACGAAATGATTCGCAAATGTCACGGGAAAAAAAATACAAGTGACCAAATGTTAGGCAATAAACAAAGTTAAAATTCTAAAATTACATGTGACTTTATATAAATATTAACCACAACATCGTCACTTTTTTTACGATAGGATAGTGGCAAATGTCATGTAAAAATATATGTGGCCAAAAGTTAAACAATAACCACACTAAAGATTACAAAATTTTATGTGGTCATACATATTACAATTTCCCTCTCAAAATACTTCTTTTTTAAAATTTCAAAATTTTAGTTTCTCTCCAAAAACTCCCGCTTAAAATATTTCATGCTAATCCTTCTCAAATGCTACTTTCAAATAAAAAGTTACATTATTTAACATAAATATACAAAATATATAAAATTGTAAATTTTTTGTTTTATTGTTTAAATAAGTTTTTTTTTTCAAACTTATATACATTTGTCATTGTAACTAGAGATGAGCTTAGTACTAGTAGATCATATATGTCTTGATGGACCATATGATGCCTTAACGGATTACAATGAACGATGGTAGATAATATATGTCTTAATGAACCATATTGAGCCTTAATGGGTCACAATATGCAATAGTAGATCATACATGTCTTAATGAGCCATATTGGGTCATAATGGATCACAATAGACAATAGTGCATCAAAATTGTCTTAAATAACCATATTGGGCCTTAATGGATCATAACAAACAATAGTATATCAAAAATATCTTAAATGATCATATTGGGCCTTAAATGGATTACAATGGACAATAGTATATCAAAAATGTCTTAAACGACTATATTGGGCCTTAATAGAACATAATGGACACTAGTATATCAAAAGTGTCTTGAACGACCATATTGGGCCTTAATGGATCACAATGGGCAGTAGTATATCAAAAATGTCTTAAATAACCATATTGGGCTTAATGGATCACAATGGACAATAGTAGATTATATATGTCTTAATGGACTATATCGGACTTTTGTGGATCACAATGGGCAAAAGTAGATCATATATGTCTTGATGAACCATATGGTGCCTTAATGGATTATAATGAACGATGGTAGATAATATATGTCTTAATGTACTATATTGAGCCTTAATGGATCACAATAGATAATAGTAGATCATACATGTCTTAATGAATCATATTGGGCCTTAATGGATCACAATGGACAATAGTACATCAAAAATGTATTAAATGACCATATTGGGTCTTAATGGATCACAATGGACAATGGTATATAAAAATGTCTTAAATAACCATATTGAGCCTTAATGGATTACAATGGACAATGGTATATCAAAAATTTCTTAAATGACCATATTGGACCTTAATGGATCACAATGGACAATAGTATATCAAAAATGTCTTAAACGACTATATTGGGCCTTAATGGCTCACAATGGACAATAGTATATCAAAAATGTCTTAAACGACCATATTGGGCCTTAATGGATCACAATGGACAGTAGTATATCAAAAATATCTTAAATGACCATATTAGGCCTAATGGATCACAATGGGCAATATTAGATTATATGTCTTAATGGACTGTATTAGACTTTAGTGGGTCATAATGGGCAAAAGTAGATCTATATGTCTTGATGGACCATATGGTGCTTTAACGGATCACAATGGACATTAGTATATCAAAAATGTCTTAAATGACCATATTGGGCTTAATGGATCACAATGGTCAATAGTATATTATGTATGTCTTAATGGATTGTATTGGACTGTTGTGGATCAGAATGGACATTAGTAGATCATAAATGTCTTAAATAACCATATTGGACCTTAATGGATTACAATAGACAATGGTATATCAAAAATGTCTTAAATGACCGTATTGAGCCTTAATGGATCACAATGGACAATAGTATATCAAAAATGTCTTAAACGACTATATTGGGCCTTAATGGCTCATAATGGACAATAGTATATCAAAAATGTCTTAAACGACTATATTGGGCTTTAATGGATCACAATGGACAATAGTATATAAAAAAATCTTAGATGATCATATTGGGCCTAATGGATCAGAATGGGCAATTGTAGATTATATATGTCTTAATGGATTGTATTGGACTTTAATGGGTCACAATGGGCAAAAGTAGATCATATATGTCATGATTGACCATATGGTGCCTTAACGGATTACAATGAACGATGGTAGATAATATATGTCTTAATGAACCATATTGAGCCTTAATGGATCATAATAGGCAATATGAGATCATATATATCGTTTTTTGAACGGCCAACGAATCAATTTCCCAGCACTCTCGGGCACCCTTTTGGCGAATCAGGTACTCGAGAGTACTCGGGCCACCAATTGCCACCAATTCCCGGGAAAACCCGACCACTCACCCGCCCGAAGGTACGACAGTGAAATAATCGGTAAAACCGGTCGGGATAAGGACTCGAACCCATGCCAATGGCCTGGGTCATCCTTCATTTCCCCTCCACCAATGTCCTCCAAATGTAGCTAGTGGGAATTGAACCCAAGCCTCCCATAGGAAACTTTAGGCTCTCAACCAACTAGACTACAAGTGTTGGACAAATCATATATATCTTAATGAGCCATATTAGGCTTTAATGGATCCCAATGGACCGTAGTATATAAAAAATGTCTTAAATGACCATATTAGGCTTAATGGATCACAATGGTCAATAGTAGATTATATATGTTTTAATGGACTGTAGTGGATCACAATGGGTATTAGTAGATCATATACTATACTATGTAATATTATATTTTATTTGTTATCCTTTTTAATTTTCTATAAGAAGAAGTATTTTAGAGTTTAGTATTATTTTTAAAGTTTTACTTAAAACCAAGATACTATATACTATAGTATATCATAATATAATGTTATATACTATAGTTTATGATACTATTCAATTTTTATAGTTTTATAAAAGAAGTATTTTGGATTTTAGTATTATGTTTAAAATTATATTTAAAACTAAAATATTATATATATACGATACTATAATATTACTTTAAATCAAAGAAGTATTTTGAATTTTATTATCATATTTTAGTTATATTTCAAATCAAAATTCAAAATTGAGTTCCCTCCTACAATGCCACTGACTTTCATTTTCTCGCTTCTCTTATTAAAATATCTCAAACCCTCTCACCTTCACTTTCCTCTTCTCTCAAAAATCAAAATGGCTTAACCTGCCTCAACCCTCATCACTCTTAACCGGTTTCTCAAACCATATACTCTCCCTTTCACTTTCCCCTCCTCTCAAAATCGATCAACCCTCGTCACTCTTAACTAGATCCACAACTGCCTTCCTCACCTCTTCCTCTATCCTAATCAGTCATTTTAAAGCCAAAACGGTGCCATCGTCTAGATGTTTAAAAGTGACAAACCCATAGCCTTTTGATTTTCAAGTATTTTTCTTGGTTATTGCAATGGCTTTTGTAAAATCACTCAACCCCCTGCCACAGATCTTAGGTTCGTCGGAAAGCAACTATGGAGAGAGCTTTCAAAGGTGATTATATTGACGAGTTTGATGGTGTCGTGAGCGTTTTAAGGCAATTTCGTTTATTCATTCAGTCGGCCTTACGAACAAATTCAACAACATGATTTTAATATAAATACCCAAGCTCTTCATAAATTGTTGCACTCATCAGATTTTTTATTTTTATTTTTATAAAATCAGTGACCTGTGATTGCATATTTGAAATTGATGGTAGATATTAAGATCAAGAGCAAAGCACTCACTATTGGCGGTTGTTCTCCCAGAGTCATCGAGCATCCATAGAGACTCTCATATTACTGTGAGTACACTTCAGATTAGGATTTGGTTCTCTATTAAGTTTCTTTCTATTATCAAAACTTTGATTTGTTTTAGAAACAACACATTCTGAGTTTTAGATGTGACACTATAATTTCTATGTGATTCTTCCCTCGATAAAATTGCAAAGGCATTTTTCAAAGTAGGAACAAGATCACTAGTCAATAGATTGGTTCTACCAGGCAGATAGATGTCATCTAACCCCATTAAGAACTGCATAAGTTTTATTAATGAACTGAAATCATTAAAGTCCTTAGCAGCTTGACAAGAATAACTAGGAAGTTGAACAATGGAATCAAACTGCTTCCACATAGCGTTCAACTTATGATAGTACTCTGCTATAGTACTACCCTAGTTGAATTAATTTTGTATACAAACTAAAAACCACAGATCCATCAACTCTATCATAAGTTTCTTTCAAGTCAGACCAAACTTCAGTGGCCAACTCGGAAAAAAACTTGACCTAAGTATAACTCTTCACTAACATAGTTAAGCAACCAAGAAAGAACAATAGAATTAGACCTATCCCATTGTCTAGCTAAAATATGATCAGTTTCAGATTTCACACATGTTCCATCTATAAAACCAATTTTATTCTTAGCTTCAAGAGCCAATTTCATATCATCAGACCAAACAAAATAATTTTCTGTACCTTTTAGTTTAGTACTAACTATGGTCAAATTAGATGTGTCACTAGGGTGCAAATACAGAGGGTCTCCTATGTCAAGTTTGCTAATCAAGGTTTCTGGTTCCATAGCATGATCACCTCCTGCTGCAGGACCACCAGGATTAATCACAACAGCATCATCAGCCATATTAAACACACAAAGAATAACATAACAAAGACAACTCAAAGAATAGAGAAAGACAAACAATTTAGCCAAAGACTAACTTAAACAAAGGATAGACAAATAACAAACAACCCTAGATAGATAAACTATGTAGGTGTTCAGATCATGGGTTCATCACCCATAGGTGCCTACGCAGATCCTTACACATGAGCTCTTTATTATCTAGTAATATATGTATATAATAAACACAATATTCACAAAGAACAAACAAACAACAAGACTGATAAGAAACCAACAAACAACACACAAAACATCCAACACAGAAGACAGATAAGATCAAATCACAACGTCGGTCCACCCTAACCCGGCCAAGACTTCTAGACTCAAAATAAGAACAAGAGATAAGAGAACTTACAAGGTACTCCAGCAGCTAAGCAAGAAAAAACAAAAAACAGACATGAAATATAAACCAGAAGACTTACAGTTTGCAAAGCTTCCTGATCCAAAAGATGACTTACAGAAGTAAGTCAACAACACCAGAATCCAGATCTTAGCTCGAAAACCAAGATCCTTTCAAAGATCAACAACATATCAGAGAAACAAAGAACACTAATAACCAGATAGATCTAAGACAATACAGATCTAAATAACTAGACCTAGACCGCAGCGGAAACAACCCAAGATCAAGAAAAAACTTATGATAACAGAGCCCTTAAAGCTCTGATACCATGTAGAAACTTAGGGTTTGAACCAATATCAACAACAAACATAGACAGAATATTATAAACCACAATACAAGACAAGAAATAGCGACAAAAATCAGGTGACAAAACTCTTATTAAGCCAACCCAAAATATTGCCCCCCCCCCCCCAAAAAAAAATATCCAAAGAACTTGTTAAAACACAAGTTTTGAAATAGTACATAGTTTTAGAGATACAACTGATGGATTAGATCAGTTGAATCTCTTTATAAAGAGTAGAAAAATACAAAGAATAGAAAGGTCTTGAAAATCCTAAACCAAACCCTAGCAACCTTAACGACGAAGACTAGAAAGAATACAGAGAAATATAGAATACAATTGTGGCTAAACTGATAACAATAACCAAGGCCGTGTATTTATAAGGAAACCCTAGAATGAAGCTTCTCGAATACTGAAATATGAGCTGGACTCCTGGGCCACCAACTAAACACAAGGAACTGGGCTGGACATATTATTTGAGCCCAATAATTCCTGCACAAAACTTCTTGCAAAGTAATAAGCCCAATAACTTAATATTACAAATAATGTGACAATACTATTATTAACGTTGAATGAGATAAAAATATGTATATATTTTAACAATTATCTTCACTAAACTTGTACTTGCCATTTGTTTCTCCCATCGACCATTTTTTTTTCAAAAGCGGACCATTTATCAAACAAGTCCCCTATTGGTCATTGGTCGGACTGATTTTAAAACCAAATGACATCATGAATTATGCTTAAACTATATGAAATGCCTAATCTAAAACAAAATATGAAACTACAGTTTTTATATGGATTATAAAGACTGAACTAAACAAAATACCGAGGCCAATTACTAAATGAAATTTTCATAGGAAAAAGGCTCTCTCTCTCTCTGTCTATATATATATATATATATATATATATATATAATTTGAAAATCCAGTTTAACTACCAATCTGGGTGTGACCTAAAACATGCCAGTATTAATGAAAGCGGTTAAGAGTACCCAACTGGATCGATTATGTAGCATAAGAGTGTTGTTCACAAATAACACATGCCATAAATCTTGAAAAACCATAATACATGTCTTGATCATACATACATCCATTGTATGGTCCTATTATACCTTATTATCAAATGCTAATATGCTATCATGGAGTTGTAGTTGTCATTATTTTTATATGTAAAAGGAAATAGGATGTTGTACATCTTTGCATACCTAAATTTTGACAACTTTGAAAACAATGATAATAGGGATATTTTTGCTAATCAGGAGTCAATTCTATAGGTACGAGAAGCGAGCCATCCATTCAAAAGAACTACAGCTTCTTTAGGCTTGTTCAGTGCTACAAAATGTGCTCCACCCTACAGGATACAAATGGTTTACTTGTTATTCTTTTTTTAATTAGATTTTAACAATATGTGTTGCTACTTGCGAGCTAATTATGTCATATTTCTTACCTTTACAGTTGTATACACTAACGAATATCCTGTCGTCGCATAAGTCATTTGATATCTACAAGAATAAATCAATCACTTTGCATCATTAGTTTTATATAAATCTTAAAATAAATACGACTAGAAATTTTGAGCTCACCCAGCAATTTGATTATCAACAAACCATGGATTCCATGGGCTTTTAATCGGGACATTGAGAGATTCTATCCATTTCTCTACACCCACGTATGGAAATGTCATGTCATGATCACCACTGTTAATTGAATTATTAGAGGAAGTTAGATAACTTCAATAAAATTGAACGTAAAAGGATATCGCAAGTGCATATCAGTTAAATTACTTGCTAGTGATTGAACCTCGAAACAAATATGTAAGCATAAATATTGTGTAGAAGTAGGAAATTGTTTGTTTGAATGAAACGGCATGAAATTTGTAAGAGGAAGGCCTTGTTAATTACGCCTATTCCTATATAATCTAAAATGGAATGTAACGGTGTAGTGATCCATATGTAAACATAGTATCTATTTAGATATGCTCAAGTGACCCTTTTTACAATGAGAATGTATATAACCCTATTCTAATCAGGGACCGATATGAAATGAACTTATAATTGTAGAATTGACTTTGAGCATGAGCGCTAGTACATGATGATCAACGCTTGACAATTTCTTGAAACAAGTTGTTTGTGATCATCAACAACGCTTAATACGTCATATGAGTAACATATAGTGTCATTTTTCCCGAAAGTGTAATGGAGGGTTTCATTTGTTTTCTCCCACACACCTATTGTTCACTGCAAAAGAAAAAAAAAGTGATTTTTGTTTGAAATTGTGTTGAACCTTACAGAGTGAAATGGGAACACTTTTGTATTAAAGCAATTACACATGGGAGTTCAAGGCGAAAGATGTTGAAACACATAAACACGAATGAAGGATGCTACATATGTGGCAATGAGCATTATATGGCCAAGAAGGCCATATGAAAGTGTAATGACTAATTTACCCCCACTTTAGGGTGGCAAGGAGCAAGGGCATTACAATTAATCACACAATCTCTTCATTCGATATGTTTTCTTGTGACACCCGGCAAATTCTGGTTAACAACGTTGTCTAGATTAAAGTCTACCTTAGCGAGTCACGCGTATATTATACTTAACTAGGGTTAGCTAGATAGCTAGATAGGACATACGTGCATTGTTGTGAGTTAATATGTGATTACATGATTAGTGAACCTCGGACGTTGGTGAATAATAAACTTATGTGTCTCGGTGATATCTGACAAACTTATGTGGAAACCATACGTGATTATGTGAACCTAAAACGAACACGTTAATAAAAATCATTAAAAGTGGAGCATGAGGTTGATTAGGGTCTTAACGCATGGGGTTACACTTGTTACGGTCCGAAATAACGAAAACGTCGATGGATAACGCGTCGGGAGGCGAAACGAAGCAAAAGCGCGCGCCTCGGACCTGTGAGCGGCCGCTCACAGGCTCCGAGCGGCCGCTCGAATCTTCCTGACGGGTCTAAACCGCCTCAAACTCATATTTAAGCATCCTTAACTCCCATACAACCCCCATACTCAACCCTAATCGCCCCCTTACTGCCCCACACGAATATTTCACTCCAAAAACTCCTGCTAAGGCTCAAGATCATCAATTGGGAGGCTCCAAGGCGCGCGATTGATTGATTTGAAGAGCTAAGGGTATAACTTATGATTTCTTACGCTTTTACCTTATGTTTTTACTATAAAAATCATATAACAAGTTTGTCCAGGTCTGAAAGTATTTTATAAAAGTTAAAACATGATGATTACGAAGATTAAAAGGGTCAACCACATTGTTATATAATGAATGTTATATGTTTGGCATGATTATGCATGTTCTTGATGTTTTAGACTTCTAGGGTTTGTGAATAATGATGGTTGTGATGTATAATTAGGGTTTTGATCAGATGTGGTTCTTACTAATGTTGTATGATGATTATTAGGTGTTATTGATTGACAATATGCAACTAGGGTTTGATATAATTGATAATATTGCATGATTAGAATCTGGACAGATTCTGAATGTCGACTTGTAGGGTCTGTTTTGTGGCTTGAAAATAATTGGTTTGATCGATTCTTTGCATGAATAGATTGTACATAGTCCTAGCTTTTTAGAATGGGCAAAATCATCTGATTTGGATGTCGTTTGATATGTTTTTGGAATTTTCATTGAAAATAGGTCAGGTCAGAATTTCGGGTATCAAACTGAGTCAACTTTGAAACATCATAAATCAAGTTTTATAAAGAGTTGGGTTGTGAAATTTTTACAGAAGGTTAATATTGGAGTAATATAAGTTTTCCAAGTGGATTCATCCCGTTTGGATGAATACACAATTTTTGGGAATTTATCTACCAAACTGACCTGTTAGGAAGGTTTTCTGAACATAGATGTATTAGACGAATTTTAATTATTTTTGTGTTTGGATTTAAGACAAAACAAAAATATGTATTATTAAGTGAATCCCAAAGAAAATTCAGTAAAAATTTGGGAGGTTAACTCACTGATTTGCTATTTTAAATAAATTCGTTTTGATGGCGCACAATCTGTCCTGAAAACACAGATTGTGTATTATGTGCTTCTGTGATTAATTGAGGTCTTAGGTGGTATGGAATTGACATGTAACTGAAGTACACTTGTCTGAGACACATACGGAATGTAGAAACTAATTGTAACCAACGTATTCACCAACGGGTCCGTAGGGTTTACTATTGCATGTAGAATCACTAGGCGTCGCATACACACTTTTGAACATTTAAAACGCCTTGGACAAACGAGTTATATGGTGTAATGATATTACGCCTATAATCACTTAATGACACTGTTATTAGGGTGTCGGTAGCATATATTACTTGCTGTTCGGATTCTTTGCTTGCACGTTAAGGTGAGTTTACGGCCCCTCTTTTAACTGGTTTCACTTTTCGGGGGAGAAAACATGTGTTAAAACTTATGTTTGGTAACTACTGTCATACTATGGGTTTCTATGGTTTACTATACGATCTTTGGAAGTCCCGGGGGGAACCATGAATGTGCGGGTTAGCACAACGGGGAAATGTGAATAGCGCTATTGGGAGTGATCAACCCCGCTCGTCGGCTTGGAGGGCCGGGCGAGTGCATATTGTCTCAAACAGGAACAACAGGTTTACTATTCGGGCACGACATCTGGTTTGCGAGTTAGTAATGGTTTTCCAATCGTAGTAGTAACAAAACATACGCCTAGCTAGCGTACTTTGGTTTTCGATTTGTTATAGTATGGACAGGTTGAACTTGGTACTGTGATTACAAAACCTGTAAACTCACCAGCATTTTTGTGCTAACGTAAACTTTTACATGTTTTCTCAGGTCGCTAAGGTAGCACAATGGAACTAGGGCGCACGCGTCTGCACGGCGTCTAGTTAGGATTGCATGGTTTTCAAACATTGAACATTTGGTTTACTTTTGGATTATGTTTTTGAGAATAAGCTTCCGCTGTAACTGGAGATTTAAACTATGTTTTTGAAATTGCATATGTTAATTTAGACTTGTTTATTGTGATCGTTGGTTTGGATCCTGGTTTGTCATGCGCCTCGCGGTAAAACTCCGCAAGTGGATTTTGAGGGTGTGACAGATTGGTATCAGAGCCAATGGTTATAGTGAACTAGGACTGCATGTAGAGTCTAGACTATAGCCTAGTCACACACACTAGACGATCACTTAGTACTAAACATTATGGTGGATTACTTATGGGCTTGTCGGGGTGTCTCTAAATCATCTGACCTTCCTATGTTACATCATCCGTTCTATCTTAAGTCGGGTTACTTGCTTTCTAGGTAGTGTGGTATATTGGGGTAAATCGTGTACTCTTGAGATTTGTCCAAGGCTCGGGCATCTCCCTTTCATACTCCAATAGAAACACTTTCCATAAACTACCGTAGCATTACGGTGTATAGCTAAGAGTCTATGTTCGGTGATTTGAACTTTGAACTAGGAGAACACTTGGAGGACCATGTAGAGCGATTTATCATTTTGGGTGCACACAAAATCATAAACCGAAATGCATGGAAGCCCTGGTGAGCTCTGGGTTCGAATAGATAGTCCTGGATTGGATCTAGCTTTGATCATGTAAACGCTAGTGGTTATCATTAGCTGCGAAACTAAATTTTCTCGTTCCTTCTGTCAGATCATGTCTGGAGTACGAGGAGGACGTGGAGGTGGTCGCAATGGTGGACGTGGTGGTGGTCGCGGTGGTGGTGGTCGTGGAGGTGTAAATCTATCACAGGATGATCTAAACAACTTGCTACAAGCTGCTTTCCAGTTAGGGCACAATGGAGGTGGTAAGTTGATTTATCCACTTTTGCCTCATTAGTGAATCTTGTTTACATTCTTCGTGGTTTCTCATGCGTTTCATTTCAGGTGGTCCTGTTAACCCACCCCCACCCATGTGCACCTACAAGATGTTTCGGGACTGTAAGCCCCAGGAATTCTCTGGCACTGAGGGTGCGGTGAGCTTGCTCAGGTGGCTGGAAAAGGTGGAGTCAGTGTTTCTGATGTGTAACTGTCTCCCAGAGGATCGGGTCAAGTATGCTGCTGCGTTATTCCAGGATGTTGCTTTGACCTGGTGGAAAAACATCACCCAGAATATGGGTATAGGGGAGGCGTATGCTATGCCTTGGGAAAATTTTGTGCAACTGCTGAAGCGAGAGTACTGTCCAAGGGAAGAAGTGCAAAAGCTAGAGCACGAGGTGTGGAACCTCAAGATGACTGGGTCTGAGATTGAAAAATATACGGTAAGGCGTAATGAGTTGGCAGTACTGTGTCCTCATCTGCATGTGCCAGAGTACAGGAGGATCGAACACTATATCTCGGGGCTAGTACCAGAGATCGCAGGGTTGGTGGCTGCGGGAAACCATCCTACATACTCAGAGGTGGTCCGATCGGCTCACAGGATGACCAATTTGAAGGTGAATGAGGGTATTTTGCCTGCTAAGGGTTCGACTGTCAAGGCCCCGGAGAATAACAAGCGTAAGTGGGAAAATGAGGGGAAGGGATCTGTGCCAGCACAACAGGGTAAGAGATTCGATAACGGGGGTTCTTCTTCTTCTGGTAACAAACAGGGTGGTTATGCGGGGAAATTGCCTAAATGCAACAAGTGTGGGCGTCATCATCAGGGGACTGCGACCGTAATCGTTGCCATCGCTGTCAGCGATTTGGACATTTTGCTAAAGACTGTCGGGCGACACTTCCATCGACCCAGGCCCCAACTACTAACTCGGCTCCTACTACTCAAGGAACTACGGGAAGACAGGGATGTTACAACTGTGGGGAGACTGGGCATTACAAGAAGGATTGCCCGAAACTGAAGCAGGGCGAGAACAGCGGTAACGGGAACAACGGGGGCGGTGGCAGGAATGCACGTGCCTTCGTCATTGGAGCCGCTGAGGCTAGACAGGATCCTGACACAGTTACCGGTACGTTCCTTCTCAATAATCGCTCTGTTAGTGTTTTATTTGATTCCGGTGCCGATAAAAGTTTTATATCCATGGAAGTTAGTCGACTGCTAGATGTAGTACCCGTACCATTAGAGGCTAAGTATATAATTGAGTTGGCTGACGGTAAAAAGATTGAAGCTACTTGTATCCTTCGGGAGTGTCAACTAGAGTTGTCGGGTTTGTCGTTCACCATCGACCTTATGCCGGTACCTTTGGGTAGTTTTGACGTTGTGGTAAGCATGGATTGGTTGTCTTTGTATCGCGCGGAGATCGTCTGTTACGACAAGATTATTCGGATTCCTCTCCCTGATGGAGAATTCCTTTCTGTGTACGGTATCAAGGGTGGTGTTCCGCTAAATCTCATCTCCAGCATGAAAGCCCTTAAGTATCTTCGGAAGGGTTACTCGGCTGTTTTGGCACTCTTATCTATTTCCTCTAGCGATGAGAAGAAGATCGACGATATTCCTGTTGTACGCGAGTTTCCTGATGTATTTCCTGATGATTTATCTGGTCTTCCTCCCCATCGTCAGGTTGAGTTCGGCATTGATCTTGTACCAGGGGCTGCTCCTATTGCTTGGGCCCCCTACCGTCTTGCACCTCCCGAGATGCAGGAATTGTCTAGTCAGTTACAGGAACTCTTGGACAAGGGTTTCATCAGACCAAGTTCTTCCCCTTGGGGAGCCCCGATTCTGTTCGTTAAGAAGAAGGATGGAAGTTTTCGATTGTGTGTGGATTACAGAGAATTGAACAAATTGACCATCAAGAACCGTTATCCTCTTCCACGTATTGATGATCTATTCGACCAACTCCAGGGTTCTAGTTACTACTCTAAAATTGATTTGAGGTCCGGTTATCACCAGTTGCGCGTAAGGGAAGCTGACATTGCAAAGACTGCCTTTCGTACACGTTATGGCCATTTTGAATTCTTGGTCATGCCTTTCGGTCTCACTAACGCACCGGCGGTTTTCATGGATTTGATGAACCGCGTTTGCAAACCATATCTTGACAAGTTCGTCATTGTGTTTATTGATGACATCCTGATTTACTCCAAGAACAAAACCGAACACGAGGAACACCTGCGTCTGGTTTTGGAACTCTTGCGACGGGAACAACTTTACGCTAAGTTCTCAAAGTGTGACTTTTGGTTACGCGAAGTTCAGTTCCTAGGACATGTGGTAAATGAACTAGGATTCATGTCGATCCAGCTAAGATCGAAGCGATCAAGGACTGGGGAGCACCAAAGACGCCAACTGAGGTGCGGCAATTTCTAGGCCTTGCGGGCTATTATCGTCGTTTCATTATGGGGTTCTCGAAGATCGCTCAACCCCTGACCACTCTTACTCAGAAGGATAGAAAATTCGACTGGGGTGAACCACAAGAGTCGGCATTTCAAGAACTGAAGTCTAAACTTTGTTCTGCTCCTATTTTGTCCTTACCTGAAGGCCCTGATGATTTCGTTGTTTACTGTGATGCTTCTATTCATGGACTCGGTTGCGTGTTGATGCAACGCGAGAAAGTGATTGCGTATGCTTCTCGTCAACTCAAGGTGCACGAGAAGAACTACACCACCCATGACTTGGAGTTGGGTGCAGTGGTTTTCGCGTTGAAAATTTGGAGACATTACTTGTACGGTACCAAATGCACCATCTACACCGATCACAAGAGTCTTCAACATATTTTCGACCAACAACATTTGAACATACGACAGCGACGTTGGATTGAACTTCTGAATGACTATGATTGCGCCATTAAGTACCATCCTGGCAAGGCGAATGTCGTGGCAGACGCCTTGAGCAGGAAGGAATCAATTAAACCTCGTCGCGTTCGGGCGTTGCAACTCACTATTCATTCCTCTCTACCTGACCAACTCCGTTCTGCCCAGTTAGAAGCTTTGAAGGAGGAAAACCTTAAAGCTGAGACTATGCACGGTGCCGACAAGCACCTCGAGCGAAGGCCTGATGGCCTACACTACTTCGCAGAACGCATATGGGTTCCTTTATTCGGGGGACTTCGGGAGCTTGTCCTAGATGAGGCTCACAAGTCCCGGTATTCTATTCATCCTGGTTCGGATAAGATGTACCAAGATCTGAAGGTGCTTTACTGGTGGCCAAACATGAGGTCGGATATAGCCTCATACGTGAGCAAATGCTTGACCTGTGCTAAGGTCAAGGTGGAATACCAGAAACCGTCGGGTCTCTTGCAACAACCTGAGATTCCGGAGTGGAAGTGGGAACGGATTACAATGGATTTTGTCACGCAACTACCTAAGTCACCGAGCGGGAATGATAAGATATGGGTGATTGTGGATCCGTTGACAAAATCAGCCCATTTTCTCGCTATTAAGAAGACCGACACCATGGATCGTTTGGCTCGTCTTTATCTAAAGGAAGTTGTTTCTAAGCACGGGGTGCCGGTTTCTATTATTTCAGATCGTGACTCCCACTTTACTTCTCACTTCTGGAAGTCTTTGCACAAGGCTTTGGGTACCCAGCTGGACATGAGTACAGCTTATCACCCACAGACTGACGGTCAGAGTGAACGCACGATTCAAACCTTAGAAGACATGCTGCGAGCATGTGTGATCGATTTTGGCAAAGGTTGGGAAGCCCATTTACCGTTAGTAGAATTCTCTTACAACAACAGTTACCACACGAGCATCAAGGCAGCTCCGTTCGAGGCACTGTACGGGCGGAAATGCCGTTCTCCTCTTTGTTGGGCTGAGGTGGGTGAGAGTCAACTCACTGGGCCTGAACTAGTGTACGAAACTTCGGAAAAGATCGTACAGATTCGTAACCAGTTGGCAGCGGTACGGGATCGGCAAAAGAGTTATGCCGATCAGCGTCGCAAACCATTGGAATTCCAAGTTTATGACAAGGTACTTCTGAAAGTTTCACCGTGGAAGGGCGTCATACGCTTTGGGAAGCGTGGCAAACTCAACCTTCGGTATGTCGGTCCATTTACGATCCTGGAACGGATTGGACCGGTGGCGTATCGTCTTGATTTACCGACGGAGCTCGGCAACGTACATAACGTCTTCCATGTGTCCAACTTAAAGAAGTGTCTGGCTGACGAGTCTCTCATTGTTCCACTGGAAGTGATCCAGGTTGATGATCGTCTTCGGATTGTGGAAGAACCTGTTGAGATCCTTGATTACAAGATTCGTAGCCTACGTCATAGCAAGATTCGCATTGTAAAGGTTCGCTGGAACTCGAACCGAGGACCAGAGTACACTTGGGAACGGGAGGATTAGATGAAGTCCAAGTATCCTCATCTCTTTCCTAAGGAAGCGTTCGAATCGAGATATGTTACCACTGCTGCTGAATGAATCTCGGGGCGAGATTCCTTTTAACGTGGGGATGATGTGACAACTCGGGTAAATCTCTCTTTTGGTTTCTATCTTTTATCTGTTCTTTGTTATTCCTTTTGGTACTTGTGCAATTTTCGGGACGAAAATTCTTTTAACGTGGGGATGATGTGACACCCGGCAAATTCTGGTTAACAACGTTGTCTAGATTAAAGTCTACCTTAGCGAGTCACGCGTATATTATACTTAACTAGGGTTAGCTAGATAGCTAGATTGGACATACGTGCATTGTTGTGAGTTAATATGTGATTACATGATTAGTGAACGTCGGACGTTGGTGAATAATAAACTTATGTGTCTCGGTGATATCTGACAAACTTATGTGGAAACCATACGTGATTATGTGAACCTAAACCGAACACGTTAATAAAAATCATTTAAAGTGGAGCATGAGGTTGATTAGGGTCTTAACGCATGGGGTTACACTTGTTACGGTCCGAAATAACGAAAACGTCGATGGATAACGCGTCGGGAGGCGAAACGAAGCAAAAGCGCGCGCCTCGGACCTGTGAGCGGCCGCTCACAGGCTCCGAGCGGCCGCTCGAATCTTCCTGACGGGTCTAAACCGCCTCAAACTCATATTTAAGCATCCTTAACTCCCATGCAACCCCCATACTCAACCCTAATCGCCCCCTTACTGCCCCACACGAATATTTCACTCCAAAAACTCCTGCTAAGGCTCAAGATCATCAATTGGGAGGCTCCAAGGCGCGCGATTGATTGATTTGAAGAGCTAAGGGTATAACTTATGATTTCTTACGCTTTTACCTTATGTTTTTACTATAAAAATCATATAACAAGTTTGTCCAGGTCTGAAAGTATTTTATAAAAGTTAAAATATGATGATTACGAAGATTAAAAGGGTCAACCACATTGTTATATAATGAATGTTATATGTTTGGCATGATTATGCATGTTCTTGATGTTTTAGACTTCTAGGGTTTGTGAATAATGATGGTTGTGATGTATAATTAGGGTTTTGATCAGATGTGGTTCTTACTAATGTTGTATGATGATTATTAGGTGTTATTGATTGACAATATGCAACTAGGGTTTGATATAATTGATAATATTGCATGATTAGAATCTGGACAGATTCTGAATGTCGACTTGTAGGGTCTGTTTCGTGGCTTGAAAATAATTGGTTTGATCGATTCTTTGCATGAATAGATTGTACATAGTCCTAGCTTTTTAGAATGGGCAAAATCATCTGATTTGGATGTCATTTGATATGTTTTTGGAATTTTCATTGAAAATAGGTCAGGTCAGAATTTCGGGTATCAAACTGAGTCAACTTTGAAACATCATAAATCAAGTTTTATAAAGAGTTGGGTTGTGAAATTTTTACAGAAGGTTAATATTGGAGTAATATAAGTTTTCCAAGTGGATTCATCCCGTTTGGATGAATACACAATTTTTGGGAATTTATCTACCAAACTGACCTGTTAGGAAGGTTTTCTGAACATAGATGTATTAGACGAATTTTAATTATTTTTTTGTTTGGATTTAAGACAAAACAAAAATAGGTATTGTTAAGTGAATCCCAAAGAAAATTCAGTAAAAATTTGGGAGGTTAACTCACTGATTTGCTATTTTACATAAATTCGTTTTGATGGCGCACAATCTGTCCTGAAAACACAGATTGTGTATTATGTGCTTCTGTGATTAATTGAGGTCTTAGGTGGTATGGAATTGACATGTAACTGAAGTACACTTGTCTGAGACACATACGGAATGTAGAAACTAATTGTAACCAACGTATTCACCAACGGGTCCGTAGGGTTTACTATTGCATGTAGAATCACTAGGCGTCGCATACACACTTTTAAACATTTAAAACGCCTTGGACAAACGAGTTATATGGTGTAATGATATTACGCCTATACTCACTTAATGACACTGTTATTAGGGTGTCGGTAGCATATATTACTTGCTGTTCGGATTCTTTGCTTGCACGTTATGGTGAGTTTACGGCCCCTCTTTTAACTGGTTTCACTTTTCGGGGGAGAAAACATGTGTTAAAACTTATGTTTGGTAACTACTGTCATACTATGGGTTTCTATGGTTTACTATACGATCTTTGGAAGTCCCGGGGGGAACCATGAATGTGCGGGTTAGCACAACGGGGAAATGTGAATAGCGCTATTGGGAGTGACCAACCCCGCTCGTCGACTTGGAGGGCCGGGCGAGTGCATATTGTCTCAAACAGGAACAACAGGTTTACTATTCGGGCACGACATCTGGTTTGCGAGTTAGTAATGGTTTTCCAATCGTAGTAGTAACAAAACATACACCTAGCTAGCGTACTTTGGTTTTCGATTTGTTATAGTATGGACAGGTTGAACTTGGTACTGTGATTACAAAACCTGTAAACTCACCAGCATTTTTGTGCTGACGTAAACTTTTACATGTTTTCTCAGGTCGCTAAGGTAGCACAATGGAACTAGGGCGCACGCGTCTGCACGGCGTCTAGTTAGGATTGCATGGTTTTCAAACATTGAACATTTGGTTTACTTTTGGATTATGTTTTTGAGAATAAGCTTCCGCTGTAACTGGAGATTTAAACTATGTTTTTGAAATTGCATATGTTAATTTAGACTTGTTTATTGTGATCGTTGGTTTGGATCCTGGTTTGTCATGCGCCTCGCGGTAAAACTCCGCAAGTGGATTTTGAGGGTGTGACATTTCTCGCTATGGATTATGCCTTCATGACTATATATAACGATGGTCGATTGGAAAGCCTCTTTGACATGCATCACTTGGCATTCAGTCATTTACCAAGTCTATATTCTTATATAATATATATATACACGTTATAACACTGAAATAATTAATAAAATTAATCCAAACCTTATTTAAGGGGAATATTAACTTTTAAGCCACATAACATAAATTCTCAAGTGTGAGATTGAATTAGCAAGGTGTCAAATGCATCTTTTATTATCACAATTAATGAGAATCAATGTGAGCAACATACCTCACGAACATGGAGAGCTTTTTGAACTTCTTTTGCATTTGCCCAAGCATCTATGGTTATCTTAGTAACAGCCTAAACACAAAAGAAATTGTGAAGTCCCTTTAATTATCTATAGATAGGTGTTACATATAATTTGTAAAAGAAATATGTAACATGTGTGTGTGACTTGGGGGCTGTTTTGTAGGATCTGTCTGATTAAGTGTTGAGTGATCATTAAGAGGGTCTGAATGGTTCATCACCCCTTGTTAGCTGAATGTTTACGAGCTTAACGGAACCATTCAGATGCTTTTTTTTAGTTCAAACAAACACTCTTAATGCTGAATGATTAAGAGCTAAAAGATTAACAGGTTTACTAAGAGGCTAACAAACACCCCTTAGTCCATTAATTCAGAAAAGAAAAATTACCGGGCAATCGAGTTCTGGATTAATGTCGTCACACACCGGCTCCAATATATTTCCCGTGTTAATGTCCTTTATGCACTGAAATTAGAAACTAGTTAGGATTAAAGTTGTGATACTTGGAATAATATATATTTTTGACCCAAGGTATCCATATGTATATACCTCATCTACGCGGTTAAGATTACCCAAACATAAGGTATTGCTTGGATCAGGGTATATATAGTTACCACGGCATGTTTCTTTTGTAGACTGGAACATAAAACAATCAATCAAATGTTACTGTTAGAACATATGTTACTCACCTGTTGTTAATATTAAATATAAAATAACTTTTAGTACCTTGTAGATATCGTCTGAAATAAGTGCAACTCGGTGAGCAAATTCTATTCTTGAATTTAAATCAATGAATCTATCGGTGAGAGGGCTAACAATCAAGTACCCCTGTATGCCAAGGAAATTGATATTTAGTTATTTACAAGTTTTTTTTTATTTTAATGTAATTAATAAAAAACATTTATCAATATGAATTGAGCTAAACCAAAATAATTTTCAACGATATTATTATTAAGTTTATACGGTTGGATATTTACCTTAATATTCAGTTGTGGTTCACTTCCAAGTTCATTACCTACAATTAAAAATCAGATAAATATAGTAAGTACAATAATTTAAAACTCAAAAATTTGTTTTTTCTCAAACGGCCAACTAAATACCATCCGAACTAGCGGTGGGTTAATTTAAAGTTAATTTATCATTGACAAATGAAGTCCATTGGGCAGCCCAAGTCCACCAAGCCACCAATTCAAAAAAACCCGGTTGCTCGAAAACCCACTGCGGTAAAACCCTTATGGATCGGATTCGAACTTAACACTATAAAATCTTTCTTTTTCAACTAGCCAATTTTTAAATCTCCTTTACCGATGGCTTTGAAACCAATAACTAGACCGGTTAAAAAAAGGACTTTATCTACACGTGGATTCTTCCGAGTTATAATATGAAGCAACATGAATGATGTTGAAGTACATGTTGTAGATGGTTCTTACCTATGTACACCTCTAAAGTAACTGGTGGTACGATAATGCCCATATATGAAATTCCAGATATGTACAATGGGTTGCTGAGGAAGTTGGGATGCTCTACAAACCACTGTCATTACATATATGTAGTCATTACGTCACTAACATACTTTAATCATGTAATTATACTTTGGACAAACAATTACTGCTTTCAGTAAGAACTACTACATCTAACTAACAAAAGATGCCATTAATCCAGTAAAAGGGTAAAACAAATCAAAGTTTCACAATGTTTACGTTTTATCATTTATGCCATATTGTCTTGTTAGAAAAAAATCTATATGTAAATGAACTTAACATAAGACCACCTTTAGTGGTAATGAGAAATGGGCGTGAATTTTGCCAAAAACGCCCCAAAACTCCGGGTACACCGCCTCCCTGAGCTTTTTATGTGGTTTTTTGGCTTTGGCGTGGAAATTTTAATGCCATTTTTTAGCGTGGAAGTTTCTTCTTTTTAGAGGGTCAATTAATACTATCCAAGTGGAGTGGAGGGTGCGGAATTGAGCTTCCACTATACCTGGTCTAAGTCCATTCTCGAATCTCGAGCTCATGGTCGAATCTAGGGGTATTTGAGTCAGTTAAATAATTAATTTGTATTTCTCAAAAGGGTATTTAATTGGTGCCATTTTTGAGTCAGTTAAAATTAAGTTTATTTTCATACAAAAAAATTAAACAAAAGTAAAAGCAATAGAAGTGAGTTCTCTCACCTTTCTTAGAAACTCATAAGTATGTAAAGCAAGAATAGAGTCGCTACTTATCCATCCTTCCTATATTGTAGCATATGAAAACCCTACACCGGCCGGTAGATCTAAGAATATTACATTAGCTTCCTACAAAATTTAAGGAAATTATTAATTGCATATGTATGTATATATAGGAATCACAACAAACTTAAAAAATACTTTAACACTTCGAGAAACCCTCTTTAAATAAGAATATTCTTGTTTTTTATACTGTAACTTCACAAGCTACACGTACATATAGCTATAATTATTTGGACCAACTTTGAGAAAAAAAAAAACGTTAATCATGGGAACTAAAGAAATTAAAAAGAAAAACTTATAGAACAAACCATAGGGACATTTTGTAATTTACTCATATAACTTTTTTTTTTTTTTTATCAAAGAGAGTCAACGAGGCTGAAATTTATATTTATAACCTCGATAAATTGAATACAAGAAAACATGCACTACGAAAAAAACATAACAAGAATATAACCTTTGTACATGGAGACTAAATCAGAAAAAAAAAAAAAAAAAAATTTAAAGAACAAAGCATAGGGACATTTTTTTAGAGAAAGTTTACGGTACAAAGTTATATAGTGTACAAAGTGTAAGAAGTGTTTTGGGCCTTTAATCAAAAATAAATTAATAGATGAGATTAAAAGAGGAAAATATACGTTGAATTTCTAAAAGAGAAGAAGAAGGGCAAAATAGGTATAACCCACAATGGTTGAGTTCCACCCCAATTTTTAAAACGGTCATAACTTTTTCGTACGACATTATTTTTTAAAAAAAATTACACCATAAAAACAAGCTTTTCATCCTCTTTCATTTCCATACCATATTGCTATACTTTTAAAAAAAAAATTGTTGAGTTGATAGTACGTGCGACTAAATGTAAACACTTGATATTATTACTTGCGTTTAAACATGTCAGAACCATAACAAGTCTAATAGTAATATATGTACTTTTAAAAAAAATTTGCTCGGTTGATAGTACTTGCGTCTAAATGTTTAAACACTTGTGTTTAAACATGTCTGAACTAGAACAAGCCTAATTGATTTATAACATTTGACTTATATGTCGGCAAAACTTCGAGAGCTTGACGTAACTTATTTTCCTGCTGTAGGCATTGATTAGATTTTGTGGAACCAAATGTGACACCCGGCATGCATGAAAGTTTCCAAATTGGGTAAATTATTCATGCATGAAAGTGATGTTTCCATAATCTTTACCATTTTAGGAAAGGGCTGAAACGGACATATTATTTGGGGGAAATCGGTGGGGTTTTGTAGGGATAAGTTATTCATGCTTGACTGCTGTGTTTGATGATGTTTCGAGTCATTTTGAATGTGTTTGAAGCGTTTTTAGGAAAATTTGCACAACAGGGGCGAACCTGGACTCCTTCGACCGATCGAAGGTGCGAAGGAGATAGTCCAGGGTCGAACCTGGGTTATTTTTGGGCGAACGAAATACAAAATGGGCGAAGGAGATTAAAAACGGGCGAAGGAGACTTAAACTGACTGGTTCGACCGTTCTGATGCAGAAATGAGATTTTTGATACAAACTAAGTGTTTTGTGCTTGAACCTTGTGCGTAATCTATGTGTACTTGATTAGTTAGGGTAATGGGTCACCAACGGAATGTCGGGTCGGTCTAGTGTGTCGGTTAAACATTCAAACACGTTTTAAAACATACTTGGTTACGATCTGGACAATCGAGGACTAGATAACCTTATGGTTATTAGTCGGAACACTTATGTTAAATATAGATTAAGGATGCATGCTTATGTGTTAAGATGTGTTAGAATGCGTTAAACACGACAAACTGGAAAACTAGTTGAAAATGAGTTCTGGTTCGACCACTTCGAGTGGTCGAAGGAGAACAATTGTTTGGTTCGACCCTTTGTAGATGGGCGAACCTGGGAAGTGGAATTGAAAGAATTCCCTTCGACCAGTACAGGGCTCATTCGACCCTGTGGAAGGGTCGAAGGAGGCCACCTTCGACCATTAAGTTGGGGCGAAGGAGGATTAGTATAAATACCAAACTTTGTCATTTTTCATCATTTCACAAACCCTAACCGTCCCAAAACACTCTCAAACGATCTTAATCATTAAGGAAGGAGTTTTTGCTCTTCTTTTTCATAATCTAACCTATCTACAACATCTAAACAAGAATCCAAGGTGTGTTCTTAATCCTAAACCTTTTAAAAGCATTTTAATTTGTTTTCATCTAACCCTAATTGTCCGGATCTGTTCTAAGGGTGTTTTTATGGTTAAAAACCTTCTAAACATCTTTCTAAATCAAAACATTATCATTTGACATAGGTTTTCATGGTGATAAACATATGTAAATTGTGTATTATGTGGTGTTATGTGTAGTTCAAATGATTTGCTGCTGTATCTATGATAGAAACATGATATAGGATTGTTATTGATGCTAGATTATTGTTGTTTAGGGTTAGGATTGGATAAATGATGATATTATGGGTATTTGGGGGTTTTAACGAATCTAGACTTGATGCATGATATTTATGATCAATAGAACTAATAAGGAAAGATCGAACACTTGACAAACTGAGCATTTTATGTTGAATATGGATCGATTTCAAAAGTTTCCAAATTGGGTAAATTATTCATGCATGAAAGTGATGTTTCCATAATCTTTACCATTTTAGGAAAGGGCTGAAACGGACATATTATTTGGGGGAAATTAGTGAGGTTTTGTAGGGATAAGTTATTCATGCTTGACTGCTGTGTTTGATGATGTTTCGAGTCATTTTGAATGTGTTTGAAGCGTTTTTAGGAAAATTTGCACAACAGGGGCAAACCTGGACTCCTTCGACCGATCGAAGGTGCGAAGGAGATAGTCCAGGGTCGAACCTGGGTTATTTTTGGGCGAACGTGATAAAACGGGCGAAGGAAACATCAAACGGTCGAACGAAATACAAAACGGGCGAAGGAGATTAAAAACGGGCGAAGGAGACTTAAACTGACTGGTTCGACCGATCTGATGCAGAAATGAGATTTTTGATACAAACTAAGTGTTTTGTGCTTGAACCTTGTGCGTAATCTATGTGTACTTGATTAGTTAGGGTAATGGGTCACCAACGGAATGTCGGGTCGGTCTAGTGTGTCGGTTAAACATTTAAACACGTTTTAAAACATACTTGGTTACGATCTGGACAATCGGGGACTAGATAACCTTATGGTTATTAGTCGGAACACTTATGTGAACATTTTGATAGATCTCCGGTAGAGGGATTATCAAGGGCTTAACATCTTTACTCGTATCCGAAGAACGCTATTTAAGGTGAGTTCACGGCCCCACTTTTACTGCTTTAACTTTTGGGGGAGAAAACATGCGCTAAACTATTTCGGTAACATATGTCATACTATGGTTTTTAACTTTATATTGCTATACGATCTTTTGGAAGTCCCGGGGGAAACCATGAATGTGCGGGGATGCACAACGGGGGAAATGTGGATAGATCTATTGGGCGTGACCTGCCCCACTCGTCGGCTTGGAGGGCCGGGCGGGTGCATATTGTCTCGAACAGGAACATTGGTATCATGCTGAACATACGGGCTGCTTAAACATGCTAAACATTGCTAAACGTGTCTAGTAATGGTTTCCAATCGTAGTAGTAATAAAACATACGCCTAGCTAGCGTACTTGGTAACATTGATATAGTATGGACATGGAAACGTTTTGGTAACATATTGAACAAACCTGTGAACTCACCAGCATTATATGTTGAAATCTTTTTGGCATGTTTTTCTCAGGTCGCTAAGGTAGCAACATATGGAACTAGGCGCACGGGTCTGCATTGGCGTCTAGGCATAGTTGCACGTTTTGTAATAAAAGTGTTTTGAATACTTTGGGATACTAGCATAGCTGATTAAATGCTTCTTAAATGCTTCCGCTAATAAAATCGTTGGTTATGTTTCTTTTACGTTTCTCATATAGAGTTGTTTATTGTGATCGTTGACTTGGATCCTGGTTTGTCATGCGCCTCGCGGTAAAACTCCGCAAGTGGTAATTTGAGGGTGTGACAGATTGGTATCAGAGCCAATGGTTATAGTGAACTAGGACTGCATGTAGAGTCTGGTCTATAGCCGAGTCGCACACACTAGACGGTCACATACTTTGAGTCTATTAGTGGGATATGTACTAACGTTGTCGGGGTGTCCTTACATCATCATCATGCTTCTCCGTTACATCATCCGCTTTTATTTGGGTTATTACCTACTCTTGTCTTCTTCTTCTGGATTGAAGAAGGAGGGGTTGAATTGTTGGCTCTAGCACACACATGCCTTTCTACACTTGCACCTATCGTCACACGTTACTAGGCAACGATATTCGGTGACTGGGGTCTGGATTAGGGGTACATCTGGAGGACCATGTAGAGCAGTTTATCATTTCGGTTGCACACGAAATAATAAACTGGAATGCATGAAAATCCCGATGGACTTCGAGTTCGGATGTATAGTCCTGGATTTGTCCCTAGGTTAACTTTTGTAAATTACTAGTGGTTGACACTGGAAGTGAATCTGAATCCCTCGATTTCTTGATTTGTTAGATCATGTCTGGTGCTCGCGGTGGTGGACGTCGTGGTGGCGGCGGTGGCCGTGCTGGCGGCGGTGGTCGTGCTGGAGGCGGTGGTCGTGGAAACATCAACATGACCCAAGCTGAACTGAACAATTTGCTACAGCAGCAAGTGAATATGGCTATGGCTAATTTCCAGGCTGGGATTAATGCCATGGGTGTTGAGTTGATTTCTGTCGACCTTGCCTCATTTTTGGGTTTCGTGTCCTTTCGTTTGTGTTTTACTCGTGTACCGTGTTTCAGGTGTTGGTGCCAATCCACCCCCACCTCAGTGCTCTTATAAGAAGTTTCGGGACTGTCAGCCCCATAACTTCGATGGAACTGAGGGAGCGGTGGGACTGCTCCGATGGCTGGAGAAGGTTGAGTCTGTGTTCGTCATGTGTAACTGTCCTGCTGGGGACCGGGTGAAGTATGCTACTGCGACATTTGAGGGGCCTGCACTGTCGTGGTGGAATGCTACTACTCAGAACATGGGATTGGGGGAGGCTATTGCTATGCCTTGGGCGGAGTTTGTGCAGCTGTTGAGAGGTGAGTACTGTCCGAGAGAGGAGATACAGAAGTTAGAGCATGAGGTCTGGAGCTACAAGATGGTTGGGTCTGAGATCGAAGAGTACACTGTGAGGAGGAATGAACTGGCGGTGCTGTGCCCTGATTTGCACATACCCGAGTACCAGAGGATCGAGCACTATGTGTCTGGACTGGTGCCGGAGATTGCTGGGTTGGTGGCTGCTGGGAACCTTCCCACTATTACTGAAGTTGTCCGATCAGCTCATCGGATGACTAACCTGAAGGTGGCAGAAGGTGTTTTGCCTCCTAAGGGTGCTGCTGTGAAGGTTACTGAAGGGAACAAGAGGAAGTGGGATAGTATGGGGAAGAGTGTTGTGCCAGCTCAGCCGGCAAAGAAGTTTGATTCATCCGGGTCTTCTTCTGGGCAGAAGACGGGTGGGTATGCTGGGAAGCACCCCAAGTGCAACAGGTGTGGTTTTCACCATTCTGGGGGTTGTGATAGGGCTCGTTGTCATCGGTGCCATCAGTTGGGGCACCATGCTAAGGATTGCAAGGTGGCACTCACCCCAACTCAGACTCCTGCGGCTACTCCTGCTCCTGCTCCTGCTACTCAGGGGAGGCAGGGGTGTTATAACTGTGGTGATACGAGACACTTCAAGCGTGAGTGTCCTAAACTGAAGTAGGGCGATAATGGGAGGGGCGGGAACGGTAACGGGAACAACGGCGGCGGAGGCAGGACTGCACGTGCTTTCGTCATTGGATCTGCGGAGGCTAGGCAGGATCCAGACACAGTTACCGGTACGTTCCTTCTTAATGATCGCTATGTTTCTGTCTTGTTTGATTCTGGTGCCGATAAGAGTTTCATATCTTTGGACATTAGTCGATTGCTAGATATAGTACCCACACCTTTAGAGGCTAAGTACTTAATAGAATTGGCTGATGGTAAGAAAATCGAAGCGACACACACCCTTAGGGAATGTCGCTTGGAACTGTCGGGTTTGTCCTTCCCCATTGACCTTATGCCAGTACCCCTAGGTAGTTTTGATGTCGTGGTTGGCATGGATTGGTTATCGTTGTATCGTGCGGAAATCGTTTGTTTCGACAAGGTTATTCGAATCCCTCTCCCTGGTGGAGAGATTCTTTCGGTTCGTGGCGAGAAAAGCGGTGCTCCGCTGAGTATCATTACTAGCATGAAAGCCCGTAAGTACATTCGGAAGGGCTGTTCGGCCATTCTGGCGCTTGTTAACGTTTCTACTGACGATGAGAAGAAGATCGAGGATATTCCGGTGGTTCGTAACTTTCCTGATGTGTTTCCTGATGATTTACCTGGTCTTCCTCCCCATCGTCAGGTTGAGTTTGGTATTGATCTCACTCCGGGCGCAGCTCCTATTGCCCGAGCTCCGTATCGTCTTGCACCTCCCGAGATGCAAGAGTTGTCCAGCCAGTTGCAGGAACTCTTGGAAAAGGGTTTCATCCGACCGAGTTCTTCCCCGTGGGGAGCTCCTATTTTGTTTGTGAAGAAGAAGGATGGAAGTCTTCGCATGTGTATTGATTATCGTGAGCTGAACAAAGTGACCATCAAGAATCGTTATCCTCTTCCTCGCATTGATGATCTCTTTGACCAGCTTCAGGGCTCCAGCTACTATTCGAAGATTGACCTGCGGTCCGGTTATCACCAGTTGCGCGTCAGGGAAGCTGACATTCAGAAGACTGCTTTTCGCACTCGTTATGGCCATTTTGAGTTCTTGGTCATGCCTTTTGGTCTCACTAACGCACCGGCGGTGTTCATGGATTTAATGAACCGCATTTGCAAACCTTATCTCGATAAGTTCGTCATCGTGTTCATTGACGATATTCTGATTTATTCCAAGAACAAGGCGGATCATGAGGAACATCTACGGTTGGTCTTGGAACTTTTGAGACAGGAGCAGTTGTATGCTAAGTTCTCAAAGTGTGATTTTTGGTTACATGAAGTTCAATTCCTAGGACATGTGGTGAATGAACTGGGAATTCATGTCGATCCGGCTAAGATCGCAGCTATTAAGGACTGGGAAGCACCAAAGACGCCATCTGAGGTGCGGCAATTCCTAGGCCTTGCGGGTTATTATCGTCGTTTCATTGAGGGATTTTCGAAGATCACTCAACCCCTCACTGCTCTTACCCAGAAGGACCGAAAGTTCGACTGGGGTGAACCGCAGGAATCGGCATTTCAGATGCTGAAGCTTAAACTTTGTTCTGCACCAATCTTATCCTTACCAGAGGGTACGGATGACTTCGTTGTGTACTGTGACGCTTCTATTCGTGGTCTCGGTTGCGTGTTGATGCAACGCGGGAAAGTTATTGCTTATGCTTCTCGTCAACTTAAGGTTCATGAGAAGAACTACACTACTCATGACCTGGAACTGGGTGCGGTAGTCTTCGCGTTGAAAATCTGGAGACATTACTTGTACGGTACCAAGTGTGAAGTATATACCGATCACAAGAGTCTCCAGCATATTTTCGACCAGAAGGTGTTGAACATGCGGCAGCGTCGCTGGGTTGAACTACTGAACGACTATGACTGTGCTATCAAATACCATCCTGGCAAGGCGAACGTTGTGGCGGACGCCTTGAGCAGGAAGGAGTCTACGAATCCTCGTCGTGTTCGAGCCTTACAGCTCACCATTCATTCGTCGCTGCCTGACCGAATCCGTTCTTCACAGTTGGAAGCCTTGAAGGAGGAAAACCTTAAGGCTGAAACTATGCACGGTGCTGACAAGCATCTTGAGCTCAGGACCGATGGCTTACACTATTTTGCGGGACGTGTTTGGGTCCCATTGTTCGGGGGATTGCGCGAGCTTGTTTTGGATGAAGCTCACAAATCCCGGTATTCTATTCACCCTGGCTCCGATAAGATGTATCAGGATTTGAAGATACTTTATTGGTGGCCAAACATGAAAGCTGATATAGCTTCTTATGTCAGCAAATGTTTGACTTGTGCTAAAGTCAAGGTGGAGTATCAGAGGCCGTCTGGTCTCCTGCAGCAACCAGAGGTTCCGGAATGGAAATGGGACCGAATCACGATGGATTTTGTCACCAAGCTGCCAAGGTCACCTAGTGGTTATGATATGATCTGGGTGATTGTTGACCAGCTAACAAAATCAGCACGTTTCATACCTATTAAGGAAACCGATGGACTCGAGCGGTTGGCTCGACTTTACCTTAAGGAGGTGGTTGCTCGGCACGGGGTGCCTGTCTCTATTATCTCTGATCGTGATTCTCGTTTTGCTTCGCGTTTCTGGAAGGCTCTGCACAAGGCTCTGGGCACTCAGTTGGATATGAGTACGGCTTGTCATCCGTAAACCGATGGACAGAGTGAGCGGACGATTCAAACCTTGGAAGACATGCTCCGGGCGTGTGTTATCGATTTTGGCAAAAGCTGGGAGACCCACCTGCCGTTAGTGGAGTTCTCCTACAACAACAACTATCACTCTAGTATCAAGGCAGCTCCGTTCGAGGCTCTTTACGGACGGAAATGTCGATCACCACTTTGTTGGGCCGAGGTGGGCGAGAGCCAGCTCACTGGTCCGAAACTTGTGTACGAAACCTCGGAGAAAATCGTGCAGATTCGTCAACGTTTGGCTGCTGCTCGGGATCATCAGAAGAGTTATGCCGATCGCCGTCGAAAACCTTTGGAGTTCCAGGTTGGGGACAGGGTACTTCTGAAAGTTTCACCATGGAAGGGCGTCATACGCTTTGGAAAGCGTGGCAAGCTTAACCCTCGTTATGTCGGACCATTCGCAATCCTGGATCGGATTGGACCGGTGGCATACAGACTTGACTTACCGGCGGAGCTCGGTAGTGTGCACAACGTCTTCCATGTGTCTAACTTGAAGAAGTGTTTGGCTGATGAATCTCTCATTGTACCACTGGAGGAGATCAAGGTTGATGATCGTCTTCGCATTGTGGAGGAACCTGTCGAGATTCTCGACTACAAGATTCGTAGCCTTCGTCGGAGTAAAATCCGCATCGTTAAAGTCCGTTGGAACTCGAACCGTGGACCGGAGTTCACATGGGAATGGGAGGATCAGATGAAAGCTAAGTACCCTCATCTTTTTCCGAAACGCGCGTTTGAATCGAGCCATGTTACAGCCGAAGCGGAATGAATCTCGGGTCGAGATTCCTTTCAACGTGGGGATGATGTGACATCCGGTAATTTTCTTTTCGTTTTGTTCTCTTTTCGTTTCTTTCTTTTTGGGGCTTTGCGCAATTTTCGGGACGAAAATTCTTTCAACGTGGGGATGATGTAACACCCGGCATGTTTGACTTAAACATATTAGTAACATCTAAGTCTACCTTAGCGAGAAACGTTTATAAACGAACTTAAATGGGTCAGTTGAGTTGGGTCAAGTTAGGATTGTCCAGGGTGCAATGATCTGGAGGATCATTGGGAGTCATTTTGGTAATACACTAGTACCGGGTTCCGTTGTTGGTGGCATTACATGAACTAATTAAGTATATGTGTAGGTTATGGGTCGTGTGGTGGATTATATACATAGATGTGTTTAAATGATGTGTAAATGAATATCTATGCTTAAATATGTTAAATATAGATTAAGGATGCATGCTTATGTGTTAAGATGTGTTAGAATGCGTTAAACACGACAAACTGGAAAACTAGTTGAAAATGAGTTCTGGTTCGACCACTTCGAGTGGTCGAAGGAGAACAATTGTTTGGTTCGACCCTTTGTAGATGGGCGAACCTGGGAAGTGGAATTGAAAGAATTCCCTTCGACCAGTACAGGGCTCATTCGACCCTGTGGAAGGGTCGAAGGAGGCCACCTTCGACCATTAAGTTGGGGCGAAGGAGGATTAGTATAAATACCAAACTTTGTCATTTTTCATCATTTCACAAACCCTAACCGTCCCAAAACACTCTCAAACGATCTTAATCATTAAGGAAGGAGTTTTTGCTCTTCTTTTTCATAATCTAACCTATCTACAACATCTAAACAAGAATCCAAGGTGTGTTCTTAATCCTAAACCTTTTAAAAGCATTTTAATTTGTTTTCATCTAACCCTAATTGTCCGGATCTGTTCTAAGGGTGTTTTTATGGTTAAAAACCTTCTAAACATCTTTCTAAATCAAAACATTATCATTTGACATAGGTTTTCATGGTGATAAACATATGTAAATTGTGTATTATGTGGTGTTATGTGTAGTTCAAATGATTTGCTGCTGTATCTATGATAGAAACATGATATAGGATTGTTATTGATGCTAGATTATTGTTGTTTAGGGTTAGGATTGGATAAATGATGATATTATGGGTATTTGGGGGTTTTAACGAATCTAGACTTGATGCATGATATTTATGATCAATAGAACTAATAAGGAAAGATCGAACACTTGACAAACTGAGCATTTTATGTTGAATATGGATCGATTTCAAAAGTTTCCAAATTGGGTAAATTATTCATGCATGAAAGTGATGTTTCCATAATCTTTACCATTTTAGGAAAGGGCTGAAACGGACATATTATTTGGGGGAAATCAGTGAGGTTTTGTAGGGATAAGTTATTCATGCTTGACTGCTGTGTTTGATGATGTTTCGAGTCATTTTGAATGTGTTTGAAGCGTTTTTAGGAAAATTTGCACAACAGGGGCAAACCTGGACTCCTTCGACCGATCGAAGGTGCGAAGGAGATAGTCCAGGGTCGAACCTGGGTTATTTTTGGGCGAACGTGATAAAACGGGCGAAGGAAACATCAAACGGTCGAACGAAATACAAAACGGGCGAAGGAGATTAAAAACGGGCGAAGGAGACTTAAACTGACTGGTTCGACCGATCTGATGCAGAAATGAGATTTTTGATACAAACTAAGTGTTTTGTGCTTGAACCTTGTGCGTAATCTATGTGTACTTGATTAGTTAGGGTAATGGGTCACCAACGGAATGTCGGGTCGGTCTAGTGTGTCGGTTAAACATTTAAACACGTTTTAAAACATACTTGGTTACGATCTGGACAATCGGGGACTAGATAACCTTATGGTTATTAGTCGGAACACTTATGTGAACATTTTGATAGATCTCCGGTAGAGGGATTATCAAGGGCTTAACATCTTTACTCGTATCCGAAGAACGCTATTTAAGGTGAGTTCACGGCCCCACTTTTACTGCTTTAACTTTTGGGGGAGAAAACATGCGCTAAACTATTTCGGTAACATATGTCATACTATGGTTTTTAACTTTATATTGCTATACGATCTTTTGGAAGTCCCGGGGGAAACCATGAATGTGCGGGGATGCACAACGGGGGAAATGTGGATAGATCTATTGGGCGTGACCTGCCCCACTCGTCGGCTTGGAGGGCCGGGCGGGTGCATATTGTCTCGAACAGGAACATTGGTATCATGCTGAACATACGGGCTGCTTAAACATGCTAAACATTGCTAAACGTGTCTAGTAATGGTTTCCAATCGTAGTAGTAATAAAACATACGCCTAGCTAGCGTACTTGGTAACATTGATATAGTATGGACATGGAAACGTTTTGGTAACATATTGAACAAACCTGTGAACTCACCAGCATTATATGTTGACATCTTTTTGACATGTTTTTCTCAGGTCGCTAAGGTAGCAACAAATGGAACTAGGTGCACGGGTCTGCATTGGCGTCTAGGCATAGTTGCACGTTTTGTAATAAAAGTGTTTTGAATACTTTGGGATACTAGCATAGCTGATTAAATGCTTCTTAAATGCTTCCGCTTATAAAATCGCTGGTTATGTTTCTTTTACGTTTCTCATATAGAGTTGTTTATTGTGATCGTTGACTTGGATCCTGGTTTGTCATGCGCCTCGCGGTAAAACTCCGCAAGTGGTAATTTGAGGGTGTGACACCAAAGATTTGAGCAATATGAAAAATATACTGCAACTGCAGCAAGTGATTACTGAAACAAAACACACAGTACCTGATTTGAAGTATGTTATATTTTTCACAATTTCATTATTTCTCTACAAACGTTCGAATTTATGCTCTTCAATGTGTTGTCAAATATAGTTTTTTTTTTTTTTTTTTTTTTTTTTAAAGGCCAACTAGAAGTCTATAATTAATTTCGTAAGCAACATCCTGGTTACTCATAAGACGCAATTGTTGGACCGATGAAGGTTGTAGAAAGTTCTAATTGTGCTATCTTGTTTCTGGTAAGCAGTTTATCACAACAATAACAATTAGGCTTGTTCTGGTTCATATATGTTTAAACGCAAGTGTTTAAACATTTAGACGCAAGTAATATCAACCCAGTAAAAAAAAATTAAAGTACAGATATTACTAGTAGACTTGTTCTGGTTTAGGCATGTTTAAACGCAAGTAATAATATCAAGTGTTTACATTTAGACGCAAATACTATCAACCCAGAAAAAAATTAAAGAGTATAGCAATATGGTATGAAAATGAAAGAGGATGAAAAGCTTGTTTTTATGGCGTAATTTTTTTAAAAAAATAATGTCGTATGAAAATGTTATGGCCGTTATAAAAATGGGGGTGAAACTTTAATAACACTAAGAAATTACCATCGTGCACCTGATTATCAAATTTAATTCTACGCTCCATATTGTTTCTTGCACTTTGTACAATAACTTACTTTTTACGTTAGTCTCTCCCTTTTTTGTAATATACTCTTATAACTTTTATTTAACAAAGAGATTCAACGAGGCTGGAATTTATATCTATTAACATCGATAAATTAAATACAACAAAACGAACAGTACTAGAAAAAATAGTAAGAACTTAAATCCAACGCGAGTGTCCAAAAAAAAAGTAATTAACCTTTGTCCATGTATAAGGATTTAAATCCAACACGGGTGTCCCAGAAGTATCTAAACGAATACTTAGTGGACCTGCAATATTAAGAAAATCAGATAGGATTATGAGTTTCGTTGCGAAGAGATGAGACCTAGGGGTGCTAAACAACACTTGTTCACAGGTTCAACCTGACCCGAACTTGAAAATTTTACACGAACCCGAACTGAACCCCAAAATTGTGTCATACACACGAACCCGAACCTGATACGAATTTTCACAAGTTGACTAGAACCCAACCCGTTCAACCCGTATTTTTTAAATATTTTATTTGCAAACTATTATTTTAAATTAAATTTTTACTAAAAATACATAAGCATATATAAAATATTTACGTTTTAATTATAAAATCTTATACCAATTTTTATCCATAAGGATATGGGTAAGGTTTGCCTACATGTCACACTCCCCATACTCTGATCTTAGCTTTGCTAATGGTGGGATTTACTAGGTAAGGTGGTTGTTGTTTATACCAATTTCTATTTTAAGTTATAAGTATATCATAAAATACATAACCAATTTAATTTATAACATAAAACATATTGTAAAAAGATAAAATATAGTATATGGGTTAAACAGGTTGACCTGAACTCGACCCGTTTAGCTAAACAGGTTCGTGGGTGGCGATGGCGGTTGGTGGAGGTTTCAAAGACATATGGTAACAGGTATCAAGGAAAATAGATCAATCTGGCGAAGAATTGCTTGTTTCAAAGAACCCTTCTAGGGTTTTTTTTATGGGAGTGGCGTAGTTACGTGGTGGTGGTGTGTGTGGCGGGGTGGATGGAGCGCATGGAGGTGGGTGGCAGAGGTGATGAGTGATGACAACCGGTGGTGGTTGTAGTTGTGGTTGGGGTTGTAGAGAGGAGAGAATAAGAAAAAGAGATTATTATACTTTTCTTATATTAAAAATAGGGGAAATCGTCAAAATAGTCCTTTGACCAATTTCTTTACTAAAATGTCCCCCTCCCGTCTCTTTGGAGAGGCGGGTCACCAAGTTCAAGGCACCCAAGGCGTCTCCCAAAAGGCTTCAATAATGTTCCAATAGCTACGCGACACATTTCCCTGGGAAACCTAACCTACCACTATGAGCCCCTTTGCCTCTGCATGTTCCCCAATAAGATTAATACTCTTCACACATAAGATGAATGTGATTTCAACGACGATTATTATATTATACATAATATGAAAGAACAATGTCGTCGTCGACAAAACAACTGACGTCGGCGCTGACCCATCGCCAAACCGCAAATTACAACTTTGCCCCTTTATTCTTTCGCTTATTGTGCGCCGTTTTTCTTCGTCAACGACATAGAGGAATTCGGTGACCGTCGAAGCGGAGGTGGACTTCGAAGGGGTTGTTATCGTCGGCTTATTGAAGGCGAGTAAGAGCAGTTTAAAGTTAGGCGCCGGCGTCCCCAATAGAAGGATCGATTCTGCTTTCCGAGTGGTTGGGGGCGGTGGAGTTGTGGCGGGAGGAGTAGTTAGCGGTGGCTCAAGTGCTTTCGGAGCTGGAGCTGGTGTTGCGGTTGAGGTCCGTGGTGTGTACAGAGAGATGTATGTGTTTGAATGTTTGGTAAGTTGTCAAGGTCAAAACGTTTTTCCTTAGGAAGGGAGGAAGAACCGTTAATTACTTAATATAATAAGCCGGCTATAATGTATTTTGGTTCAATTAGAATTACGCTACTATAACTTGTATGTTGTGCAATATAATTTGTATATTGTCTATATTATGGAAAGAGAAAGAAAGAATAAAGCTTTTGACAAAACCATATACTACCATTACTCCATGTTACGGTGGGCTAAAACAAAACCACCTTGGGTTTATGATTACCAACAGTTTTTGCTTTTGTTTGATGCTTATAATTAGCTATAAAGTTATATATAATAAATATACTGGGTTCTGTCGTTTGGTTTTCATTCGACATAAAACGTCGATGTCCTATTTTTTGCTATATGAAGTGCCTGGCTTAGTTAAAAGAATTGTGATTTACATTTTTTTGTGGTTGTCTTTGACGCATTATACGTAGCGCATTGTCTCCTACGCATTGTGTTTTACATTTTGTATGCTACCGCATGGTTCAACCCGCCACGCGTCGCCACAACGCGCGGCGGACAAATTACTAGTTATTATTAATATAGAGATAAAAGGTACGGTGAAAAACACAATGTGCAATGTGAAGATACATCCTCACCAACAACAGGCACAACCTCACCAACTACACACGCAGAGTGTAAGAAATTTCTATATTGTGAATGGAAATTAATATAATAAAATTATTAATAACATTCTTAAATATATGGTGATTAACTATTTGGTAGAGGTTTCTCATTTCACTTAATTAGTTTTATTAGAGTTTAAGTCTCTAATTAGTTGTATAATTAAGTGAGGCTCTTCATCACCCATAGGTCTTGTATAGATGGTAGGCTTGGTGCCTACTTTGATATAAGAAGAGAAAAAAAACATACAAGAAAATATACCATATGATTTTGAAGTGTTCATAGATAAAATGTGATTACTTGAAAATCAAATAATCATTTGAAAACCCATATGTTGGGTAACTACATAAAATGGAACACTCTTTACACACATATACACAGAGAACAAATACAGAAGCAAATCAAAGTCCGGTTATCTTTCAGGCAAGTGTGCAAGTCCGGCGGTGCACCACCACTGTTAAGAACCGATGTACCCTGGGAACAGACCGTGATTCTGTTTAAAGGGATTGTGTCAAGCACAAGCCCGGTTCATGTTGATGATTCCGTCTTCGATTTTAATGTAAGTTTTCTAACAAACTTAAACAGAATAGTAAACAAACTTTCGTGTTCTTCGTAAGGAATTTAGGTTCGCAAAAGTTTGTAAATGCTTTCCTTTTGGTACATCAAATCGGATTACATTCATAATGGGAATGCAATCTTTAACACAAAAGTCTTCTTTACAAAACGAATTTTTGATTCAACTTGTTGGGTTCATGAGTGTTGTGTTGTACTTAGATAAGCCCCATTGTTAAAAATTTTAACATGTGTTTACACCTTTTGAAATACTAAATTTCTAATAAAAGTATTAGAAAATACATAACATTCATAAACTCATGTAAGATGGTTGATAACAATTTCTTTCTAGTAAGCATATTAGAAAGAGGGTTTCAAGTTTTGAAATGTTACATTTTCTAATGAGATTATTGGAAAATAAAAGGTTTCGAAATATATGGTTTTGAAACATGTATTTCTAACAAGCGTGTTAGAATCGACGACGTTGAAAGAATAACGTGTCATGAAATATTTCTAGTAAGCGTATTAGAAATAATTATTTACAAAATCATAAGTTTAATTTTTAAACTTATATATTCAATTTTCTAACGAGTGTGTTAGAAATTGATGATTTTGTATAGACAAGTAACATGTTTACATTTTCTAACGAGCGTGTTAGAAAAGATTATTTTGAAAAAATAATCAATATTGAAACGGTTTCATTAAATTTTTATGGTTTCTAACGAACGAGTTTGAAATTGGATAATTTTAGAAAAAAATCAAAGTTAACATTGTTTTATGTAGACATTTCGTTTTCTAACGAGCATGTTAGAAACGGTTTATTTTATATATAAACCAATAAGATCCTAAACGATTGTCATAATCGTGTATTTCTAACAAGCAGGTTAGAAACGGTTGAGAATATAAACCAATGCGCTTTAAAACGATTTTAGGTAATCGTTTATTTCTAACGGGTGTGTTAGCAAAAGGTAATATAACCAACACTCTATATGATGAAACGTGTAATCGTTTGTATTCTAACAAGTATGTTATAAATGGTTAAATTTTAAACCGTATATGTATATATGGTACACGTATAGTTTCTAATGGGCGAATTAGAAGCGGTTAATCATGAAAACCATATACTTTAACAAGTGAGTTAGAAATGGTTTAAAATGATAAAACTATTAGAGTTTATGGTTAAAAAACACTTGTAAAATGAGAAATGTTTTGAAAGAATAAAACATGTCTTTTGCAAATATATATGGTTTGATGCTTGTATAAGAAGTATGATGTCTTGAACCATATAATAGTCTTGAGAGACTATTTAGTGTAAAACAACTTGATGTTGTTTTGGACATATTTACTTGTTCAACTACTTGTGAGTGGTTAGTCATAAACAACTTTGTTGTTTTGAACAGTGTATTGAGGGAGTACCTCGAAACATGCCACAAGACAATATAATTGTTATTATTTCGTCTAAGGATAAAATGTTAAAGAGAATAACACTTTGAGATTTGATGTTTATATATCCTTATATGAATCCGTTTAAATATATTTGTAATATATATATTTCTGATTATCTATTATATTTTTTTAATCAAGTAGATTAAAATATAATAAACGATGGACATAAAAAGAAATGTAAGACGGCATTTTTTACTATTATTATTTTTTGGACAACGAATTTGATAACGATATTTATTTTAATGGGTTGTGCAAGGAGTGTCTTGCAAGAACACAATGAGCGGGTTATGATCATGACTTATGCAATAAGTCACATACCAAACATCAAATGTACAACCACATCATGAGCGAATCATGATGAACGTGGCAAGTGTATTGAGATTAAATACAAGAAAAGGAGATATGTCATCTAATGTTAAGAGCATCAACATGGAAATACACATTTGTGAATTTTCGAATATTATAACATATGAAAGAAATATATGTTATTATTCATAAGTCTTTTGCGAGATTTATTATAAAAGACTTACAATAGTGATGGATTTGTAGAGTTTATACAAACCATCAATGGTGGTTAACCTATGTGAAGGATTAGTGCTATGTTTTGGGAGAGTATCTCAATAAATGGTTTCAACAAAATGTATATATATTACTTAGGCATATGTGAATGTCATGTTTATTGAAGTGCCAAAGTGACTTTATACGGTTCATTTTTGTCACACCCTCAAAATCCACTTGCGGAGTTTTACCGCGAGGCGCATGAGAAACCAGGATCCAAACCAACGATCACAATAAACAAGTCTAAATGAATATAAATGCAATTTCAAAACATAGTTTAAAAATCCCGTTCACAGCGGAAGCTTATTCAAAAACAGTATCTCAACCATAAAACAATAGTTCAACGTTCAAATGACCATGCAACCCTAGTTAGACGCCATGCAGACGCGTGCGCCCTAGTCCAGTCGTGCTACCTTAGCGACCTGAGAAAACATGTAAAAGTTTACGTCAGCACAAAAATGCTGGTGAGTTTACAGGTTTTGTATCCAAGTACCAAGTCCACCTGTCCATACTATAACAAATAGAAAACCAGTATACGCTAGCTAGGCGTACGTTTTGTTACTACCACGATTGGAAAACCATTACTAACGCGAATACCAAAAGTATGCCCGATGTATGTTCCTGTTGTTCCTGTTTGAGACAATATGCACCCGCCGACCCTCCAAGTCGACGAGCGGGGTTGGTCACTCCCAATAGCGCTATTCACATTTCCCCGTTGTGCAAACCCGCACATTCATGGTTCCCCCCGGGACTTCCAAAGATCGTGTAGTACACAATAGAAACCCCATAGTATGATAGTAGTTACCAAATAATCGTTTTAACACATGTTTTCTCCCCCGAAAGTATAAAACCAGTTTAAAAGAGGGGCCGTAAACTCACCTTAAGTTCCGTTACTCCTTAACCCGAGTAAACTCAGCTGCTATGCTAGTCCCGTAAAGCGGCGACCTAACATACGACAGTTACAAGTACTTAGACTAATAACCCGCAGGCTAATTAGTCCCTAGATGTCCAGACCATAACCAAGTTCGTTTGAAAACACCGTGACTGTTTAACCGACCCAAAGTACAAGACTCGACATCCCATTGGTGACCCGAGACTCCCCGTGTTATGTTTACGCTCCAAAACATACAATAACGCAAGTACACTTAACATACGTTAACGCACAACAAGTTATAGCACATAGTTCACGTATCACCGAAATACATCCAAATATATGTTACCAAGTTATTAGACATGTTACGGGGTTCCTAGCATGTTTCTACATGTCAAATCGGTCCTCGGAATGCTAATTTACACTTACTGCAGCAGTACACGCGATTAGGAAAAGTTAACTAGCATTTAGGTTGGTCAACTAGCAATTAGGAATCCTAATCGCCACTATTATAGGCGATTGGGCTATACCATATGAAATTATTAGCATTTAGGGCTAATCACATGAACTTACTAGCAATTGGGGCTAATCACATGAACTTACTAGCAATTGGGGCTAATCACATGAACTTACTAGCAATTGGGGCTAATCACATGAACTTACTAGCAATTGGGGCTAATCACATGAACTTACTAGCAATTGGGGCTAATCACATGAACTTATAGGCGATTGGGGCTAATCACATGATATTATTGGCGATTAGCACCCCAATCGCATGAGTTATAGGCGATTAGCATTGCTACTCGCCTGTAACCATGCTGTTCCGGTTTTTCGCGCGTTTAACACTCCAAATCAGATCCAGAACGTGTGTAACTACCCAATATCATCCCAAACACTATCCTAAACATGTTTAACCCGAAACCCTTCGTTCAACCTCGTATAATCAGTCCTGCATGCAACCAAAGCAATCCAAACACCATTCACACAGCATGCAACATCAAACAAACACATGTAATCATAACCCTATTATCCAATTACTGAGATTTCTATCATCATACTATCAATATCAATTCTGACCTAGCATGATAACACATCAAATCATCATCAAGAATCATAAAAATCCTATCTTTCTAATCATACACACCCATAACGCATGTATATTAGTTATAATCCGATTAACAACCCTTATTGACGATTTTCAGAAAGCTTTTTCGTTTATGAACAGGTCTGGACCATTAGGGATTTATTAAAAACGTTTATAAAGATTCATGGATGGAAACCAAACCTTAGGATTATGAAAGAACGATGGATTATGCTTGAATCCTTGTGTTTTGATCAAAAATCGCGTTCCAGAGGTTGTGTGTGTGTTGGGGCAGGTTATGGGACGACTAGGGTTTGTATAATGAAGTTTATGAGGTCAAGTATGGTATTTATAGTCGTTTTTAGTCGTCCAGCCCGTAACACGCGATTATGCAGCTTTACACGCGATTAGGAATCCTAATCGCATGAACAGTAATGCATTTGGGCCTATTCGCATGAACAGTCATGCAATTGGCCCCCCAATCGCATGAACAGTCATGCATTTGGGCCTAATTGCATGAACAGTCATGCATTTAGCCCCCTAATCGCCCATAGGGGCTAGTTTCGTGTGTTTTGCGCGTTAAACCCCGTTTTAACATATGTTAACACATATTCACATACCGACAAGTCACATAATGATTGTAAACACATAACACATGTAAATACACATATTCACCCTCGTTCACCAATTCCCGGGACTCGAGACTCGTATGTTCCGTATGCCCTGACGATCCTACAAATCGTCACCGTTTGTACACTTGGTTAAGGACCGACATCTAATGAACCTCTAGACCAACATCCAATGATCCTCTAGACTAAACCGATAGTTCCCGAACCATAACCCGACTTAACTAACCCAGTTAAGTACAATATACGCGTGACTCGCTAAGGTAGACTTTCATCTAGACAACGTTGTTAACCAGAATTTGCCGGGTGTCACATCATCCCCACGTTAAAAGAATTTTCGTCCCGAAAATTGCGTAAGTAACGAAAGAAACAACGAAGGGAACAAACAAAAAGATAGGAATCAACAGAGAGAGATTTACCCGAGTTGTCACATCATCCCCACGTTAAAAGGAATCTCGACCAGAGATTCATTCAGCTGCCGAAGAGACATGTCTCGACTCGAACGCTTCCTTAGGAAAAAGATGAGGATACTTAGACTTCATCTGATCCTCCCGTTCCCATGTATATTCCGGTCCCCGGTCCGAGTTCCACCGAACCTTAACGATACGGATTTTGCTGTGACGCAGGCTACGAATCTTGTAATCAAGGATCTCTACAGGTTCTTCCACAATCCGAAGACGATCATCAACCTTGATCTCTTCCAGTGGAACGATGAGAGACTCGTCAGCCAGACACTTCTTCAAGTTTGACACGTGAAAGACGTTATGTACGTTACCGAGTTCCGTCGGTAGATCAAGTCGATATGCCACCGGCCCAATCCGTTCCAGGATCGTAAATGGGCCGACATATCGCGGATTGAGTTTGCCACGCTTCCCAAAGCGTATGACGCCCTTCCACGGTGAGACTTTTAGAAGTACCTTGTCATTGACTTGGAACTCCAGTGGTTTGCGACGCTGATCAGCATAACTCTTTTGCCGGTCCCGTGCCGCCGCCAACCGATTACGAATCTGTACGATCTTTTCCGAAGTTTCGTACACTAGTTCAGGCCCAGTGAGTTGACTCTCACCCACTTCAGCCCAACAAAGAGGAGAACGGCATTTCCGTCCGTACAGTGCTTCGAACGGAGCAGCCTTGATGCTCGTGTGATAACTGTTATTGTACGAGAATTCTACCAACGGCAGATGAGCTTCCCAACCCTTGCCAAAATCGATCACACATGCCCGCAGCATGTCTTCTAAAGTTTGAATCGTACGCTCACTCTGACCGTCAGTCTGTGGATGGTAAGCCGTACTCATGTCTAGTTGGGTACCCAAAGCCTTGTGCAAAGACTTCCAGAAGTGAGAAGTAAAATGGGAGTCACGATCCGAGATAATAGAAACTGGTACCCCGTGCTTAGAAACAACTTCTTTCAAGTAAAGACGAGCCAAACGATCCATGGTGTCGGTCTCCTTAATGGCAAGGAAATGAGCTGATTTCGTCAACCGATCGACAATCACCCATATCTTGTCGTTCCCGCTTGGTGATTTAGGAAGTTGTGTGACAAAATCCATAGTAATCCGTTCCCATTTCCATTCCGGAATTTCAGGTTGTTGCAGGAGACCCGACGGTTTCTGGTATTCCACCTTGACCTTAGCACAAGTCAAGCATTTGCTCACGTATGAGGCTATGTCCGACCTCATGTTTGGCCACCAGTAAAGCACCTTTAGATCTTGGTACATCTTATCCGAACCAGGATGAATAGAATATCGGGACTTATGAGCTTCATCAAGAACAAGCTCCCGTAGTCCCCCGAACAAAGGAACCCATATACGTTCTGCGAAATAGTGCAGGCCATCAGGCCTTCGCTCCAGGTGCTTGTCGGCACCGTGCATGGTTTCAGCTTTAAGGTTTTCCTCCTTCAAAGCTTCTAACTGGGCAGAACGGAGTTGATCAGGTAACGACGAATGGATAGTGAGTTGCAACGCCCGAACGCGACGAGGTTTAGTAGATTCCTTCCTGCTCAAGGCGTCTGCTACAACATTCGCCTTGCCAGGATGGTACTTAATAGCACAATCATAGTCGTTCAAAAGTTCAATCCAACGACGCTGTCGTATGTTCAAGTGTTGTTGGTCGAAAATGTGTTGGAGACTCTTGTGATCGGTGTAGATGGTGCATTTGGTACCGTACAAGTAATGTCTCCAAATTTTCAACGCGAATACCACAGCACCCAACTCCAAGTCATGAGTTGTGTAGTTCTTCTCGTGCACTTTGAGTTGACGAGAAGCATACGCAATCACTTTCTCGCGTTGCATCAACACGCAACCGAGTCCATGAATGGAAGCGTCACAGTAAACAACAAAATCATCAGGACCTTCAGGTAAAGACAAAATAGGAGCAGAACACAGTTTAGACTTTAGTTCTTCAAACGCTGACTCTTGTGGTTCACCCCAGTCGAACTTCCTATCCTTCTGAGTGAGAGTGGTGAGGGGTTGAGCAATCTTTGAGAACCCCTGAATGAAACGACGATAATAGCCCGCAAGGCCTAGGAATTGCCGCACCTCAGTTGGCGTCTTTGGTGCTCCCCAGTCCTTGATTGCTTCGATTTTAGCTGGATCGACATGAATTCCTAGTTCATTAACCACATGTCCTAGGAATTGAACTTCGCGTAACCAAAAGTCACACTTTGAGAACTTGGCGTAAAGTTGCTCCCGTCGCAAAAGTTCCAAAACTAACCGCAGATGTTCCCCGTGTTCGGTCTCGTTCTTGGAGTAGATCAGAATGTCATCAATAAACACAATGACGAACTTGTCCAAATATGGTTTACAGACGCGGTTCATCAAGTCCATGAAAACCGCCGGTGCGTTCGTGAGACCGAAAGGCATGACCAAGAATTCGAAATGGCCATAACGTGTTCGAAAAGCAGTCTTTGCAACGTCAGCCTCCCTGACGCGCAACTGGTGATAACCGGACCTCAAATCGATCTTGGAATAATAACTAGAACCCTGAAGCTGGTCGAATAGATCATCAATACGTGGAAGAGGATAACGGTTCTTGATGGTCAATTTGTTCAGTTCTCTGTAGTCTACGCACAATCGGAAACTCCCATCCTTCTTCTTAACAAATAAAATCGGGGCTCCCCAAGGGGAAGAACTTGGCCGGATGAAACCCTTGTCCAAGAGTTCCTGTAACTGACTAGACAATTCCTGCATCTCGGGAGGTGCAAGACGGTAGGGGGCCCGAGCAATAGGAGCAGCCCCTGGTACAAGATCAATACCGAACTCGACTTGACGATGAGGAGGAAGACCAGATAAATCATCGGGAAAAACATCAAGAAACTCGCGTACCACCGGGATGTCGTCGATCTTCTTCTCATCAACAGAGGAAACAGATAAGAGTGCCAAAACAGCTGGATAACCCTTTCGAAGACACTTAAGGGCTTTCATGCTAGAGATGATGTTTAGTGAAACACCACCCTTGATACCGTACACAGAAAGAAATTCTCCATCAGGGAGAGGAATCCGAATAACCTTATCGTAACAGACAATCTCCGCGCGATACAAAGATAACCAATCCATTCCTACCACAACGTCAAAACTACCCAAAGGTACCGGCATAAGGTCGATGGGAAACGATATACCCGACAATTCTAATTGACACTCCCGAAGAACACTAGTAGCTTCAATCGTTTTACCGTCAGCTAACTCAATAATATACTTGGCCTCTAATGGTACGGGTGCTACATCTAGCAGTCGACCAACATCCATGGATACAAAACTCTTGTCGGCACCAGAATCAAATAACACGCTAACAGAACGATTGTTGAGAAGAAACGTACCGGTGACTGTGTCAGGGTCCTGCCTAGCCTCAGCGGCTCCAATGACGAAGGCGCGTGCGTTCCTGCCACCGCCCCCGTTGTTCCCATTATTGTTGTTTCCACCCTGTTTCAGTTTTGGGCAATCCTTCTTGTAGTGCCCAGTATCCCCGCAGTTGTAACATCCCTGTTTCCCCCCAGTTCCTTGAGCAGCAGGAGCTGGGGTGTTGCTTGGAGCCTGAGTTGATGGAAGTGCAGCTCGACAATCTTTAGCATAATGCCCTGTTCGCTGGCAGCGGTGACAACGGTTACTGTCGCAGTTCCCTTGATGATGGCGTCCACACTTGTTACATTTGGGCAGTTTTCCCGCATAACCACCCTGCTTGTTACCCGAAGAAGATGAACCCCCATTATCAAACCTTTTACCCTGCTGTGCAGACCCAGATCCTTTCCCGTCATTTTCCCACTTGCGCTTGTTGTTCTCTGGAGCCTTAACAGTTGAACCTTTCGCAGGCAAAATCCCCTCATTCACCTTTAAGTTAGTCATCCTATGTGCCGATCGAACTACCTCCGCATAAGTAGGATGATTTCCAGCAGCTACCAACCCTGCAATTTCCGGCACTAACCCTGAGACATAATGTTCAATCTTACGATACTCTGGCACGTGCAGATCGGGACACAGCACTGCCAACTCATTCCTCCTCACAGTATACTTCTCGATTTCCGATCCAGTCATCTTGAGGTTCCATACCTCATGTTCCAGCTTCTGTACCTCTTCTCTCGGGCAATACTCCCGCTTCAGCAACTGCACAAAGTTCTCCCATGGCATAGCATATGCCTCCCCAATACCCATGTTCTGGGTGATGCCATTCCACCAAGTCAATGCCACGTCCTGAAACAACGCAGCAGAATACTTCACCCGATCTTCTGGGAGACAGTTACACATCAGAAATACCGACTCCACTTTCTCCAACCACCTAAGCAAACTGACCGCACCCTCAGTGCCAGAGAATTCCTGGGGCTTGCAGTCCCGGAACATCTTGTAGGTGCACATGGGTGGGGGTGGGTCAACAGGACCACCTGAAATGAAACGTATGAGAAACCACGAATAACGTAAACAAGGCTCACCAATGAGGCAAAGAAAATGGATAAAACAACTTACCACCACCGTTGTGCCCTAACTGGAAGGCAGCTTGGAGCAAGTTGTTCAGATCAGCCTGTGATAGGTTAATACCTCCACCACGACCGCCAGCACCACCGCGACCACCACCACGTCCACCATTGCGACCACCTCCACGTCCTCCACGCACTCCAGACATGATTCTGGCAGAAAGAACGAGAAAATTTAGTTTCGCAGTTAAAGATAACCACTAATGTTCACAAGATCAAAGCCAGATCCAATCCAGGACTATCCCCTCAAACCCAGAGCTCACTAGGGCTTCCATGCATTTCGTTTTATGATTTTGTGTGCACCCAAAATGATAAAACGCTCTACATGGTCCTCCAAGTGTTCTCCTAGTTCAAAGTTCAAATCACCGAACATAGACTCTTAGCTATACACCGTAATACTACGGTAGTTTATGGCAAGTGTTTCTATTGGAGTATGAAAGAGAGATGTCCGAGCCTTGGACAAATCTCAAGAGTACACGATTTACTCCAATATACTACCCCGCCTAGAAAGTACGTAACCCGACCTAAGATAGAACGGATGATGTAACGTAGAAAGACCAACGATTTAGAGACACCCCGACAAGACCATACGTAAACCACCTTAATGTTTAGTACCATGTGATCGTCTAGTGTGTGCGACTCGGCTATAGACTAGACTCTACATGCAGTCCTAGTTCACTATAACCATTGGCTCTGATACCAATCTGTCACACCCTCAAAATCCACTTGCGGAGTTTTACCGCGAGGCGCATGACAAACCAGGAACCAAACCAACGATCACAATAAACAAGTCTAAATGAATATAAATGCAATTTCAAAACATAGTTTAAAAATCCCGTTCACAGCGGAAGCTTATTCAAAAACAGTATCTCAACCATAAAACAATAGTTCAACGTTCAAATGACCATGCAACCCTAGTTAGACGCCATGCAGACGCGTGCGCCCTAGTCCAGTCGTGCTACCTTAGCGACCTGAGAAAACATGTAAAAGTTTACGTCAGCACAAAAATGCTGGTGAGTTTACAGGTTTTGTATCCAAGTACCAAGTCCACCTGTCCATACTATAACAAATAGAAAACCAGTATACGCTAGCTAGGCGTACGTTTTGTTACTACCACGATTGGAAAACCATTACTAACGCGAATACCAAAAGTATGCCCGATGTATGTTCCTGTTGTTCCTGTTTGAGACAATATGCACCCGCCGACCCTCCAAGTCGACGAGCGGGGTTGGTCACTCCCAATAGCGCTATTCACATTTCCCCGTTGTGCAAACCCGCACATTCATGGTTCCCCCCGGGACTTCCAAAGATCGTGTAGTACACAATAGAAACCCCATAGTATGACAGTAGTTACCAAATAATCGTTTTAACACATGTTTTCTCCCCCGAAAGTATAAAACCAGTTTAAAAGAGGGGCCGTAAACTCACCTTAAGTTCCGTTACTCCTTAACCCGAGTAAACTCAGCTGCTATGCTAGTCCCGTAAAGCGGCGACCTAACATACGACAGTTACAAGTACTTAGACTAATAACCCGCAGGCTAATTAGTCCCTAGATGTCCAGACCATAACCAAGTTCGTTTGAAAACACCGTGACTGTTTAACCGACCCAAAGTACAAGACTCGACATCCCATTGGTGACCCGAGACTCCCCGTGTTATGTTTACGCTCCAAAACATACAATAACGCAAGTACACTTAACATACGTTAACGCACAACAAGTTATAGCACATAGTTCACGTATCACCGAAATACATCCAAATATATGTTACCAAGTTATTAGACATGTTACGGGGTTCCTAGCATGTTTCTACATGTCAAATCGGTCCTCGGAATGCTAATTTACACTTACTGCAGCAGTACACGCGATTAGGAAAAGTTAACTAGCATTTAGGTTGGTCAACTAGCAATTAGGAATCCTAATCGCCACTATTATAGGCGATTGGGCTATACCATATGAAATTATTAGCATTTAGGGCTAATCACATGAACTTACTAGCAATTGGGGCTAATCACATGAACTTACTAGCAATTGGGGCTAATCACATGAACTTACTAGCAATTGGGGCTAATCACATGAACTTACTAGCAATTGGGGCTAATCACATGAACTTACTAGCAATTGGGGCTAATCACATGAACTTATAGGCGATTGGGGCTAATCACATGATATTATTGGCGATTAGCACCCCAATCGCATGAGTTATAGGCGATTAGCATTGCTACTCGCCTGTAACCATGCTGTTCCGGTTTTTCGCGCGTTTAACACTCCAAATCAGATCCAGAACGTGTGTAACTACCCAATATCATCCCAAACACTATCCTAAACATGTTTAACCCGAAACCCTTCGTTCAACCTCGTATAATCAGTCCTGCATGCAACCAAAGCAATCCAAACACCATTCACATAGCATGCAACATCAAACAAACACATGTAATCATAACCCTATTATCCAATTACTGAGATTTCTATCATCATACTATCAATATCAATTCTGACCTAGCATGATAACACATCAAATCATCATCAAGAATCATAAAAATCCTATCTTTCTAATCATACACACCCATAACGCATGTATATTAGTTATAATCCGATTAACAACCCTTATTGACGATTTTCAGAAAGCTTTTTCGTTTATGAACAGGTCTGGACCATTAGGGATTTATTAAAAACGTTTATAAAGATTCATGGATGGAAACCAAACCTTAGGATTATGAAAGAACGATGGATTATGCTTGAATCCTTGTGTTTTGATCAAAAATCGCGTTCCAGAGGTTGTGTGTGTGTTGGGGCAGGTTATGGGACGACTAGGGTTTGTATAATGAAGTTTATGAGGTCAAGTATGGTATTTATAGTCGTTTTTAGTCGTCCAGCCCGTAACACGCGATTATGCAGCTTTACACACGATTAGGAATCCTAATCGCATGAACAGTAATGCATTTGGGCCTATTCGCATGAACAGTCATGCAATTGGCCCCCCAATCGCATGAACAGTCATGCATTTGGGCCTAATTGCATGAACAGTCATGCATTTAGCCCCCTAATCGCCCATAGGGGCTAGTTTCGTGTGTTTTGCGCGTTAAACCCCGTTTTAACATATGTTAACACATATTCACATACCGACAAGTCACATAATGATTGTAAACACATAACACATGTAAATACACATATTCACCCTCGTTCACCAATTCCCGGGACTCGAGACTCGTATGTTCCGTATGCCCTGACGATCCTACAAATCGTCACCGTTTGTACACTTGGTTAAGGACCGACATCTAATGAACCTCTAGACCAACATCCAATGATCCTCTAGACTAAACCGATAGTTCCCGAACCATAACCCGACTTAACTAACCCAGTTAAGTACAATATACGCGTGACTCGCTAAGGTAGACTTTCATCTAGACAACGTTGTTAACCAGAATTTGCCGGGTGTCACAATTTTGTTGATGACGAATACGTTCATCAAAGTCACCTATATTAAGACTTATGTTTAAGTCCTAAAAAGCCAATGGTGAAGCCTTGGAGATTAAAGGCAAGCGAGTCTTGATCCTAATGGATGGAATTCATTATGGTTTTGTAGCATTCTTAAATCCGAGGTTTTGAAATGGTAAACAAAATCTCATTTTGTGTCTAAATTAAGATGTGAATGTTAGGAAGAGATAGTGAGTTATCTTTTAAGGCTATGAAGAATTAGAATGATGCATCTTCTGTTCACAAGCTAAGTATTTGTAGTATAAAGTATGCTAGACTAATACTTGTTAATTTAGATGCTCCATGGAGAATAAATTAACTTTGAACATTCAAACATATGTGACGACATAAGAATGAATTTTGTAAAAGCAAATATATAATTCATTAAAAAGGATGACTCAAAAGGACCGAATAAATAGTTCATTGGTTATGATACTATTTAGCTTAATACGAGGAGAACTCATATAGCTTAGAAAACTGTTCGTGTGAGAAATATGGGTGGAGTAATATAATGAATGACCTCAATAACACAAAGATATAGATAGTCGCTATCTTATCACGGGTGTCTAATGTCATCATGAGTGACATTACACGAACTTAATCAAAGTGCAAGCAATGTGGGGGGGGGAGCCATTTAAGAAACAATCCGTTGGGATGTAAAAATGGTCCTTGAGAAGTTTTCAAACTATATATGAAAGGAAGATGCTTCCATCACCCAATTTGGTAGTTATCCAATAAACACATAAGTGTGGAGGTGGCTTGCATTTGAAATAGAAAATTTGACATGACAAATATGGGATTAATGGATGTGATTTTGGGAAGTACAAACCACACGAACCCCGAATGGACTTGTCATAAGTTAGTCCTATTATGTGGACAAAATTCTTGAAAAATTTAATGGAAATGATTCTAATATGGCTAGAACTCTCATTGACACGAGTCAACACCTAGCTAAGAATCGAGGTGAGCCTTTTAACCAATTAGAGTACTCAAGAATTATTGGCAGCCTGATGTATCTGATGAGTTGTATCAGACCAGACTTAGTAACAAGCTAAGTAGATACACGAGCAATCTAAGTTCAATTCATTGGAATTACGTGACACAGTTGCTTCGGTACTTAAGATACATACGAGACTACGAGCTGCTATAGAAGAGATATCCAGCAGTTATTGAAGGCTACTGTTATGCGAATTGGATATCTGACACGATTGATTCCAAGGCAACGAGTGGGTATTTGTTCACACTTGGAGGTGTTGCGATGACGTGGAAATCATCTAAGCAAATGGTTATTGCTAGATCCATGATGAAATAAAATATCATCGCTTTATATAAAGAGGATGAATAGGCAGAATGGCTACGTCAATTTGATAAAGATATACCTAGGTGGCCGAAGCCGGCATCGGCCTAATACATACACTGTGATAGCCAATCGGTAATTGGCAGAGCTCATATCACAATGTGTATTAGTAAGAACAGGTATATAAGATGTAGGCATAATACGGTACGACAACTAAACTCTATAGGAGTTATCACTGTTGACTATGTGAAGTCAAAGGATGACATCGCGGATCCGCTAACAAAAAGGCTTAAGCAAAGAGTTAGTTCAGAAGTCGTACATGGGAATGGGACTGAAGCCCGTGAAAGACTAAGTTTATGCGAAGGAAACCTAACTCACCTGACTGGAGATCCCTATATCTGAGTTCAATAGGACAACCTAATTGTATGAACAAGTGAGGTCACTGTGGGGGAAGAGTTGCTATAAACCCCGCATTTTAAAAAAGGGATTTTGCCAAAGGAATTTGGTAAGCTTCCTAGTCCATTCCTAAAAGTGACAAGTTTGAGGCTAAGCTTATGCCTTTTAATGATTCGACTGAGGTAACCAGTCCTAGTGAATCACTTATGTGAGAGAGAAGTGGGGTTGATTCGAAGGGTATTGTTGGGGCACAATACTTAAGAGCTCTCGCAGAACCAGGCACGTGTCCATGACCATAATGGACACAACTATGAGGACTTGACGTTGTCAGAGAGAGTCTTGTGTGAAGCGTAATGTCGTCTACACAAACGGCAGATGAGTTCAAAGACATCGAAGTCTACTTAGAGCCAGTGGACTAATTGCATTTCATGAGCGAAGGTTTAAAGGATCACACCTACCTATCGTATGCAAAACTCAACTGTTGAAATTTAATCGGAATGAGGTTGCTTCTGAGAATAACTCCTATTCATGTGGAGGCTTGTTGGAAATTGTGTGTGTTTTGATCAATCTCTGTTCATGTGGGGGATTGTAGGAGATTTCTATATTGTGAATGGAAATTAATATAATAAAATTATCAATAACATCCTTAAACGTATGGTGATTTACTCTTTGGTAGAGGCTTCTTATTTCACTTAATTGGTTTTATTAGAGTTTAAGTCTCCAATTAATTGTATAATTAAGTGAGGCTCTTCATCACCCATGGGTCTTGTATAGATGGTAGGATTGGTGCCTACTTTGATTTAAGAAGAGAAAAAAAAAATATACAAGAAAATATACCATATGATTTTGAAGAGCTCATAGAGAAGATGTGATTACTTAAAAATCAAATAATCATTTGAAAACTCATATGTTGGGTAACTACATAGAATGGAACACTCTTTACACACATATACACAGAGAACAAATACAGAAGCGAATCAAAGTCCGGTTATCTTTCAGGCAAGTGTGCAACTCCGACAGTGCACCATCACTGTTAAGAACCGGTGTCCCTGGGAACAGACCGCGATTCTGTTTAAGGGAATTGTGTCAAACACAAGCCCGGTTTATGTTGATGATTCCGTCTTCGATTTCAATGTAAGTTTTCTGACACAGAGATCATTCGAAGCTTCACATACAATAACAATAGAGGACCAAACTCTGTGATTGGATAGATCGCGAATATGTATGCGCAAGCGAAGTCGTCGACGGATCTGAACACAAATAAGGAGTGGTTCACGCACCCCGGCACTTGCCGCTGACCGCCTTCTTCTACACTAAACATGCACTTACCGTCAACCTCTAGAGCCATCGGAAAGTTCTCCGATAATATATTCTTTTATCAAACAACTATACACGTAAGTCTAAGGGATCAAAATAAAATAAAACGGTTAAAAAATAGGAACAACATATTATACCAAACATTTTTTCTTCAAACCAATCTTGGTTAATTTTGGGAATTTGTGTACGTCTCAGTGTGAACAAGGGAGAGAAAGATAAACAGGAGACGTCACGGTAATATTTTCGTGACGTCTCCACCTCACGAAAGAGAAGAGGGAGACATTTTGTTAAAGAAGTTGATCAAAGGGGTATTTTGGTGATTTCCCCTTAAAAATATTATGTTGTGATAAGCCGGTTGTATTTTTAATACACATGACGGCACATGGATTTAGTGGCTCAAGGATTTTAAGGCATAAGGATTTTAAATGTCCATTTGCAGTCGAAAGCAATAAAAAAATAAACCCAAAACATTTATTAAATTAGGATAAATTACAGAAACCGTCCTTTATGTTTACCTGTTTTTTTCAGTAGGTGTCCTTAAACTTCAAAAGTGATGAGAATCATCCTATATGTTTTAAAATCTTACAAGTCTCGTCCTTTAGCACTAACGTGGTTAGATTTTCTGGTTAAGTTATGTCACGTGCATAACATGTGAGGGCATAATTGTCATTTTACCCTCTGATTCATCTCTTGTTTTGGTCGCCATCTTCTTCCCCATTTTGTGCAGCCATACCCACCTCTCTCTCTCTCTACTCTCTCTCTCTCTTCGGCTCCCTCTCACTCACCTGATCTCTCCTTTCTCTCTCTATCCCTCTCTCGTTAACCTTCTCCCTCTCCTCTCACAAGAACGGCCGACCACCACTATCATGGTGGCGGCGGCGCTGTAAACCCCAAAAAACAAGCAGAGACAGTAATGTTTTGGTGTTTCAAAGGTGGGTTCGAGATTGCAGGTTTGGGGTTTATGTTTGGGGTTCGTCTTGGGATCGATCAGGTCAAGTTTTTGTGAGTTTTGGTCTGGCTGCAGCTGTCAGGCCGTAGTTTTTGGTGGTCCTGTTGTTCATAGACGACGTGGTGGCTGTTCATGGTGGGTTTAGGTGGCGGTGACGGCGGCGGTGGTCACCATCTCCGGCGAGATAAGAATCGTCCTATAGTTAGCAGGGGAAGAAGAACGACAGATGGTGGTGGTGCACTAGGGTTTCGATTTGGGGGTTTTTTATGGCGGCGACACATATCTGTACTGGTGGAGCTTGTCACGTTCTCCGGTGTCTGATCTGTTTAAGGTAAGATCCATCATCTATTAGGGTTATTATAGCTTGATATTAATGATGGGTTTGGGATGGATGATTGTGATGGTGGACTGTTTAGCAGAGACGGTGGAGTTGGAGGTGGTGGTTACGGTGGTGATGAAGGGTTCCGATACTGGTTAAGGTTGTTAAGGTTAGGTAGTGATTGTTGAATGATGATGATGATGATGGTGGTGGCAGATTGGCGGTAGAGGTGGTGGTGTGGCAGGTTGGTGGTAGAGGTGGTGGTTATTGAAGAATGTAAGTGGTGGTGGTGATAAAGATGATAGAGATAAGGGGCATAACTGTCATTTTGCCCTCATGTGGTGCCATATGACCAAACTTAACCAGAAAATCTAACCACGTTAGTGCTAAAGGACAAGACTTGAAAGATTTTAGAACATAAAGGACGATTCTCATCACTTTTGAAGTTTAAGGACACCTACTGAAAAAACAGGTAAACATAAAAGACAATTTCTGTAATTTATCCATTAAATTATTAATATATGGTCAAATATATTAGTTGCTAACGTCATGATTGTAGACAATGGGTTTTCATTAAAACTTTGGGGAAATTAATTAGAGCATTCACAGTAGAGCCTCCATATTATTTGAGGGGGTCCTCCATATTATATAGAGTGGGTATAAGAGCATTCACATCCCCTCTACCAAATCTTCTCTATCAAATTACACTAAAAATCATTCCCCCCTAAATTTTTTCTCTCCTAATTAAAATAATAATACTTTTTCATACTTTTATCATTATATTTTCTCTCTCCTCACTCACAACCACTTACAAAAATATTAAAATATATATGTGGGTGAATAGTAGTTTTTTATATATAGGGGGAACAGTGTTTTCTCTAAATGTTTTCTCTCCTTCACTCATAACCACCCTATATAATTTGAGGGAACCCCTCACATAATTTGGTTCCCGGGTTGTGAATGCTCTAAGTGGTAGTGAGTAGTGGAAAGAGAAAATATATAGAGGAGACATTGTTCATCAGTAAATTTGGATGAGACACTATTCATCCTCCATAATTTTTTAATATTTTTGAAAGTGGTTGTGAGTAGAGGAGAGGGAAAAGGTAATGATAAAAGTATAGATTAAATATTATTAAATAGAAAGAAGTGAGAAAAAGTAGTGTTTTTAGAGTAATTATAGAGGAAATATGGAGATTTTACTGTGAATGCTCTCAGTTGTGAATTGTGTTGTGGAGTTCTTCTCTTTGTGAAGCATTTGTTATGAAAGATTCACTATGAATTTTTAAAATGAGTCGGGTTGATTGTGTTCCATACTTTATCATGCCGCGTATGAAATCACTATACATGTTTATTTTATGTATTTTTTGAGTTGGTCTACGTTTTGACGTAAAGTTTGTGTGAAACAAGTCAAATAAAATATTCCTCATTTTCATTACGTAAATTTAGTTCGAAAATGAGTTATATTTATTGTAGTCTAAACTTAATCATGTTGCGTACTGCACCGCTGAAATATGAGGCAGTTCTTAAAATCATCAACTAAAAGTTGGTGAGTTCGTAGGTTTTGATGACTCGATAAAACAGTTTGTTTTCAAGAGAATCCGTTGTCTGTGTCCATGCAGAATATAGTTACCATGAGCCCCATAACCAAACCCCGACTTCCTTGTACGCTCCAATTAATGCCTTATCACAGAACATTGAAAAACATGGATAATATACAATCATTTGACAGCAGTCAAGGTTAGCGCGACTAACCATGAAAGGGGGTGTCAACCCAAATAGTACTATTCATATGATCCATGGCTTATTGCTAAGTTAATGGTTATGGTTGTCCGGGGACTTTATTGTGATAACGTTGTCTAACTCATGTAACACATATTGTTGTCATGTACTAATGTAGGCCTGAAGTATGTTTCTCCCCTGAAGTTGTAAAACAGTAAAACAGAAAAGGGGTCACGAAACTCACCTCAAGTCCGCGTGAGTCTAGCAAGAATGTATGTCTGAAAACTACGTATCTTGACTTATACGTCCTATATACATATATGGATACCTTAGATTTATACAAGAAGTAGTCCATGGTACTCATGGTTCACCCAATCTTTTGCAATACATTTGTTTAGTTTCCTTAGTGACGTTTATGTTACTCGAAAATAGTAGTTTTAATAGGAAAACCCAATTTTCTATACCTTGGTTCCTAACACATGTTATTAATTATAAAACACATGTTTTTATTCGAAATGAGTTATAATATTTACAAACTACACTTGACCTTTGTTACATGTATACACAAGCATCACAAATATATATATATATATATATATATATATATATATATATATATGGGTAAGGATAATGTGGAAACCCACTCTTATAGTGAAAACTCTGGAAACTCTGACTTCCCAATTTTTTTTTATTTTTGAAAAAATTAGGGCATGTAATATACATGATTTTAAGCATTTTGGGCCAAAAAAATCAAAAAAGCGCCGAGCACTTTTTTTTTAAAAAAAATAAATAAATTTTCGACTAACACATGTTACCCATTTTTTTACTAGAAGACGGTTTTTATTTTAAAAAAAAAACGGCTCGGCGCTTTTTCGAATTTTTTGGCCCAAAATGCTTAAAATCATGTATGTTACATACCCTAAAATTTTAATAGAAAAAAAAAAGTCGGGAAGTTAGAGTTTGATAGAGTTTCCAAGGTTTTCACTATAACAAGGGTTTCCAATATAACCTTATACTATATATATACATATTTTTACATATATGAATTCCAATACATAACCATAGGTATTTATGTCCATGAGACTTACACTTGTACATACATACCCATATACATATGCATCTTGGTAGTCCATACATATTAATATTTATGTTTATAGATTTGTCATACACACACTTATTACATACATATATATACGCGCATATACCCATGAACACACATATACATGATCCACATTCATACATAAGTATACTTATAGGTTAAACATTTCATTATACAAGTGTTTGTGACAAAACATACACATCTATATATATACACATCGCACACATACACACATATCAAACAATGTTTCAATATGTTTTCTTAAAACAAGTTTTATAAGTTGTGATTTAAGATAGTGTATGCCTAAACATGGTATCTACATCATGAGTATGGGTGAACACTAGTGTATGAAGATAGATAGTGACTATAGAAACAAAGAGATAGATAGATATTCATACCTTACTTTGGACTTGAACTAGACAAGCTTGGAACTAAGGAAGCTTGGGACTAGAGGAGTATAGAGAGTGTGTGGGTGTTTGAGAGTGAAGTAGTGAGTGGTGTGAGTGAAAATGATCATCCAATGCCTCCTATTTATAGGGAAAAAGAGAGAGAGATAGCGAGAGGGAGAGGGACGAGAGAGATAGAGAGATTTACGAGAGAGTGAGAGAGGAAAAGTTGGTGGGTTCTAATTGTGGCAAGTCAACTATCATGGAACTTTGAGATTCATAGAATCATTCCATGTTTGGTAAAAATCTTACTTTGTTGTGAATCTATCCTACAAATCTTACATCTAAATCAATCTTAGTGGTTGACTAATCAAATGATTATGTTGGGTAAGAATCTAGCAAATGTGACAATTCATAAGATTATTCTAGAACCTCATTTCAACATGTGCTTATTTAGGGTTTGACTTTGATTAATAAAAAGATTAGTATAGGTAGGGGCGACGGCTAAGAAGGAACAAGGAAAGGGGTGTGTGTTATTTTGGGTAAAGATCTTTCATGGATTGTTGAGGTTTAAGAAATTTTACCATATTTGCTAACCATCATCATTATGTTCCTAGTCTCTTTTTGACTAATCTTATGATTAGACATAATATAGGTTTAGGAATGGATTATACCTCAAGTGAATGACCATTCAAAGGATCTACCTTGGGTCTTGGAAGTAAAAGATGTTTATGTAGGGATGAGGGGGGCGACGGCTGCAAGGAGACAGGATCAAGTTGTTTTGGGTATGTAATCTTGCTTGGATTCAAGTGATTAAGGAATCTTTCCAAAAATGGAATGTGATCTTATAATATTTGTTGGATTAGGAGGAACATAATCATGGTCATTAGATATGTGGGGATCTTAGGTGACAAGGGGGTGACGGTTCTAGGGGCCAAGAGGGACAAGATATTATGTTAATCTGGGAAGGAAATCATGGTGATAAAAATGTGTTTGGCTTTTTATGTGTAAGATCATGATCATATATTTTAGGGTTATTAGTCAATTTCTAGGAAGGTTTAAAGGTGACTAATTGTAGTAAATGGGACATCATGGATCTAAGTGTGATTAAAGCAACTTCCATATTAGTGAAAATCATAATCTATTGATGTGATTAGTTACATATGCACTTGGGAATTGTCGTTCTTGATGGTCATGTGACTTTCCCATGCAGAAGTCATACTAAAATAATTATATGCACATAAAAAATAAAATAAAAATAAAGACTCGTCTAGTAAGTGTACGGGTTGACTTGGAAAATTGGCGGGTGTCACAGCCTGTGCACCCTGCACGCGAGAATTGGTACCCTACCCCTTCAGAGGTGAATTACTAAATGAAATTTTCATAGGAAAAAGTAAATAAAAATGTATATAAAATTTGAAAATCCAGTTCAACTACCGATCCGGTTCATCCAGTGTGACCTAAAACAAGCCAGTCGTAATGAAAGTGGTTAAGAGTACCCCAACTGACCGATTATGTACCATAAGAGTGCTCTTCACAAATAACACATGCCATAAATTATGTAAACCCATAATACATGTCTTGCTCATACATCCATCCATCCTATGGTCCTAGTATACCTTATCATTAAATATTTGCTAATATGCTATCATGGAGTTGTAAATATTTTTATATGTAAAAGAAATAGGATGTTGTACATCTTTGCATACCTAAATTTTGACAGATTCTTTGAAACCAATGATATAGGGATATTTTTGCTAATTAGGAGTCACTTCTATAAATACGAGAAGCGAGCCATCCATTTAAAAGGACTACAGCTTCTTTAGGCTTGTTCAGTGATACAGAATGTCCTCCACCCTACATGATACAAATGGTTCACTTGTTATTCTTTTATTAATTAGATTTTAACAATATATGTTGCTACATGCGATCTAATTATGTCATCTTTCTTACCTTTATAGTTGCATACACTAACGAATATTCTGTTGTCGCATAAGTCGTTTGATATCTACAAGAATAAATCAATCACTTTGCATTATTACCTTTATAGTTGCATACACTTGGTACCGTACAAGTAATGTCTCCAGATTTTCAACGCAAAGACTACCGCACCCAGTTCCAAGTCGTGAGTAGTGTAGTTCTTCTCATGAACTTTTAGTTGACGAGAAGCATAAGCAATAATCTTCCCGCGTTGCATCAACACACAACCGAGACCACGAATAGAAGCGTCACAGTACACAACGAAGTCATCCGTACCCTCTGGTAAGGATAAGATAGGTGCAGAACAAAGTTTAAGCTTCAGCATCTGAAATGCTGATTCCTGCGGTTCACCCCAGTCGAACTTTCGGTCCTTCTGGGTAAGAGTAGTGAGGGGTTGAGCGATCTTCGAAAATCCCTCAATGAAACGACGATAGTAACCCGCAAGACCTAGGAATTGCCGCACCTCAGATGGCGTCTTTGGTGCTTCCCAGTCCTTAATAGCTTCAATCTTAGCCAGATCGACATGAATTCCCAGTTCATTCACCACATGTCCTAGGAATTGAACTTCACGTAACCAAAAATCACACTTTGAGAACTTAGCATACAACTGCTCCTGTCTCAAAAGTTCCAAGACCAACCGTAGATGTTCCTCATGATCCGCCTTGTTCTTGGAGTAAATCAGAATATCGTCAATGAACACGATGACGAACTTATCAAGGTAAGGTTTGCAAACGCGGTTCATTAAATCCATGAACACCGCCGGTGCGTTAGTGAGACCAAAAGGCATGACCAAGAACTCAAAATGGCCATAACGAGTGCGAAAAGTAGTCTTCTGAATGTCAGTTTCCCTGACGCGCAACTGGTGATAACCGGACCGCAAATCAATCTTCGAATAGTAGCTGGAGCCCTGAAGCTGGTCAAAGAGATCATCAATGCAAGGAAGAGGATAACGATTCTTGATGGTCACTTTGTTCAGCTCACGATAATCAATACACATGCGAAGACTTCCATCCTTCTTCTTCACAAACAAAATAGGAGCTCCCCACGGGGAAGAACTTGGTCGGATGAAACCCTTTTCCAAGAGTTCCTGCAACTGGCTGGACAGCTCTTGCATCTCGGGAGGTGCAAGACGATACGGAGCTCGGGCAATAGGAGCTACGCCCGGAGTAAGATCAATACCAAACTCAACCTGACGATGGGGAGGAAGACTAGGTAAATCATCAGGAAACACATCAGGAAAGTCACGAACCACCGGAATATCCTCGATCTTCTTCTCATCGTCAGTAGAAACGTTAACAAGCGCCAGAATGGCCGAACAGCCCTTCCGAAGGTACTTACGGGCTTCCATGCTAGAAATGATACTCAGCGGAGCACCGCTTTTCTCGCCACGAACCGAAAGAATCTCTCCATCAGGGAGAGGGATCCGAATAACCTTGTCGTAACAAACGATCTCCGCACGATACAACGATAACCAATCCATGCCGACCACGACATCAAAACTACCCAGGGGTACCGGCATAAGGTCAATAGGGAAGGACAATCCCGACAGTTCCAAGCGACATTCCTTAAGGGTGTGTGTCGCTTCGATTTTCTTACCATCAGCCAATTCTATTAAGTACTTAGCCTCTAAAGGTGTGGGTACTATATCTAGCAATCGACTAATATCCATAGATACGAAACTCTTATCGGCACCAGAATCAAACAAGACAGAAACATAGCGATCATTAAGAAGGAACGTACCGGTAACTGTGTCTGGATCCTGCCTAGCCTCTACAGATCCAATGACGAAAGCACGTGCAGTCCTGCCTCCACCGCCATTGTTCCCGTTACCGTTCCCGCCCCTCCCATTATCGCCCTGCTTCAGTTTAGGACATTCACGCTTGAAGTGTCCCGCATCACCACAGTTATAACACCCCTGCCTCCCCTGAGTCCCCTGAGCAGCAGGAGCAGGAGCAGGAGTAGCCGCAGGAGTCTGAGTTGGGGTTAGTGCCACCCTGCAATCCTTAGCATGGTGCCCCAAATGATGGCACCGATGACAACGAGCCCTATCACAACCCCCAGAATGGTGAAAACCACACTTGTTGCACTTGGGATGCTTCCCAACATACCCACCCGTCTTCTGCCCAGAAGAAGGCCAAGATGAATCAAACTTCTTTGCCGGCCGAGCTGGCACAACACTCTTCCCCACACTATCCCACTTCCTCTTGTTCCATTCAGTAACCTTCACAGCAGCACCCTTAGGAGGCAAAACACCTTCTGCCACCTTCAGGTTAGTCATCCGATGAGCTAATCGGACAACTTCAGCAATAGTGGGAAGGTTCCCAGCAGCCACCAACCCAGCAATCTCCGGCACCAGTCCAGACACACAGTGCTTGATCCTCCTATACTCAGGTGTGTGCAAATCAGGGCACAACACCGCCAGCTCATTCCTCCTCACAGTGTATTCTTCAATCTCAGACCCAACCATCTTGTAGCTCCAGACCTCATGTTCCAACTTCTGTATCTCCTCTCTCGGACAATACTCACCTCTCAACAGCTGCACAAACTCCGCCCAAGGCATGTCAATAGCCTCCCCCAATCCCATGTTCTGAGTAGTAGCATTCCACCACAACAGTGCAGGCCCCTCAAATGTCGCAGTAGCATACTTCACCCGGTCCCCAGCAGGACAGTTACACATGACGAACATAGACTCAACCTTCTCCAGCCATCGGAGCAGTCCCACCGCTCCCTCAGTTCCAGCGAAGTTATGGGGCTGACAGTCCCGAAACTTCTTATAAGAGCACTGAGGTGGAGGTGGATTGGCACCCATACCTGAAACACGGTACACGAGTAAAGCACAAACGAAAGGACATGAAACCCAAGAATGAGGCAAGGTCGACAAAAATCAACTCACCACCCATGGCGTTAATCCCAGCCTGGAAATTAGCCATAGCCATGTTTACTTGCTGCTATAGCAAGTTGTTCAGCTCAGCTTGGGTCATGTTGTTGTTACCACGACCACCGCCACCGGCACGACCACCGCCGCCAGCACAACCACCACCGCCACCACGACGTCCACCACCGCGAGCACCAGACATGGTCTAACAAATCAAGAAATCGAGGGATTCAGATTCACTTCCAGTGTCAACCACTAGAAATTTACAAGAGTTAATCCTAGGGACAAATCCAGGACTATACATCCAAACTCGAAGTCCATCGGGATTTTCATGCATTCCAGTTTATTATTTCGTGTGCACCCGAAATGATAAACTGCTCTACATGGTCCTCCAGATGTACTCCTAATCCAGACTCCGGTCACCGAATATCGTCACCTAGTATCGTGTTACGATAGGTGCAAGTGTAAGAAGGCATGTGTGTGCTAGAACCAACAAATCAACCCCTCCTTCTTCAGTCCAGAAGAAGAAGACAAGAGTAGGTAAGAACCCAAATAAAAGCGGATGATGTAACAGAGAAGTATGATGATGATGTAAGGACACCCCGACAACGTTAGTACGTATCCCACTAATAGACTCAAAGTATGTGACCGTCTAGTGTGTGCGACTCGGCTATAGACCAGACTCTACATGCAGTCCTAGTTCACTATAACCATTGGCTCTGATATCAATCTTTCACACCCTCAGATTACCACTTGCGGAGTTATACCGCAAGGCGCATGACAAACCAGGATCCAAGTCAACGATCACAATAAACAACTCTATATGAAAAACGTAAAACCATAAACAACGATTTTATAAGCGGAAGCATTTAAGAATTTAATCAGCTACAATAGTATTCCAAAGTATTCAAGACACTTTATTTCCAAAACATGCAACTAAGCCTAGACACCAATGCAGACCCGTGCGCCTAGTTCCATTTGTTGCTACCTTAGCGACCTGAGAAAAACATGCCAAAAAGATGTCAACATATAATGCTGGTGAGTTCACAGGTTTGTTCAATATGTTACCAAGTGTTACCAAAACGTTACCATGTCCATACTATATCAATGTTACCAAGTACGCTAGCTAGGCGTATGTTTTATTACTACTACGATTGGAAACCATTACTAGACACGTTTAGCAATGTTTAGCATGTTTAAGCAGCCCGAATGTTCAGCATGATACCAATGTTCCTGTTCGAGACAACATGCACCCGTCCGGCCCTCCAAGCCGACGAGTGGGGCAGGTCACGCCCAATAGATCTATCCACATTTCCCCCATTGTGCATCCCCGCACATTCATGGTTTCCCCCGGGACTTCCAAAGATCGTATAGCAATACAAGGTTAAAAACCATAGTATGACATATGTTACCAAAATAGTTTAGCGCATGTTTTCTCCCCCAAAAGTTAAAGCAGTAAAAGTGGGGCCGTGAACTCACCTAAGATAGCGTTCTTCGGTTATAAGTAAAGATGTTAAGCCCTTGATAATCCCTCTACCGGAGATCTATCAAAATGTTCACATAAGTGTTCCGACTAATAACCATAAGGTTATCTAGTCCCCGATTGTCCAGATCGTAACCAAGTATGTTTTAAAGCGTGTTTAAATGTTTAACCGACACACTAGACCAACCCGACATCCCGTTGGTGACCCATTACCCTAACTAATCAAGTACACATAGATTACACACAAGGTTCAAGCATAAAACACTTAGTTTGTATCAAAAATCTCATTTCTGCATCAGAACGGTCGAACCAGTCAGATTAAGCCTCCTTTGCCCGTTTTTAATCTCCTTCGCCCATTTTGGATTTCGTTCGACCGTTTGATGTTTCCTTCGCCCGTTTTACCACGTTCGCCCAAACATAACCCAGGTTCGACCCTGGATTCTCTCCTTCGCACCTTCGATCGGTCGAAGGAGTCCAGGTTCGCCCCTGTTGTGCAAATTTTCCTAAAAACGCTTCAAACACATTCAAAACGACTCGAAAAATCATCAAACACAGCAGTCAAGCATGAATAACTCATCCCTACAAAACCCCACCAATTTCCCCCAATAATACGTCCATTTCAGCCCTTTCCCAAAATGGTAAAAATTATGGAAACGTCACTATCATGCATGGATTATTTACCCAATTTGGAAACTTTTGAAATCGATCCGTATTCAACTTAAAATGCTCAGTTTGTCGAGTGTTCGATCTTTCCCTATTAGTTCTATTGATCATAAATATCATGCATCAAGTCTATATTCGTTAAAACCCCCAAATACCCATAATATCATCATTTATCCAATCCTAACCCTAAACAACAATAACCTAGCATCAATAACAATCCAATATCATGTTTCTATCATAGATACATCAGCAAATCATCGAACAACACATAAACCACATAATACACAATTCACATATGTTTATCATCATCAGTGGCGAAGCTTGACCCGAAGGTTCGGGGGGTCGGAAGTCGCCGGAGGGTCGGAAGTCACTAGTTTCGGGGGGTCGAAACCCTATATTTCCAAAATTTTCTATACGAATACTATATAGTCGGAACTTCTGCACGAAAATTCGGAGGGGTCGGCCGCCCCCGTCCGCCCCAATAAAGCTTCGCCAGTGATCATCATGAAGACCTATGTTTAAATGATAAGGTTTTGATTTAGAAAGATGTTTAAAAGGTTTTTAATCATGAAAACACCCTTAGAACAGATCCGGACAATTAGGGTTAGATGAAAACGAATTAAAATGCTTTAAAAAGGTTTAGGATCAAGAACACACCTTGGATTCCTGTTTAGATGTTGTAGATAGGTTAGATTATGAAAAAGAAGAGCAAAAACTCCTTCCTTAGTGATTAGAATCGTTTTGAGAGTGTTTTGAGACAGTTAGGGTTTGTGAAATGATGAAAAATGACAAAGTTTGGTATTTATACTAATCCTCCTTCGCCCCAACTCAATGGTCGAAGGTGGCCTCCTTCGACCCTTCCACAGGGTCGAATGAGCCCTGTCCTGGTCGAAGGGAATTCTTTCAATTCCACACCCCAGGTTCGCCCATTTACAAAGGGTCGAACCAAACAAAATGTTCTCCTTCGACCACTCGAAGTGGTCGAACCAGAACTCATGTTTAACTAGTTTTCCAGTTTGTCGTGTTTAACGCATTCTAACACATCTTAACACATAAGCATGCATCCTTAGTCTATATTTAACATATTTAAGCATAGATAATCATTTACACATCATTTAAACACATCTATGTATATAATCCACCACACGACCCATAATCTACACATATACTTAATTAGTTCATGTAATGTCACCAACAACGGAACCCGGTACTAGTGTATTACCAAAACGACTCCCAATGATCCTCCAGATCATTGCACCCTGGACAATCCTAACTTGACCCGACTCAACTAACCCGGTTAAGTTCGTTTATAGACGTTTCTCGCTAAGGTAGACTTAGATGTTACTAAAATGTTTAAGCCAAACATGTCGGGTGTCACATCATCCCCACGTTGAAAGAATTTTCGTCCCGAAAATTGCGCAAAGCCCCAAAAAGAAGGAAACGAAAAGAACAGAACGAAAAGAAAATTACCGGATGTCACAGATTCCAACATACCTATTGACGACATAAGTAGATACATAGTTAATTCTCTAAACTAACAAAATATGTGACAGAAAAACATATGCATACGTACCCGGTCTCGAAAGTGAAAGGAAGATCACCACGAAAACCAGGGAGCCTCTTGACTATAGATTTGGAGTTTGATAATGTCACAAAGATGATGAAAATGGAAAGTGTTATGTATTTGGACTCCATAGTATGTCTAAACTGCTTCCACCTTTAAATATACGATCTAAATATACCTATATATATATATATATAATGCAGTTGGGTATCTTATTTTATAATATATTGATAGCTGGATGTCCAATTATTAAAAATTATACAGCTTTCTATAATGGGCCACTCGTTTTGACAGTGATAAATTAAAATAATCATATTTGCTAAAAATAGCTTAGCTTGTTAGATTTGGCCAGAAAAGTGGTTGGACATTTAATTTTATTTTCGGTTTTTCATAATCTATTAATATATTATATTAATATATATAAAAGAAAATGTATATGCTGACGTGGCGTGTAATGGAGACCTCAACCTTCCCTTGAGAGTGTCACGTGACATCATAATTGAGAGTTTTTGGTGTTTTTGAAATATTTATTTTTTTAATTAAATTGAGTTTTTTAAGAAAAAAGAATTTAAAAAATAAATTTAAAATTTTCTCTCTCATATTTCCTCTCATAATTTTTAAACGTTTATATCTTTTATATACGGGATTTTTTAAAGAAAAAAATCACACCAAATTAACGAGCATTTTATTATTTTTCCAACGAGTACCATAGTGCTATATAAAAAACGGAGAAAAAATCGACTATTTTTTGTGGGGTTTCGTTCATACAGGAAAAAAAACACACAAAGTGTTCATGTTATTCATTAATCATGTTTTTTCTTTTAAACCATATTTTTATCTACAATGTTGAAAATCAGCCCAATCGCCATGTTATCATTGAAATTTTACTAGGTATACTTCATCAAGAGAAGCTAGGAGAAAGAATCGCGCAACACTGCAACACATGGTGTCAGCTTATAGCAAGGTTATTTTTTTATTTATTTAATTACAAGAGTAATAATTATTACTATTAGTATTAGTATTATTAGAATAGTTATATTTTTCAACCCCGAGGGAAAGAATTGATAGTTGCTGACGTGGCGTTCAATGGTGGCCTCAACCATCTTTTGATTATGCCACGTGGCATAATGATATGCAATGGTTACAACTTTCAACTTAAGTGTTTGTTTAGTTGATTAGGTTAGGAATTATAAGAGTCACTAGGTTATGTACCCGTGTGATACACGGGTTGAACAATTTAAATTATATATATTATATATAAATTTAAAATATAATTAAGAAAAAATAGATTACATATTTTATTTAAAATAAAAAAAGTTGTCTTTACAACCGAAAAAATATTAAATATTCATCAGCCCCTAAATGATTTATTGTAAAAAACATTTTTATTCACATAAAACTTTTTTCAAACATTCCAAAATATATCTTCCATACCGTGGCTATTACCTTATAAGACTGTAGTTACACCAAAACAAAAAAAAAAAATCAAAAAGTAATAAAGGTAAATCTGTTTAGGCTAGGATATAAAAAAATGAAATTAATTTAAAAGTATGTCCTCATCCGTTAAACCATCCAAATCGAGTATTGTTCATTTTGAAATTTGACATCAAGTTTATTCCAAAACCAAAGTATTTCTAACCTTGAGTGTATAATTATTTTTTTTTCTAACATCAAGGTGTTTAAACATAGTGACATTTATTGGTTTAATTCATGAGGGAGTGCCTTGTGTGCCTCATGTGTTTTATTTTATTATATAGTGTAGATAGTGTAGATGTAGATGTAGATGTAGATTAGAATGTGAGAAATTAGAGAGATGTGATAAGTTTTTGAATAGTTGCAGCTTACATAAGTGATTATTTAGATGATTACTGATTAGGTTTTAGATTAGGAAATATGAGTTATTACTGATTAGAATACTATGAACATGCAATGATTGAGAGATTTTATGGTTAGTTAACTTGAGCCATTTGCAATAGGTTATCACGTAAAATTAGATTTTTCAACCCCGGGACCCTCCCGGGGTAATCAACTAGTTTTATAATAATGATGAATCACTAATTTTTTTTTTTAACGGCTAATTTGTCGCTTATTTTTTACACCCTTTTATTAAAAAAAATTCCTCTTATGAGGCTAAAAAATAAATAAATAAGGCTTGAACTCCCAACTTTCCATTTAAAACATAACACCTTTACCACCACACCACAATCACTTGTTTTTTTAAAGGCTTATTTCATTGGAAATGCTTTTACAACCCTAAACTACAGGTTCCAAGTTGAATCCCTACCAACACACCGGTGTCCTGCTTACCTAAGCTTAAACTGTCACAGAAATTTTTTTGTGATATACATGATTGAACCTATGACCTACCCCAAAATAAAAACCCTTAAAAAAAATCCACCTACCTCAAACCATCTATTACCTAACATCATAGCCACAATCACTTTTTAATGTAGCACCTTTGTTTCTTTCCTACCTACCCACTTCAATATTAAAATAAGCACATTTATTTTGCTAAAAATAGTGAAGCTTTTAGAAAAGTCATTTTTCTTTGGATAAAATCTCGAAACCGCTTGTGCTACCAAGATAAAAAAAATGGCTAAGTCAATTTAGTAGGGAAAAAAAATAGCTGCGTACTATTGATACATCCCAATAGGCTATTTTTATACCTGTATAAAATTATACACCTCGTATAGATACACCTCATCGTAATGACAACTATTGTACTTTCTTTCTTAAAAAAATTTTTGATGTAAAACGTTATATTATAACTATTAGTGAAAATGGTTATGTTTTAATTTCTTAGACAGAGGGGTATGGGATCGGCAAAGGGCATCGGTGAGTGAGGTGGAAGGCAATGCCGACGGGGAACACCCCCCCCCCCCCCGATGGCAAATCGGTGAAAACGGTAACTTCCCACCGTGTCTACCGTCTCATTTCCCAATGCATAATTAAAAATCCAACCGTTGGATTGTGACCGTTTGCACCATTTTTAAAAATTTTTTTTAACTATTTTAACTTCTATTTAAATACCATAAACCCCACATTTTACCCACACTACCCCCACACTTTTTATACACTTTCTAATCTTTTACACAAATTTTTATATAAATCTTCATGGATCTAAGGCGTCCTTTCTTCCCTAATACACCCGGTAACCCCTCAAACCAACCCCCGTTCGGATTTCCTAACACACCCCATAAAACTTTTTTCAAACATTCCAAAATATATCTTCCATACCGTGGCTATTACCTTATAAGACTGTAGTTACAACAAAACAAAAAAAAATCAAAAAGTAATAAAGGTAAATCTGTTTAGGCTATGATATAAAAAAAATGAAATTAATTTAAAAGTATCTCCTCATCCGTTAAACCATCCAAATCGAGTATTGTTCATTTTGAAATTTGACATCAAGTTTATTCCAAAACCAAAGTATTTCTAACCTTGAGTGTATAATTATTTTTTTTTTCTAACATCAAGGTCTTTAAACATAATGACATTTATTGGTTTAATTCTTGAGGGAGTGTCATGTGTCCCTCATGTATTTTCTTTTATTATATAGTGTAGATAGTGTAGATGTAGATGTAGATGTAGATTATAATGTGAGAAATTAGAGAGATGTGATGAGTTTTTGAATAGTTGCAGCTTACATAAGTGATTATTTAGATGATTACTGATTAGGTTTTAGATTAGGAAATATGAGTTATTACTGATTAGAATACTATGAACATGCAATGATTGAGAGATTTTATGGTTAGTTAACTTGAATCATTTGCAATAGGTTATCACGTAAAATTAGATTTTTCAACCCCGAGACCCTCCCGGGGTAATCAGCTAATTTTATAATAATGATGAATCACTAATTTTTTTTAACGGCTAATTTGTCGCTTATTTTTTACACCCTTTTATTAAAAAAAAAATTCCTCTTATGAGGCTAAAAAATAAATAAATAAGGCTTGAACTCTCAACTTTCCATTTAAAACATAACACATTTACCACCACACCACAATCACTTGTTTTTTTAAAGGCTTATTTCATTGGAAATGCTTGTACAACCCTAAACTACAGGTCCCAAGTTGAATCCCTACCTACACACCGATGTCCTGCTTACCTAAGCTTAAACCGTCACGAAAATTTTTTATGATATACATGATTGAACCTCTGACCTACCCCAAAATAAAAACCCTTAAAAAAATCCACCTACCTCAAACCATCTATTACCAAACATCATAGCCACAATCACTTTTTAATGTAGCAGCTTTGTTTCTTTCCTACCTACCCACTTCAATATTAAAATAAGCACATTTATTTTGCTAAAAATAGCGAAGCTTTTAGAAAAGTCATTTTTCTTTGGATAAAATCTCGAAACCGCTTGTGCTACCAAGATAAAAAATGGATAGGTCAATTTAGTAGGGAAAAAAATAGCTGCGTACTATTGATACATCCCAATAGGCTATTTTTATACCTGTATAAAATTATACACCTCGCATAGATACACCTCATCGTAATAACAACTATTGTACTTTCTTTCTTAAAAAAAAATTGATGTAAAACGTTATATTATAATTATAAGTGAAAATGGTTATGTTTTAATTTCTTAGATAGAGGGGTATGGGATCGGCAAAGGGCATCGGTGGGTGAGGTGGAAGGCAATGCCGACGGGGAACACCCCCCCCCCCCCCCGATGGCAAATCGGTGAAAACGGTAACATCCCACCGTGTCTACCGTCTCATTTCCCAATGCATAATTAAAAATCCAACCGTTGGATTGTGACCGTTTGCACCATTTTTTAAAATTTTTTTTTAACTATTTTAACTTCTATTTAAATACCATAAACCCCACATTTTACCCCACACTACCCCTACACTTTTTATACACTTTCTAATCTTTTATACAAATTTTTATATAAATCTTCATGGATCCAAGGCGTCCTTTCTTCCCTAATGTAACATTTCGCATTAAATTTCTTGTACGTTACGATTATTATTAATAAAACGTCAAGTTTAATCATTTATCGTCTTTTTTAAAATATTTCGTGTCGCATTTGGGCCCCTAATACTATGCTATAAATATATATTTTACATATATTTGGAAAATAATTATCAAAAAATAAAGGCATGGGCCGGGATTCGAACCCGAGCCCATGGCCGGTTCAACTAACACCAACCAACAAACCAGCTGGTCTACACCTATTATTTGTTTTAACTCTTATTTATAATATATATATAGTATGATTAACACTACAGTTGACTTGCGAGAAATCAACCTGCGTGCCAATCAACCAAATTTACACCATCAATCCACGTTTATGATTCAATTAAGGCATGGTTACTGATTGGTAAGACTATAACGCGTATTCAACACTCCTAATCACCATCAATTCTTACCATATTATACACAATTATCGCGTCATCATGTTTATTAAGGTCAAACCTTCCATTTCGCTAACCCGAGCCCTCGCACTATAAATTGAACACTTCACAGCAAGCCTTACTCGCCGATTACTCTTTCTTCATCTCCAATTTCTGATAAAACACCTTTAAAAGCTTCAATTTGTTCGTGGTTGACTTTTCTGATTGACCGATCATTAAACACGATATCGTTGTTGTAAGCTTTCTTTTTTTTTTGATGGGTTTTGTTCATCGGCCATCTACAAACAATAACCCTATGATTAATTGGGTTATTGTTTGTTAGATTTGATAATTGCATAATCTAGGGCTCGATCATTTTGATTTTGGGGATAAAAACTCTGCAGACTTGGGTATTTGTTTAAAACAGAAGCAAGACAAACACAACCACTGATCTAGATCAAGTGGTTGTGTCTGTCTGTTTGTGAACGAAGGGACGCGGGTTCGAGTCCCGTATCCCACAAACTTTTACTTTCATTTTTAAAAAAGGATTATAAATCAGTTTACGTATACTATATAATTAATTTCAAACCTAGTTTATTCGTTCTCAGGGTCTAGCCCAGTTGGTGGCTAAGCTTGTGATTAAAACGCGAACCGGTCCCAGACCCGAGTTCGATTCCCAGCTTGAACAAACATTTTTTTCCTTTTTGATTTATATATATATATATATATTCACTTATATTTTTAAATTTGGTTTTAAAATACTAAAACTCCTTTATAAATTCTACAAAAATTATTTTATGTTATTCTAGAAGAAAAGTTTAACATATAATTTTTAGTTTTCCAAAAATTATTTATTTAATATATATAAGAAATATTTCAAGTTTATTATATTTTAATTATAAAATTCCATAAAAATATCAAAACGATTATATAAATTCCCACAAAAATTATTCTGAGTTTATATAACATTAAACATTTCTGAAATGATTTTTATTTCTGAAAAATCATTTATTTAATTTTTTTAATCAATTTTTGTTAGTTTTAATCATAAATAAATCATAATAAATTCATTTTTCAATATTTTTGCACCAAAATTTTATATAAATTATTTCTATCCATTTAGAACAGAAATACAATTTTTAATTTGAAAACTCTTTAATTTTAATATTTTTAAATATTAAAGTTATATTTTGACAATTTGAAATAAATAGATTAAATATTCTATTTTTAAGAAAATAATTTTATAAAAATTATTTTCATACTTAAAACCTTATAATGTGACCATTTTAATCTAAAGTTTACACAAAGACTTTTGTTTATTTATTTATTGAATTTCTTATATTTAATAAACAATTTGATTATTAATCAAACAAATACTTATCCCCAATTCAAAACCCTAGAAAATACTTGTAGACTAGAAAGACTTAGACTTATTTGTTACCTTATACATAGGGTAATACTTGGCAACTTTGGGGCTACACTTATACTTTTTCTCGAGACTTAATACTTTGCTAAGGTGAGTTTACGTAACTATGTTTATGCAATTCTTTATACTTGCAACATTATACTTAAGCAATTCTATATACATGTCTAGTTGTAAACTTTAATGCCTCATGATTTAGACAACAACAACAACAGTTAGACTTAAACTTCAACATACATAATCATTAGCTATGGCCAAGCCGGCGATACTCAATAATAGATCTATTGGATTGACAATCCCACCTAGATTCGTTGACCATCTTTTATAGGGAGCGCGGGTGATTGTTATCGTTCCAACATGATATTAAGGTGAACCGTGGATGACGGGATGGACCTAAACTAGTCGGAGGTTTGATTATGTGCATTCAACACTTCATGTTTATTCATGTAGACTTAAACTTACGATAGACATATGAATTGCTAAACTTTTATACTTAAACTTAATTGCTTGACATGGCTTATTTATTCTCACCAACTTCTAGTTGCCCCCCCCCCCCATTTTTACAACTTAACAGGAAATAATGATGCGTGAAGACTAGAGTGTTAGCATGAGAAGACAAATTGAAGTTTATGCTTATTTGGGTATTTGATGTATTAGAATTCCATTCAAAACTTATTATGTATTTTCAATTTTGGATATCTTTTTTACTTTAAATAAATTTCGAATTAAAACTTGAATACCATGTGCTACTGTATACTCATTCTTACGTGACACCTCGATGTTTCCGCCATCGGTTGGGGTGTTACAGATTGGTATCAGAGCCGTGGTTATAGGGAATTAGGTTATTAGAAAAATAATCTAGTCTATAACCATAGGATTATAACCAGTATTTGCTCCTTTTACTTGCTATTCTCTATCTCACTCCTACTTCTTATCCCTACTTCAATTCCTACAAGAAGATTGCGCTCCATCACAAGATCTACTCTTAGACTAATAGGACAATTCTCAGTTTAGCCTGAACCACCTTGAGATCTCGTCGAAGTTCTAGAATCTTAATAACGAACACGTGCAATCTGGAAGGGTGAACGCCTGTATTCTGAGTCTTCTGTCTAGGCTGGCATTGTGCATATATCCCAATCAGACGAGGGACCCGGATGCCTACCTAGGAATTCTCGGGATGAGTGTTCACTTATAGGCTAAAGCATGTCTTCACTATGTTATTAGAATCTAGAATCTTTGATAAGTCAACGTTTTCATTTATTCATTTTAATTAATGGATAAATGATTACATTCCTTGTACTACCTCATTGTCTTTCATTCATTCCATATCTCATTGAACATTCATTGTGTCTCTTACAGATCATGCCTCTACGTCGCAGCACTCGCAATAACAGTGGTGGTAATCACGAGGAAGGAAATAGCAAAAATAACAACCACGACAACCATAACAACAACAACAACAACCATAACAACAACAATGGTGTCGATGCCCAACTAGCTGCGATCATTTCCCAACAAATGGCGCAACAAATAGCGACTCTGGTTCCTAACTTGGTGGCTCAAGTCATCCAGATGAATGGAAATGGAAATGGACATGGAAATGGACATGGAAACGGCAATGGAAACCACAATGGGAATGGGAATGGTCTCCCAGCCTGCACTCTCAAACACTTTAATACCTGTAATCCCCCTAAGTTCAGTGGAAATGAAGGAGCTACGGGTCTTCTGCAATGGTTCGAGGGTATTGAGAATACCTTCATTAACAGTGAGTGTCCCGATAACTTTAAGGTCCGCTATGCCATGAGTGTTCTTCACAAACGAGCACTCACTTGGTGGAATGAGGAAAAGCGCACCCGTGGAGCTGAAGTCGCACTGGCCTTAACTTGGGAACAAGCTAAAGATGTTATGAAGGTGGAGTTCTGCCCCCGTAATGAAATTAAAAAGTTAGAAGATGAGTTTCATGATCTTGCTCAGGACAGTGGAGAAAACCTTGCCTACAACACTCGTTTTCACGAACTTAGTCTACTGCTACCACACAAGGTCACCCCCTTGCCTATTGCGATCGAAAAATACATTGGTGGCTTACCCATGCAGATTCAGGACACGGTGTGGGGAAGGAACCCTGCTACTTTGGAGGAAGCAAAACGTTTGGCGGCCACCCTAACAGATAACCATGTGAAGGCAGGAACCCTGACTCGGAAAGGGGAAAAGAAAACTGTTGCGAAGGATACTCCTCAACCTGCCGTTGAAATTGAAACTGAGGCCTCAACCAATGGAAGGCACAAGGTCAGGAATTTTGCAATAGACGCCACTGTCCCACCCAACAAGAAACAATATAACGGGAACCAACCTAAGTGTGACACCTGTCAGTATCACCACCCAACCCAAGTGCCCTGCTGTCAGTGTACCAATTGTCAAAGGTATGGGCATCTTGCGGATGTTTGTCGAATTCCTGCTGCAAATGCCCTTGCTGCTCCAAATAACCCTGCTAGGGACCCTCCAGCTACTTAACAACAAAGCTCCACCGTTTGAATGTTATTTTTGCATTTAAAATTCTATGTATGGACGCTTTTGATTCAAGTATTGAAATTTTTGTCTTTTACATGAGAGTCGTTTATCTAGTATGATCACAACACTTGAATGCATGCTTGTTTAAATGTGAACTAATTGCTATATCAATATCTAAACCATACTCGTTATACTTATAAACTTGCTTACATAAACATACTATCAATTGGCAATAAATGCTACACTGATAGTGGATAAAGTACTTGTTCGACAGTTAGTTGAGTACCAAATAACCTACTCAACGATTGGTAGAGGTCATCATGCCTTTTCAACAGTCGGGAGAGGCCCTACAACATGCTCAACGACTGATGGAGGCTATCAAACCTGCTCAACAATCGGTAGAGTCATAGAAAGACACAAAACCCTAATGTAAGGTAAATTGGTGATTGCGGTCCGGAACGTAATCATGAATTTACAGGTACGTTAAGGTAGTGTGAAATTTTATCAAGGTTTTCGGTAGTTGACCAATTATAAACCTTAGTTACCTCGTAGTTCATTTAGTCTTTCAATAGTCCATAACTCATTCCTTTTAGGACTCCTAAAACTTAAGATTCTTACTCTCCTTGCGATTTCAGACGAACCTAAAGCTCACGCATACCCGACCTCTTATCCAAATTATTCAACTTTGTGTTTTTCTTTTAACTTCGGGACGAAGTTCCTAAAAGTAGGGGAGACTGTAACATTTCGCATTAAATTTCTTGTACGTTACGATTATTATTAATAAAACGTCACGTTTCATCATTTATCGTCTTTTTTAAAATATTTCGTGTCGCATTTGGGCCCCTAATACTATGCTATAAATATATATTATACATATATTTGGAAAATAATTATCAAAAAATAAAGGCATGGGCCGGGATTCGAACCCGAGCCCATGGCCGGTTCAACTAACACCAACCAACAAACCAGTTGGTCTACACCTATTATTTGTTTTAACTCTTATTTATAATATATATATATATATATATATATAGTATGATTAACACTACAGTTGACTTGCGAGAAGTCAACCTGCGTGCCAATCAACCAAATTTACACCATCAATCCACGTTTATGATTCAATTAAGGCATGGTTACTGATTGGTAAGACTATAACGCGTATTCAACATTCCTAATCACCATCAATTCTTACCATATTATACACAATTATCGCGTCATCATGTTTATTAAGGTCAAACCTTCCATTTCGCTAACCCGAGCCCTCCCACTATAAATTGAACACTTCACAGCAAGCCTTACTCGCCGATTACTCTTTCTTCATCTCCAATTTCTGATAAAACACCTTTGTTATTAGTGTCCACCCGTAATGGTGTTGAGGGCGCTAATTTAGTTTTAAGGCCCAATTTCGCGCTCGACTATGGATGGTCTAATAATATAATGTAATGCTTTATAAATCACCAATACACCATTATAACATGCTTATTTTTATCCACGTTTTGATAAAAAGCTTTGTTCAATATTTGAATATGTCCAATATAATTGATTTTATACCGTAACGAACCGAACCAATATCGTCAAATAACTTTGGTCACAGTATCAACATTCATATATTTTTTGCTCTTAAGTATCAACTAGGGCTTTACAAATATTTATGGTAATTTACAAAAAAAAAAAGACTTTTAAAATTCAAAGTTTTAGAATTCTATGAGCATGTATAACAAATTAACAGAAAGTGCGGAGAAGATAACATCACATGGCCTTTTTGTTTTTAAAAATCAAAACCTAGGGGCATTCCTGGTCATTAATTTATCACCTAATTAAACCTACAAAAAACTCTACCCTTTGCCATTGTTTTCTATTCGTCAACCTCCATTTCCACCACGCACTTTTTATCGTCCGCCATTTTCTCTTTGTCAATGCTACACAAACATGCCGTATTTAGATATTGAAATTTTTTTGTTGTTGTTTAGGCAAGATCAAGAGAAAAATCAATGGTATTAGATCTAATATGTTTTACGCTTTTATATACTTTTATTTTACTATTGTTCATCTGGAATGGACTATTGTGGTTTAATTTGAACTAACATACATGGTTTGGAAGAATCGATCGATTGGGGGGGGGGGGGCAGAGTAGCTTTGCATAGAGGTGATATTAAACTTGTTGTTTACGATCTATTCATCTTTGTGGAAGACATAGTTTGTAATATTACTATTATTTTTTAGTTTTAAAAAAAATTGATGTGTTACGTGACAAACAATATCCAGGGGTGAGGAATAACCGAAAACATACGTAACCAACCCAAATCAATTGAAAACTGAATTAACCAAACAACCGAATTAACTTAATATTGGTTATCGGTTTTTTTATACCATTAGTTAACCAAAATTAACCAAACTAAAAATCGAACATTTCATATATTCTTAGCTTCCATTTCATGTACCTGTAGGTTTATACCGTCATTTCATGTACCTTTAAGCCAAAATTTTAGACAAAGTTTGGTTTTGGTTATTAAAAAAAAAAATTAACCGAATCGTATTAAAAACCAACAATCTTACAAAATAAACTGAACCAGTTAGCCAATTGGTCAATAAGATCATTTAGCCGATGACTTATGGTTTTTGTTGAGACTAATAACCGAATTGAACCGAACCATCCACACCTTTAGAAAATATTTGTGTTCCCTGTCGCATCATGCGGGCATCTTGCTGGTCTTAGTTAATGGTTAAGCATGGGAATATTCTTGGGATTTATGTGAATGGAGACAATGTTGGTGAGAGATAAGAAAAAGTATGGACATTTCTTTATCTTTAACTTTCCTATGCGACTTGAAAAAATGGGATGGAATCAAAATTCACCTCTCTAACACATCTCGAACAAGCTATATACATCTCTTTTCGCCTCTCTAACCCATCTCAAACACCCCCATACATCTCTTTTTCATATCTCCAACTCATCCCAATGATTGCGAATCATTTGCACATCTCTATACGGGCCGTAGAGAGCCCATCTACGTGCCGTAGAGCCCGCAACGACCCGTATAGAGATGTGCAAATAAATTGAGAAATGTGTAGATAACCGGAGCCTTTCAAAATCAATCCCAAACACCCTCTTATTGATCAATTAACCGACAGCTTAGACTATGTGGTGTGTTTTAGGCAAGGTTTAGGAAGCCTTGCCCTAAGCAGTCAATTGCGGCGATATATCGGTGATATATCCGTAGAATCTCGGTTCTCGGTGTGAAAGGACTTATCTCGGTGCAAAATATCGGTTATAATATCGGGACGGAGAATATCGGCCGATATGACCGAGATATCGACCGAGATAAGCAGTTTAAATATCGGCCGAAATTCCGATAAAATCGTTTGCAGCTTTTTTGGGCCCATTTGATAAAAGTCTTATAAAACCAATAAATTAGCCCAACATAAACCACAACCCAATAGAAAGATAAACTTCTAAAACCCACCAAAGATAAACAAACTCGTTTGCTGTCTGCGTATTTCACAAAAAAAAAACCCTAATCTCAATCGCTGCTGCTGTTGTGCTCCTCTGCAATGCTCGTTGCTGGCCTACTGCCGTGCTCCTCTGCTCTACTCGCTGCTGCTGTGCTGCTCCTCTGCTCCTCATTCTCAATCGCTGCTGTAGTGCTGCTCCTTTGTTCCTCTCTCACAGTTTGGTAAGTTAAGTTAATTGATAGTTTAGTAACTTTGTATATTAGTCATTAGAATCAGTTAATGTTAGTCATTAGAATCAGTTAATGTTAATTATTGTATGTTTGTATGATAAGTTTGTATCAGTAAGTTTGAATCAGTTGGGCCAAGTACTAGGAGCAAAAGAGAGCGCTATAGAGATGATGATGATGATACTACCACTGAAGTGGGAGGTCTTGATAAACAATTGGATGGCTTGATTGATGTGGACTCGGAGGACGATTACATGGCTTACGGTTAGTTTATGTTATCTTGTTAGTTGGACGATTAGTTTATGTTATCTTGTTAGGTAGAGGTTCCGGTACAAAAGGTGTTTTTTGTAAGAAGGGTATGAAGGCTTCTGGAAGTGACATGTGGCATAGATTTATTTTAATTATAAGGGCAATAGAGTAAATACACAATTATTTAAGTTTTATAAAAAATCAATCTCCTAATCAAAAGGAGAGATTTAAGGGATTTAATTTATGTTTCGATGAGTTTCTGTGTAAATATGATTTTATCACCATGATTGAAAAGACAAAAAGCATTTTTTAGTGGAAATACACGTTTGCCTTCATTCCAATTGATTGAAAACCCAAGGTATTAGAAACACAAAAGCATTTTGAGTGGATTTTTAGATTTGAACCCAATCTGTTCATTCCAATAGATTTAATCGATGTTTTCTTTTGGGTTTTCAGATTTGAACATCACTTGCTTGTTTCAACATTGTTCGCGTTCATTCTAGTGTGTTTTATGACCATTGTCTCAACAGTCTCAACAATCCAGTGTGTTTTATCAACTTTGTGTTTTCACACCATTTGATAAACAAAAAACACCAATTGGATCAACTTTGTGTTTTAACACCATTAGATGAACAAAAAACACCATTTTGGATCAACAACGTATGCGTTCATTCCAGTGTGTTTTATCACCATCGTCTCAACAAATTCAGTGTGTTTTATCAACTTTGTGCTTTAACACCATTTGATAAACAAAAAACACACAAAGAACATAAACACGACGTTTCCACTCAAACCATATTTTTATTAGGTTAACTATGTGTTTTTATCACTATCCTATAAACATTAACACATCAGAACCCAATGGTGTGTTTAATTGTTTTTTTTGGTATGATTGTAGAGTTTCATAAGAATGGGAAAGAGAGAGAGAAATATGGTGTAAGCTGTTACCAAGACTTGGTTCAAAAAAAATTCATTAACTAGTAAACTTGATTATTTATTTATTTAACAAAATGTGTTTAATTAACGTTGGCCATTGCAATGGTACTGTGACTCTAAAGTGAGTATTCACCATTAATATAGTTTTGAATAACAAAAGTTGAATCTTGAATCTGAGAGAGAGAAAGAAAGATAGACAGAGAAGAACTGTGAAAAAAAGGAAGGAAGGAGAGAGAGAGAGAGATGGGGATAATTAATGTATTCTTATTTTAAATGATGGTGATTTACATGTATACCCTTACAAGACCCAATTAATTAATTAAATTATAACACAATTTACAACTTTGCCACCCATTTAATCTTAGCCATCCATCAACATGATCTAAAGGACATAATTACTTCTCATCCTTCTCACAAAACACACCCTTTGTACCCTAACCCCACCCTATATATATATATATATATATATATATATATATATATATATATATATATATATATATATATATATAAATAGACACTTTATGAAACTACCGATATCTCACCGCGAAAACCGATATATCAAATATCGGTTCTCGACCGATAACCGATATTTTCCCGCATTAACTGCTTAGGCCTTGCCGCCACGTCAGCAAGTAGCGGGTCATGTTTAGTTTTAGACAAATTGAGGACTACCAAGCGTGTGGGAGTAGTCCTCCACTCCTATTGGCCATAATTTATTTTTTATTTTCTAATTTTTAATTAACTAAATAAATAATTAAAATAAATAACATAAAAAAGTCACATAACATTAAAAAAAAGTTACAATGAAATAGACATTACAAAAAACACCGAAACCTAAAATTTTTTTTTACCGAAACCTAAAATAAAAAAAACCCCGAAACATAAAAATAAAAAAAATAAAAACTTGCCGAAACCTAGAAGTTTTTTAAAAAACCGGAAATTTTAAAACATCTACCAGTCGACATGAAAAAACGCAACAATTGCCATGCGAGAAGATGGGTGATGGCGAATTCGACCCCGTGAGCAGCCCGATAGTCTTGTTGTGTGAGTTGGATTGCCACATGTTGGGTAAGACCAAGGTTCGCCACCATTGTAGCTTCAAACAAATTGTTCCACCTCGTACACCTTATTTGTATACTCCGCCACTTACTAACGAGTAGATCCGCGGTGCGGTGATTTGTTACGGTTAAACGGTTGTATTCCGCCAAAACGTTGTTCCAAAAAGAAGCCGAATTAACTTCTTCGTCCGTCGTCCCTTTGATATTGATGTACGCCGTCACCAACTTGATCTCGTTATCGTTAGTCCAAGTCGCCATTTTTTTATAAGAGGGTTTTGATGGATTTTATAGAAAAAGAGTAAAGGTTTATAGTGGGATAGAGGATGGTTTGTAAAAAATGTTGTGAAAATGGTTGGGTTTTTGTAGTGGGATAAATGGTGAATTAAATAAATAAAAAAAAACTAACGGTCATCATATTTAATTGGAGGGCCTCACAAATTTCAAAACAACCAATCAATTGAACCGGCTAAGTCGTCCGATACTAGCCGTTTTGGCCGGACCCAACACGGCGGGGGAGGTGTTGACCGGACCTGGATGTGGTTGACGGGCCGATGGCGCCCCCACACCACATGGTCTTATTATTTGTCTTATTGTTCTTTAAACCGACTTATCACTTGAGGGACAGTACTATAAGGCTATCCGGTGTACCTGGACGTGGTTGACGGGCCGATGGCGCCCCCCATCCCACCTTTTTGCCCCCCGTCCCCATCCTAACACCGCCCCCTGTCCTCGTCTGCCCCTTAATACCAGAGATGAACCAATCATAGCTTTTTTTTTTCTTTTCCGAATGTGTGGCAACAAGGTTTCGGATTTGCAGGTTTGCAACGATCATTTTTTATAAAAAGGAGGAGGTGGGTATCGGTGGTGGTGGGTTTCAGGGGAGGAAGAGGTTTCTGGTGGTGGTGGTTTTTAGGGAAGAGGAGGAAGAGGTGATTTCCGGTGGTGGTGGTTGTGACGGACGAGGAGGTGGTTTCCGGTGGTGGTGGCAAGGGAAGAGGAGGAGGGGGAGGTGGTTTCCGGTTGATGGTGATGAATCTCCTGCTCTCCTTTTGTTTTCTTTTATATTATTTTGTTTTTTATTGTTTATTTTAAAATTAAAAAAATTAATTAAATAATGCAAGAGACATGAATCTTTTGGTGTCTCCACACTCCACTCATGTCCCAAGGGTGGCATGAAGACATCAACTTTTTGGTGTCTACACACCTACTAACCAGGGCCGGCCCTTAAGGGATGCCGGGGGGGGGGGGGGGGGACTCCGACCCGAGCCCAATTTCTTGGGGGCACATTGACCCTCCGGCAATCCAAGTTTCTTAATAGTGATGTTCTTAATTCAAAGGATTTTTGTATGTTTGAGTTCCAAAATTGTTAATCAAGTATTAATTAAAGTGAAAGACAGCTTATATAAAACAGAAACTAAAGAAATGTTGAATGAGGTTAAGAATTAAAAAGAAAATAAAATGGTTTGAAAAAAAATTTACAGGTTTATTAATGAGTGTAGGATTAGAGAGGATGGAGAAGGTGAAATGAAAATGTCTCACACTTAGTTGTTTTTAGTTTTTACCGGTTAGTTTTGACTTTCTTTTTAACTTTATTTTGTTATGAAACAATTTTTTTTTAATTTTTCAAACTTTCACCGATTTATATTTTCATCTTTTGTGGGATTCGAACTCCCAACCTCCTCCACGAGGATTTGTTAAACTACAACTTAAGTGAGAAATAAAATTTGATCAATCAATTTGATATTACTTTAATCATAACTTAAAAAATAGTTTACATTATTTATTTCGTTAAGGCCTAAAACTATGGCTAAGGGACACAATTTTTACAGCTCAACCCGAACACCTGAATTTTTAGGGCCGGCCCTGCCACTAACCTAACTATTAATTGAGGTACATCCATCCATAGTGGTGGAGTGGTGGAGAGGCCTTATGTTCACTTAGGTGATCATGGGTTCAATTCCCACTTCCAACATTATGGTTTGGTATCCGGGTGAAGATCGAATACGGGTGGCGCCGGTTCGAATCTGACGGGCGGCGAGGTTTTACCGAGTTCTATAACACTGTCGTGCCTTCGGGCGGGTGGGGCTCGGGTTTCCGCGCATCGGGAGAAGGCGGGGGCTGCTGGAGGTCGAGTAGTCGATTCTTGGGCACGGCGCCCCGCAAGGGTGGTTGCCACACAGTTGTTCGCCGATCAAAAAAAAAAACTATTAATTGAGGTAAGTGCGGATTTGGTTCTTATGAAGCCACGTGACAAGTGGTTGTTTTAAAAAACAAAATAAGTTAAAAGTCATTATTTACTTGACCATAAGGATTTTTTTTGTGGCCTATAATGATTCAATCCAATATTCTATAGCATAATCTTTCATTACTTTAGGCAAAATGGTTGTAAAATTATACGGTTTCGTGGGTTCAAATGCAACATTTCGGGCTCTCGTAAGCCTATACGAGAAGGATCTAGACGTCGAATTCGTTAAGGTGCACATGGCCGGCTGGGAACACAAATCACCTCAATTCCTTTCACGGAATGTAAGCATATATATAGGTTTTCATTTTTCAACTGTATTTTAATTTTTATTTCTAGTTTTGACCGGATTTAATATGTAGCCGTTCGGTCAAGTTCCTGTGCTAGAGGATGGTGATATCACAATATTCGGTAAGAATATTAACGCTACAAATTAATTATTGCAACTATTTAGGTGGATTTGTTATACACAACCTCAACCAACTTTAACGTACACACTTTGAAACTACTATTTATATTTATATTCTAAGGGTCTGTTTGGTATGGGGTAATGGAATGAGAGAGGGAATGAAATGGAAGAGGTAATGGAATGGAAGAGGTAATGGAATGGATCATTACCATTCCATGTCTTGTTTGGTTATCATGTGGGAATGGAATGAATTCTTACTTTGTGTTATTTGGTATGTAAGAAAAAACGAAAATATAAAATCGATGGTGAGTGGTGGGTGGCGGCAGTGACGGTGGTGCTGGGTGGCGGTGGTGGCAGTGGGCGATGGCGGTGACGATGTTGGGTGGGCGACGACGGCAGTGGTGGGTTGCAGCAGTGACGGTGGGTGGTGGTGGCGATGACAGTGGTGGAGGCAGTGGGTGGCAGTGACACAGGTGGTGGTGGTGGTGGTTGGGCGGTGGTGACAATGGTGGGTTAAGACGATGGTAGCAATGGTTGTGGGTGGTGGCAATAGGCGGTGGTGGTTGGATGATGACAACGATGGTGGATTGTAGTAGTAATAATAATAATAATAATAATAATAATAATAATAATAATAATAATAATAATAATATATTTGCTTCCATTCCTTGAAGGAATGAAAAAAAAAAACACCACCTTACCAAGGAATGAAAATTCTTAAAATGGAAGGAATCACATTCCTTATGGAATGATCCATTCCATTACTACATGGTAACCAAACATGTTTAGGGTCTGTTTGGTATGGGGTAATGGAATGGATGGGGGAATGGAATGGACGAGGTAATGGAATGGACAAGGTAATGGAATGGATCATTATCATTCCATGTCTTGTTTGGTTGCCATGTGGGAATGAAACAAAACATTACTTTGTGTTGTTGGATAGAAAAGAAAAAACGAATGAATAAAATCGATGGTTAGTGGCGGTGGTGGGTGGTGGTCAGTGGCGGTGATGGTGGGTGGTGATATGTGGCGGGTAGCGGCAGTGGTGGGCGGCGGCGGCTGTGGTCGGTGGCGGGTGGCGGCGATGGTGGAAGGTGGAGGTGGATGGTCGTAATGGTGGGTGGGTGACGATGGTGAGTAGTGGCGGTGGTGGATAGCGGTGGTGGTGGTGATGGTAGGTGGTGGTGTGTGGCGGTAGCGTGGTGGTGGATGGCGACGGCGGTGATAGGTGGTGGCGACGACGGTGGTGGTGGCGGCAACGGTGGCGATGGGTGGAGGTGGATGGCGGTGATGGTGGGTGGGTGACAATGGTGAGTAGTGGCGGTGGTGGGTGGAGGAGACGGCGGTGATGGGTGGCGGCGGTAGTCGTGGGTAAAGGAAATTGTGGTGAGTGACGGTGGTAGGTGGTGGAGGTGGCGGTGGGTTGATGACGGTGGTAGGTGGCGGTGGGTGGTTTTGTATGGCGGCGGTGGTGGGTGGGTGACGGTGGTGGGTGGCGGTGGTGGGAGGGTGAAGGTAGTGGGTGGTGGCGGTGGTGGTGGTTGGTGGCGGTGGTGAGTGGCGGCGGTGGTGGGTGGTGACGGTGGTGGTGAGTGGTGGCGGTGGTAGGTAGGTGAAGGTAGTGGTTTGTAGCGGTGGTGGTGGGTGGTGACGGCGGTGGTGGGTGGTGGTGGCGGCGGGTGGTGACGGCGGTGGTGGGTGGCGGTGGCGGTGGGTGGTGGCGATAGTGGTGGTGGGTGGTGGCGATAGTGGTGGTGGGTAGTGGCGATAGTGGTGGTGGATGGTGGTGGTGGTGGGTTATGCTTTTGTTAGTAAAGGGTGAATGGGGATGGAATGAAAAAAAAACATGGGGGGTGGATGGAATGGTTTTGAGGGAATGGAATGCCTTGTGGAATGGGTGATTCCATTCCTTTAGCCAACCAAACACATTATTTTTCATTACCTTGTAATGGTTCATTCCATTCCCCCTTTCATTCCATCATACCAAACGCTACCTTAGTTTCATTCCATGGGAATGATCTATTCCATTCCACCTTTGATTCCTTCATACCAAACGCTACCTAAGGGTATAATTAAACATGTAATTAGTTTTGGTTGCTGGGGTTCCAATATATATGTTCATATTTGTGCCAGAATCAAGGGCGATAACGCGGTATGTAGCAAGCATTTACGCTGATAAAGGAACGGATCTAATGATGAAGGATCCTGAGAAGATGGCCATACAAACAGTGTGGATGGAAGTGGAATCCATGAAGTTCGATTTACCATCTCATAAGCTGGTGATCGAGCTATATGTGAATGTCATCTGTCGCGGACGGGAAGTTGACGAGGCCTTAGTAGCAGAATTCGAGCCTAAGCTAGAGTCTGTGCTGGACGTGTACGAACAACGGTTGACAGAGACCAAGTATTTGGGCGGAGATAGCTTCACGCTAGCCGATCTCCACCACCTACCGAACCTGCATTACCTGATGGCGACTAGGGTGAAGAAGCTGTTCGATGCGCGGCCGCATGTCGCAGCCTGGGCTGCGGATATCCTGTCCAGGCCTGCTTGGGTGAAAGTTGCTTCCATGCTTTCCAAGTGACGTACGGTTTGGGTAGATAATAATCGCATTGTGAGTTGTATGAGTTGATAATTGATAACTGATGTTTCACAATATTGAATTCGATACTTTATTGACATTCAGAAGGCCACTTTCCCTTGTCGCTTGGATCGGGAATATAAATGCTATTTAATAGGTTACTAGTAATTAGACACGCGCGTTTTGCTGTGCGGGTACATTCCAAACATCAAACGGATTAGTAAAAGCGTTATGTAATGTGTTAAGCACATGAAAATCCACGTTTTGGCGTATGTGTTTTTCCCCGATCGTTGTGACGGAAACACAAGTTTCGTTGTCCAACGATCTAACACTAATCATAATAATATTTTAGGCAGTTTTAACTTTTGACATGGTTATTAAAAATTGAGTTAAATGCCAAATTCGTCCCTGAGGTTTCGTCCAGTTTGCTGCTTCAGTCCAAAAAAGTTTTTTTTTTCTTGCAATTGAACACCTGAGGTTTGGTTTTTTGTGCTGTTTCCGTCCATTTCACTAACTCAGTTAGTGAGTGACGTTAAGTCAGGGACATTTTTGTCATTTTGCATTGTTAAATGAGGGGCAATTTTAACCTTTCGTATATGAATATTATAATCAATTATAACTTCCCCATCATCTTCCATCTTTTAAAGGGTTGTAAACCCTAAAAACAAAATCAAAACAAAAACCTGCAACATTCAACCAACACACACCAATCACCCGACACCCATCAAATAAACACACCTATGTTTTCTCTTTCGAAGCAGTATTTACAATTTCATCAAATTCAACAACACCTGAGCAAAAAATCAATTTTTTAAATTAAGAAATTAACTTTGTGATACCCAATAAAAATCCCATCAACTCACCCAAAATTAATAGACACATACAGAACAAATCTTTAAACACACCCACTTGTTTCTCAATCTAGGGTTTCTCTTTAATAAACAATTCAATCAATTCCAACACAAAACCATTAATAAAGATAACGCCAATAACAACCTGAGCAACAAAAGAGCAAGAGCATCCGCCTCACCACCGTCGCTACCATCATAATCCTAAACCACCTGTGCACGTCGGAAAATCAGCATCGAAACCTGACACTATTACCTCAACAGCTTCGTCATCATCAACCCAGTTGCTCCGGGCGGTCAGCGACCAGGGCCGGCGTCCCTCTTCACGATCTCCCCCTCTCTCTCCTTCTATAGTCTCTCTCTCTCTCTATCTCTGCTTCCTCTCTCTAACATCTCAGATCTGATTATGGGGATGTGTGGTTATAAAATATGGTGGGTGAATGGGTGGTGGGTGTGTCGGTTAGCAGTAGCGTCACAGGTCTCGGCCGGAGTTTCGCCGTGAGCAATAAGACCCATATCCCTCTTCCTCCTTCCTTAATCTCTCTTCTTGTTCTCTCTCTATACTTCTTATCTCCTAATTACTAATTACTTGCACCCTATTTTAATCAATTCGTTCTTGTGGCTGTGTTAACAGTTAAAGGTGGAAGGTGGGGGTGAAGATGAGTTGAAGGTAGGGTTGCAGGGGTGAAGGTGGGGTGGAGGTGTCTGTGAGAGGGAAGGAGAGAGAGAGAGAGAGAGAGAGAGAGAGAGAGAGAGAGAGAGAGAGGGGGGGGTTATATTAAATAAGTAAATATACTATGTTTTATTATATAAAATAGTAAAGGATTAAAAAAGTAAAAACAAAAATAAATAGGTGGAATGACAAAAATACTCTTGACTTAACGTCAGGTTTTAACTGAGTTAGTGAAATGGACGGAAATAGCAACAAAAACCAAACCTCATGTGTTCAATTGCAAAAAAAAAAAAAAAAAAAAAAAAAAAATGGACTGAAGCAGCAAACTGGACCAAACCTCAAGGACGAATTTGGCTTTTAACTCTTAAAAATTTAACATACATGTTAATTGCATCAGAACTTGGCCCATAACTAAATTTTGCTGGCCCACAACCGGTTTTCAAAGATTCAATTAAGTAAAGGGATTTCAAATTATATGGTCTTCTTATTTGCTACTATCGAGACCTATAAATGTGTGGCGGTGTACAAAGGAGCTGTTAGCTATCAACTTGCAAAACCCTCTTTGCATCTCTCTATTCACCACTCACACAAAGGCTAAAATTGTAACCAAACAACAGTCCCTCTTCTTTCTACCGGTCGTCATCACCTCCAAGAGCTGACCCCAATGTTATTAACCCTAATGTCATTCGTTGAACGTCACCGAAACCAGACCTGCAAGACGAAAGAGTGTGATTGGATATCAGCCAGAACCTGAGGACACACCACCGTACGCTAACACCAGATTCAGCTGAAAAGCGGTTTCAGTATACGGGAGCACCGGCGGCGCCTCTGTTCTTGTTGTACGACCATCATCGCCGCTTGTGTGATCAGATCTATACTACAGCTACAATCAGCTTCCTTGTCCTTTACCCCCACCGTGCAGTCACTGTGTGATCGGATCCATACTACAACTACAATCAGCTTCCTTGTACAAAGCCATATTCCAGGGTGGAAACTTTCAAAAATCACCTTTGGGGTCTCAGTTCCAGCTTCATCCCAAAAACAGATTATCCTAAATTTCAATAATTTAAAAAAAATCAGTAAACATTCAATAATATTTTATAAACAAAAGAAAAAAGATACTTACAATTTATCTCTAATTGGTGCAAACATGTATTCTCCTATCCTCAATTCCTCTTCCGTTAGCTGTTCAACAAGGCACATGGTCTTACCAGCGTATGGTGATCTTAATGCCCATGGTGGGTTTTTGTCCCTAACTGGCCTTCCATCCTTTGCCATTGCTTTCCCATTCTCTTCCCCTGCTTCTTTTTCTTGTGGCGTCCCCTTTTCACCATGTTGTTCTTTTGGTGTTTCATGTGCATCTTGAACTCCATACACACATGTTCCCATTATTTGCAGCATGTTTATTTCTGCTTCTAGGTTGACACCATCACCATCAACTGTTTTCCCTTTGTCTTTCTCTAATTTCTTTTCAGCTTGTGCATTCGGTGTTTCTTTCACATCTCTGACCACATACAAACCTGGTTCAACTGTTTGCAGCATGTTAATTGCTGTGTCAGTTATTTCTTCCTCTTGATTATGAGTTTCGAGGTTTGCATCAACAGCCTAATCATCCTTTTCCACCTCATTTGTTTTTGATGTTTCATTACCTTCAACATCTTTTTCTGGTTCCTTAGCTTGATCATCATTCCCCCCTCATTCCTATCCGAAGTTTCATTACCTTCAACATGTTGTTCAACTTGTTCATCAGCATGTGGTATCACATTCTCCACTTCCTGTTCCTCAACATTTTCAACTTCAAGGCTTACCACATTTTCTTCTATGTCCATCAAATTCTGTTCAACATCAAATTCAACTTTGTACACCTCTCCATAATTTCAGGCACCCAGTTATACTTCTTTCTTACTTTCTCTACCATTTCTTCCATCTCCCTTTGTATTTCTTGACACTTCTGTATATTGTTATCCATGATTTTAACCTAAATATGAGGCAACAGAAGAGAAATACACAGTTAAATCATATGTGCGTTTAAATTATCATAAGTGCGTTTAAATTTTAACACATGCGTTTAAACTATACATTGGTGCGTATGAAATCATTATCAGTATAACATAACATGTGCTTTTAAATTATACACACGTGCGTCTGAATCATTATCATGTGCGCCTGAATCATTAAATTTCACATTGTTTTTAAATTTTAAGTTTTTACCTTCTTTGCTTTCATTGTTGCTTCCTATTCTGCCTGTCTAATCCCCAGATTATAACTCAGATCCGATGAGTGTTTCAATATTCAAACATTTGTTGAGTTTGAGTACTCATTTCATAATCTCTCCAATATGCATTCTCATATTCTTGATTATCATCATCAACTTGGATTCGTCTTGGTGGAGTCGGTCCCATATTCAGACTGTAATCATTCCCATCCAAAGTTGTTTTATAAGCTGCTTCTTTTCCTTGCATTCCTATCAGCACATCCACAACTTCATTTGCATTTTGATCCTTGTTTATCGAGTCACTTTCACCATCTTCCTCAGCATCTTCATTCTCTTCTTCATCATCTCCTACATCATCTTTTTCATCATCACCCAGATCATCTGCATCATCTTCTTCCATATCAGTCAATGCCCCATTGTTATAAAGATGACTTTCCATCACTGCAAGTGAACTTGAGGTTATGTAACAAACTGTGGGTGTGCTAATTTGTATTGAAGATGGATGTCTTTTGTTGTTTTCATGTGTGTGGATAACCTGCATGTTATAAAACATCAAATATATGTTAGAAAATATAAATGCGTCTAAAATAAATATAGGTGCGTCCATATATATATATATATATTCAAGAAAATACAAGTGCGTTTAAAAGTAATCATAGGTGCGTTTAAAGTCTTACACTCAGCATTACAATTGGGCCATTAGACTGGTCTTCTTTCCATCCTGCTTTTGTTATCCTCAGACATTCGATCAGGTAAGAGCACCAATCCATATTAGGAATATCAACCTCATCATCCACCTAATGCAAAAAGCTTTGATTTATTGTTGTTGACTTTGTGATTTACCCGAAAACTGTGTTCAATAACACAAGAAAATTCAATTTAAACAGCCGTCCACCCCTTGGTTGCTGCTTAACAGCCGGTGTTACCATTGAAATGCTAACTTTCTTTTTCGCAAATTGATTCTTGAACTCATCTGTTGTAGAGTCAGAACCCTTCCTTGCCCTATTTTTCTCTGCACTTGTTTCTTTCCCATTCGTATGCCTAAAGCTTCAAGTACCATTGATGGTGTGATCTTGATTTTCCAATTCCTTGCATTTAGTTGATTTCTTCCCTCATCATAATTCACTAACAGCCAGTAACCCAAACCTGTTGATATTGTATCAATCCTAATGTCCAACACAAATCCAAATCCCATTTTTCTAACATCTTCCTTTTGCTCATCTATGTACTCTTGGATGCTTTCAATAAACTCAGTAGGAGAGCATTGTAGTTTTAACTTCTTATCTCTGTATTCCACAAACTCCCTTTCCTTTATCTTCTTTACCTTCTTAGGTTCATCCACTTTTACTTTTTTGTTCGGCCTCTCGAAATCGCCATCTGATGATTCTGAATTATGCTCAACATTCTGTTTTTGTTTTTTCAACTTTTACTTCATCTTTTCAACATTAGACTCTAACTTTTTAGCAGCTTCCTTGTTTACTTTTTCAACTTTTTTTTTTAATATTAATCAGATTTTTATGGGCTCCTGGAAATCATCATTTTCTTATTCAGGCAAATTAGTTATTCTTGGTTCTGTGTTAATAAGAGAAACTAATCAACATTTAAACGTACTTATAACACATTTCAGACGCACTCTATATATTATCAAACAAAAACACAGACGCACTCATGAATAAGTTAAGAAGCACTTATGTGTCAATTAAACTGCTCCACATTTGAGCGCACTTATAAACAGATTTATACAATAACAACAACAAACGCACTTTATACATTTAAAAAAAAACTAAACAACATACGGACTATAATTAAACAAAAAATATACACATTCAAATAACCTAAAATGCATTTTTCAATTAAAATAAAGTGCGTTTTGTTTGTTTAATCAAGTATTATCATATTGTTCATACCTTTACTCTGTTTTGATGAAGGTTTGGCATGCTTATGTTTGCTTCTTCTTTCCCCTTGGTTATCTGTGTTCATTTCACAAATTTTGTTTTTAGATGCGTTTGTTGTAATAATAATAATAATAATAATAATAATAATAATAATAATAATAATAATAATAATAATAATAATAATTAGAGAATCAATCAAGAATCAATTTTGAAAATGTAAATCATAAAATGCACCTGATTTTCGTTTGGAAGCCATGCACTGTTTTTATGTTCTTCGTCTTTGTTGATCGTCTCTGTGTGTGTTCTTTGATTTTTGGTGAAATAAACCCTAATTGAATCAGGTCTCATTCAACGTGTGCTTTTGTTTCTCAATTTGAGTAACCTTAGTTTGATTTTGGTGAATTGACGGTTTAAATTAAAAAAAAAATTAAACACGTTTATATTTTGTTTGACTAATTTACCCTTAGGTTTGTTTAAACGTTTTTATTTAGATGATCTGTTCAGTTTTTGATCTAATGGTCCAGATTGCTTCTTACGCTTTGTTTGTTAAGGAAGCTTTCTACAATATCTCTTCCCTATGCTTAAAATTATATTTACATAAATATATTTATCAAAAGACATCAACCATTTACTTTGTACTTCTAGAGCATACAACCTGAATATGAGTTTTAATCATCAAGGGTCATAAATAAGTTGGTGGGTGTAGTAAAGGAGTAATTAAAAGTACTGTTTGGTAGATTCACCTTATATTTTTATATCTTTGTCCAAATTTAAACGACTACAAAACAAGGATATGTTAAAAATAAAGGACTTTATAATTCTAAGGAGTTAAATGCTATTTTTGTCCATGATGTTTGGTCTTTTTTGCTAGTTTTATCCAAAAGTTTATTTTTTTCTCGTCTATATTATAATGACTAGTGGTAGTTACCCGCGCGCTGCCGGGGAGCGCGGTTTACACATACGTGTTTCCGTGGTACGCGATAGCACTATATTTGTATCAAACCGGTACCATTACAGAAAGCATCGATCATGAAAAGAGGCAAGAATTAGTCAATAGGTAAAGCACTATGTTACATGACAAAAGTGCCTTTTGTAATATAACAATAAAATGACCATATATAAACTAATAAAATAATCAAATAAGTAACGTTAAATAAAAACAAGAAGCTAAAATTGTAACATGATGTTCCAATAGGAAAACAATAAATAAACCAATTAAAATAAACAATTAAAAGCAGACAGTAGACTAATAAAAAATATCTACTGTTCAAGTGTTCAATAATTAATATAATAATAATAATAATAATAATAATAATAATAATAATAAACCCCACCCACATCATAAACACAACCCCAAATTCTATTCTTGTTCTCTCCCACAGATCCATCATGCTGCCACTACCACACACCACCACCACCCTCCTCATAACCATAAACCTCACCCTAATAATTTTCCTTCAAAATAGGTTGGAAATGCAACACATGTTTGTACCCGTATTGGAGCATGTCCTCGACAAGTGACAACCTAGTGTATCCAAGTCAGATTCCTAAGCTTTGTTTTTGTTTTATAAATTAATGATGCCATAGATACTTACAAAATTATATATATTTGAACAAATCTTGTATGGTATATGCAACATTGGCATTAAGAGTGTTGTACATAGTAGTGAGGATGGCTCATCTGGATTTGAGGACACCCCGTCCTACACTGCGTGTAAGATGATAGTTTCTTCGGCGCATAACGAGCTGGTGGAGAACGAAACTCGAGACAGCGTTTTAAATCTGGGTAGTGATGTGAGCTAGGACAAACGACAGTGACATTGGGTGATATTTATTATGTTCGAAAAGTTGTTGTGGCTGTTGTTCCCCACCATCGTCGTCTTCGCCTCTGTGTAAGCCACCACGACCGCCGCAGTACCTACCTTGTTGTTCCTATATGTAAGGTAAACGGAATTACAATTCCGAGTTTAGGGATTTGATTTGCTTTGGTTTGCCTGCAATTAAGAAGAAAGGGAGGAGAGAAAGTTGAGTGTGTGGTGTGCAAATAACAAAGCTTTTAGTACAACCAATTATGCATAGCAAACTTGTAATTTAATACTATATAAATATAGACGAGATTTGAATTGACAACTTTGCCTTTCAGTTAACTGATATTGACTAACAGAGTTAGGCACTTGGATGGAACCAACAAGAATTTGAAAACTTTTGGATTTGGATGAGAAAAAAGAAACTTTTGGATGAAACTAGCAAAAAAGGCCAAACCTCAGGGACGAAAATGTCATTTAACTCTAATTCTAAGTATTAAACATTTGACATTTGACATTTGACATTTGTGACATATGTCACATTTTATATGTTATGATATGTTTATTATGTATTTGGGCTGTTCAGTTTGTTTGTGGTTGTGGCCTAGGTATGAAAGCTGAGAAGAAGTCTAGGCCCAGTCCAAGTTGTGATGAGAAAGCCCAGCTGGCCTATGCTATATAAACATATTAATAGTGGAAAATATCTAAGGTTGTTCATTTTCTTTTATTTCTGTATTCTCTTTTCTCTCTCATCTGTAAGAATCCTTCGCCCCTGCTAGACATGGGAAAGTAATGTCAAGTGAGGTTAGCTCACTTGGTAGAGGCTGTTGCCTCTTGATAGGAGGTCTTGAGTTTAATCCAAACAAAGGGTGTATTATTTGTAAATCTAAAAGTTCAGGGAGAGTAGCCTTTTGTAGAAAAAAAAACATTTGAAAGTGAAATAAACCAGTGGACAAAACAGTGGTCTCAAAAACTGGTGATTTTTACATTCAATTCTTCCAATTTTCTCCGTGCTTTATTTTATTTTATTTATTTAATTTTTTTTTGAAAGATGACTATTATAAAAACAAACGAAAATAAACATGTTGGCCGATTTACGAAAGATAAATGCAAATTGATAACAAAACTGATAATAAACGATGATGTTTTATTGAATTGATCGTAAGAATTACACATGTGTATTGCGTATTTTGGTTTTGATAATGAAATTTGATAACTGAAAATGATAACTTACAATGACTATATATACATATTAACTATAACTATAATAACCGCCCGTTCTTGAATTGACGTGTCTTGGTTGTTGAATCGACATGTCTTATAATCGAACTGGTTTGTAGTTTATTGAAGCGGGATGAGATCTAGCTTATACTATGTTAATGTCCAATACCCTCCCTTAAGCTAGATTGGTAGTACATTCAACATATTGCGTGGTCTTGTGAAGTCCTTTGGTTGTAATGCCTTGGTGAAAATATTTGCTACTTGATCTTTAGTGTTATAGAACTTTATCTCCACGTCTTCAGTTTTAATTATATCCCTTATAAAATGATACTTTATTCTTATATGTTTTATTTTCATGTGATAAACTGGAATCTTTGTAAGATTGATGGTAGGTTTGTTGTCACAATATAAGGTGATTGCTATATTTGTGTCAAACTCTAATTCTTTTAATATTTCTTTGAGCCATAGAGCTTGACATCCAGTAAGTGATAGAGCAATGTATTCTGCTTCTGTTGATGATAATGCTACCACCTTTTGTTTCTTTGATTGCTAAGAAATTTCTTATTCTATTCCTTATGTTCTTTTCGTAAGGCATCGCTTGCATCGTTGGGTAATTCCCTAACACCATCCTCTACCACACTCCACAAGTCTTGAGACTCTAAGAGCACTTTCATTTGAATGTGCTAATGATAATAATTTTGTCCTAAATATTTTGGAATTTGGGTTTGTACTCCTCCTTATGTTGTCATAGTTTCTTTTCCTTAACAATTATATTAGTATATGTTGAAGGAGAAAATAAACCCGAACAAAAAAAAAATGTCCTTAACTATTCTATTATGTTTATTTTTTCGAAGTTTGACTTTTTGGGGTCAACAAATTTCAAATAGTAATAAACAAGCCTTTTCTTTGAATTCCCTCGCAAGACCCGAAGAACAAACGAAGATAATCTGGATGAATCCTAAATATGTTTTTCAATTTGAAACTTAATTTCTAACAAATCTATCCGTATGCGGTTCTTGCATAAGTAATAACCGTTGAATAACCGCACACCAAATAATAATCAAGGAAATATTATACTCTGTTCTACGAAGGGAGAAAAAAAAATCAAGAAACTTAATAAGGATCGAGGGATTTACAGAGAGTTTCTATTATGATTTGATGAGAACTTTTTGTTGATGTGATATGAGTAAATCCTTTTGTGTCACACCCTCAAATTACCACTGCGGAGTTTTACCGCGAGGCGCGTGACACACCAGGATCCAAGTCAACGGTCACAATAAACAACACTATATGATACGTAAAACTGACATAAGTAAACCATTAAGGTTCAAACTGTTCCAACACAGCGGAAGCATAATATGTATTACAACTCAAAATGAAATATAAAGTCTGAAATGTTTAACAAAACGTGCATATGATTCCTAGACGCCGTGAGACTCCGTGCGCCTATCGACAGCTGCTACCTTAGCGACCTGAGACAAACATGCTAAAAACGTCAGCAAATAATGCCGGTGAGTTCACAGGTTTTTAAGTAAAACGTTTCACGAACTTTTGAAAGACCATCATGATACTACCGACCGATGAAAACACTCGTTAAATGTTTGAACTTCATAACGAACCTCCCAAACGAACTATCGCCCACCGAAGTTAACGAACTACCATCCCATGGCCAACGAACTGCTTTACCATAGCTAACGAACTACCATCCCATGGCCAACGAACTACTATAACATAGCTAACGAACTACCACATAGAGGCTAACGAACTACCGCACCCCGGCTAACGAACTGCCACAACATAGGCCATATAATACGGAACATAAATGAATACCTTGAACCCAAATGAACACTCCCAAAACGTAGTGAATACATGAGTACCCAAAACATAGTTGTCACGCCTTTTAGGAAAAACGCATTTGACACACGTTTAAAGAACACAGCATGTTTTCTCCCCCGAAATTGTAAAACCAGTAAAAGAGTGGGGCCGTGAAACTCACCTTAAAGTGCGTCCTCTGGTAACTAGAATTCCAACACGTGAATGATAATCCCAACTACTGACAACCTATCAATGAGTTTACATAAGTGTAATGACTATTAACCCGAAGGCTAACTAGTCCCCGATTGTCCAGATCTTGACTACGTATGTTAAAAAGTGTGTTTAAACGTTAACCGGACATTCCAGACCGTCCCGACATCCCGTTGGTGACCCATTACCCTAACTAATCAAGTACACATAGATTATACACAAAGATCAAGCATAAAACACTTAGTTCGTATCAAAAATCTCATTTTTGTTATCGTAGGGCCGAACGTGGCTTTGAGTGGTCGAAGGTGGCTTTAAACTTCCACCTTCGCCCCCTTTTTCCACCTTCGCCCCTTTTTGTGGTTCATTCGCCCCTTGGTTTCTAGGTTCGACCCTTGGGAGTCCACCTTCGACCGTTCGGCTGGTCGAAGGTATTCCAGGTTCGCCCCTGCTGTTAGATTTTTCCAAAAACGCGTCGAAAATATCCGAAAACATCACGAAACATCATGAGTTACAGCAGTCAAGCATCATTAACATATTCCTACGAAACCCTACCGATTTTACCCCAAAATCTATCCGTTTTTACAAGTTTCCTAAAATAGTAAATTATGGAGATGTCACATCATCATGCATGAAATCATTACCCAATTAGGAAACTTTCTAAATTTAATCAATCATCAGCTCATCATACTTAAATCATCATGAACAAGAAACCCCTATCATAACTCTATCATTATCATCCAAAAACAAGCCCTAAATCTAACTAAAAATTCCTTTAGTCGACAAAGCACCATCAACCATCAATTGTAACATGTTTCAATCATAACTCTCCATTAATAACAGTCCTAGGTTGTTGTCATGTCATCTACATAGCAAGTAATCATCAAACAATACTTAATACCACATTAACACATGTTAAATTGTATGAAAACTCATTGTTTATGAATAGGTTTTATTTAGAAAGATATTAGGAAGGTTTTTACCCATAAAACATGTTGATATCAGATCTGGACCCTTGGGGTTTAGATGAAAACAAGTTAAAATTGTTTAAAAAGGATTTGAAATGAAGAACACACCTTAGATTTTCACTTGTAATGATTTAGAGAGTTAGGTTATGAAAAACAAGCTCAAAAACTCCTTCCCCAATGATAATAGCTGATAGAGAGTGTTTGGAGGCGTTTAGGGTTTGTGAAATGGTGAAAAATGGCTAAGGATGGTATTTATACCAGGTCCAGGTTCGCCCCTTTTATGTGGTCGAATGTGGAACTTTTCCACATTCGCCCATTTGTAATGGTCGAATGTGGAATCTTTCCACATTCTCCCACTTTGTTTCTACATTCGCCCATTTCTCAAGTTCCATTTCCACATTCGCCCACTATTTCCACATTCAGGTCATCAGCACTTTTTAACACATGTTAACAGCACTCTTTAACACATGTTAACCTTTTTCCAGTTTGTCGTGTTTAACGCATTCTAACACATCTTAACACATAAGCATGCATCCATAGTCTATATTTAGCATATTTATGCACGTATAATCGTTTGTACATCGTTTAAGCAAGTATAAGTATACAATCCACCACACGACCCATAATCTACACATATACTTAATTAGTCCATGTAATGTCACCAACAACGGAACCCGGTACTAGTGTATTCCCAAAATGACTCCCAATGATCCTCCGGATCATTGAACCCTGGACAATCCTAATCTGACCCGACTCAACTAACCCAGTTAAGCTTGTTTATAAACGTTTCTCGCTAAGGTAGACTTATGTGTTCATAAAGTGTTGACTCAAACATGCCGGGTGTCACATCATCCCCCTGTTGAAAGAATTTTCGTCCCGAAAATTTCCCGAAGTCAAAGAGAACGAAGCGATAAAAAGAAAAATTTTCCCGGTCGTCACATCATCCCCCTGTTGAAAGGAATCTCGCCCCGAGATTCACTCTTCGACAGTAATGAGTGTCGACCTAACCCAAGTAACGTTTCCTAGAACACAAACGAAATGATAACCACGAACGAAAGATGATATCAACGAATACTCTATGCCGGGGGAACCGCCCTCCCCAAAGTGAATACAAAACAATGAATCCTCCTGATCGAAGGCCTACTAGAGACTACTGTGATCGGTATAAATGACACACCGGTACCGTCTAAGTAGCATCTCCAAAGGACCCACATCAGACCCATGAATGCAAAACGGTAACCAAATACCAGACTGAATGCACACAATGAATACGAATCGCCAAACAACGTGAATGAGAATGAGTACTAGCATAACGAAAATCAAGAAAAGAATACTCACCAGTAACAGTATCAGGATCCTCCTGGTTCTCCCTAGCGCCAATGACATAAACATGACCACGAGTAGTTCGGCTGCCACCTTCGTTCCCTGCACCACCTGCAGTCCCTTGGTTCAGCTTAGGACAATCACGTTTGAAGTGCCCAGTCTCCCCACAGTTATAACACCCTTGGTTCCCCTGAGGGACAGGGGCAGGGACAACCGCTTGGCCTGGAACTGTCTGTAGATTGACTCTACAGTTTTTAGCAACATGGCCCACACGCTTACAGCGGTTGCAACGAAACTTCTCACAGCTGCCATAATGATGGAACCCACATTGATTGCACTCCGGCAGTTTCCCCGTGTACCCGTCTTGCCTCTGACCTGAAGACGACCCCAAAGCCTCAGTCTTCCTCACCTGTTGCTGCGGTTGACCCGAACTTGCACTCTTCCCAGCACCATCCCACTTTCGCTTGTTGTCCGCAGGGGCTTTCACAGCAGCACCCCTCGGAGGTAGAACGCCCTCAGCAACCTTCATGTTGGTCAGCTTGTGAGCTGCCCGAACAGTGGCCAACATAGTAGTGTGATCAGCAGCGGCAACAAGTCCAGCAACCTCCGGCACTAACCCAGCAACGTAGTGCTCAATCCTCCGGTACTCCGGTGTAGCCAAACCGGGGCACATCACAGCTAACTCGTTGTGCCTAGCAGTAAACTCCTCGATCTCCGACCCAACCATCTTCAGATTCCAAAACTCATGCTCCAACTTCATAATCTCGTCTCTTGGGCAATACTCTGCCCTCAACATCTGAACAAACTCGGTCCACGGCATAGCATTGGCCTCACCCAGACCAAGGTTTGCAGTGGTGGAGTTCCACCAGGTCAACGCATGTCCCTCCAGTGTAGCAGACGCATACTTGACGCGATCAGCGTCGGGACAGTTACACATAGCAAACACCGACTCAATTTTCTCCAACCACCTAAGTAGTCCCACCGCTCCTTCAGTCCCATTGATGAAATGGGGCTTACAGTCCATAAACTTCTTGTAGGTGCACCCAGACTGTCCCTGATTAGTGTTTCCCAGGGTCTGCTGAGCAGCCTGGAAAGCAGCCAACGCAACGTTCAACTGTTGCTGTAACATGTGCTCCAACTCTGCTTGAGTCATGGTGATGTTCCCACCACCTCGTCCACCGCCGTTGCGACCCCCGCCGCCACCACGGCGTCCACCAGCACGTCCACCAGCGCGACCAGACATGTTCTGCCAAACATGAGACAAGACACTCAAAACCACCAACAGATCGAGCTACAAGTGACCCAAACGAATTTAGAACATGGTTCCAGCATGACCATTAGTCCGAACACGAAGTCCACCAAGATTTTCATGCATTTCAATTTATGATTTCGTGTGCACCCGAAATAACAAATCGCTCTACATGGTCCTCTAGGCGTGCTCCTAGCTAGAACTTCAAATCACCCGATACACACATTCCTAAAATAACGCGATACTGTGTGATGAGGACACCGACACCCCGACAAGGCTAGTATGTTTACCAAACGACACGACTCGTAACTATGTGTGACCGTCTAATGTGTGTGATACTCGGCTATAGACTAGACTCTACATGCAGTCCTAGTTCACTATAACCATTGGCTCTGATACCAATCTGTCACACCCTCAAATTACCACTGCGGAGTTTTACCGCGAGGCGCGTGACACACCAGGATCCAAGTCAACGGTCACAATAAACAACACTATATGATACGTAAAACTGACATAAGTAAACCATTAAGGTTCAAACTGTTCCAACACAGCGGAAGCATAATATGTATTACAACTCAAAATGAAATATAAAGTCTGAAATGTTTAACAAAACGTGCATATGATTCCTAGACGCCGTGAGACTCCGTGCGCCTATCGACAGCTGCTACCTTAGCGACCTGAGACAAACATGCTAAAAACGTCAGCAAATAATGCCGGTGAGTTCACAGGTTTTTAAGTAAAACGTTTCACGAACTTTTGAAAGACCATCATGATACTACCGACCGATGAAAACACTCGTTAAATGTTTGAACTTCATAACGAACCTCCCAAACGAACTATCGCCCACCGAAGTTAACGAACTACCATCCCATGGCCAACGAACTGCTTTACCATAGCTAACGAACTACCATCCCATGGCCAACGAACTACTATAACATAGCTAACGAACTACCACATAGAGGCTAACGAACTACCGCACCCCGGCTAACGAACTGCCACAACATAGGCCATATAATACGGAACATAAATGAATACCTTGAACCCAAATGAACACTCCCAAAACGTAGTGAATACATGAGTACCCAAAACATAGTTGTCACGCCTTTTAGGAAAAACGCATTTGACACACGTTTAAAGAACACAGCATGTTTTCTCCCCCGAAATTGTAAAACCAGTAAAAGAGTGGGGCCGTGAAACTCACCTTAAAGTGCGTCCTCTGGTAACTAGAATTCCAACACGTGAATGATAATCCCAACTACTGACAACCTATCAATGAGTTTACATAAGTGTAATGACTATTAACCCGAAGGCTAACTAGTCCCCGATTGTCCAGATCTTGACTACGTATGTTAAAAAGTGTGTTTAAACGTTAACCGGACATTCCAGACCGTCCCGACATCCCGTTGGTGACCCATTACCCTAACTAATCAAGTACACATAGATTATACACAAAGATCAAGCATAAAACACTTAGTTCGTATCAAAAATCTCATTTTTGTTATCGTAGGGCCGAACGTGGCTTTGAGTGGTCGAAGGTGGCTTTAAACTTCCACCTTCGCCCCCTTTTTCCACCTTCGCCCCTTTTTGTGGTTCATTCGCCCCTTGGTTTCTAGGTTCGACCCTTGGGAGTCCACCTTCGACCGTTCGGCTGGTCGAAGGTATTCCAGGTTCGCCCCTGCTGTTAGATTTTTCCAAAAACGCGTCGAAAATATCCGAAAACATCACGAAACATCATGAGTTACAGCAGTCAAGCATCATTAACATATTCCTACGAAACCCTACCGATTTTACCCCAAAATCTATCCGTTTTTACAAGTTTCCTAAAATAGTAAATTATGGAGATGTCACATCATCATGCATGAAATCATTACCCAATTAGGAAACTTTCTAAATTTAATCAATCATCAGCTCATCATACTTAAATCATCATGAACAAGAAACCCCTATCATAACTCTATCATTATCATCCAAAAACAAGCCCTAAATCTAACTAAAAATTCCTTTAGTCGACAAAGCACCATCAACCATCAATTGTAACATGTTTCAATCATAACTCTCCATTAATAACAGTCCTAGGTTGTTGTCATGTCATCTACATAGCAAGTAATCATCAAACAATACTTAATACCACATTAACACATGTTAAATTGTATGAAAACTCATTGTTTATGAATAGGTTTTATTTAGAAAGATATTAGGAAGGTTTTTACCCATAAAACATGTTGATATCAGATCTGGACCCTTGGGGTTTAGATGAAAACAAGTTAAAATTGTTTAAAAAGGATTTGAAATGAAGAACACACCTTAGATTTTCACTTGTAATGATTTAGAGAGTTAGGTTATGAAAAACAAGCTCAAAAACTCCTTCCCCAATGATAATAGCTGATAGAGAGTGTTTGGAGGCGTTTAGGGTTTGTGAAATGGTGAAAAATGGCTAAGGATGGTATTTATACCAGGTCCAGGTTCGCCCCTTTTATGTGGTCGAATGTGGAACTTTTCCACATTCGCCCATTTGTAATGGTCGAATGTGGAATCTTTCCACATTCTCCCACTTTGTTTCTACATTCGCCCATTTCTCAAGTTCCATTTCCACATTCGCCCACTATTTCCACATTCAGGTCATCAGCACTTTTTAACACATGTTAACAGCACTCTTTAACACATGTTAACCTTTTTCCAGTTTGTCGTGTTTAACGCATTCTAACACATCTTAACACATAAGCATGCATCCATAGTCTATATTTAGCATATTTATGCACGTATAATCGTTTGTACATCGTTTAAGCAAGTATAAGTATACAATCCACCACACGACCCATAATCTACACATATACTTAATTAGTCCATGTAATGTCACCAACAACGGAACCCGGTACTAGTGTATTCCCAAAATGACTCCCAATGATCCTCCGGATCATTGAACCCTGGACAATCCTAATCTGACCCGACTCAACTAACCCAGTTAAGCTTGTTTATAAACGTTTCTCGCTAAGGTAGACTTATGTGTTCATAAAGTGTTGACTCAAACATGCCGGGTGTCACATCATCCCCCTGTTGAAAGAATTTTCGTCCCGAAAATTTCCCGAAGTCAAAGAGAACGAAGCGATAAAAAGAAAAATTTTCCCGGTCGTCACATCATCCCCCTGTTGAAAGGAATCTCGCCCCGAGATTCACTCTTCGACAGTAATGAGTGTCGACCTAACCCAAGTAACGTTTCCTAGAACACAAACGAAATGATAACCACGAACGAAAGATGATATCAACGAATACTCTATGCCGGGGGAACCGCCCTCCCCAAAGTGAATACAAAACAATGAATCCTCCTGATCGAAGGCCTACTAGAGACTACTGTGATCGGTATAAATGACACACCGGTACCGTCCAAGTAGCATCTCCAAAGGACCCACATCAGACCCATGAATGCAAAACAGTAACCAAATACCAGACTGAATGCACACAATGAATACGAATCGCCAAACAACGTGAATGAGAATGAGTACTAGCATAACGAAAATCAAGAAAAGAATACTCACCAGTAACAGTATCAGGATCCTCCTGGTTCTCCCTAGCGCCAATGACATAAACATGACCACGAGTAGTTCGGCTGCCACCTTCGTTCCCTGCACCACCTGCAGTCCCTTGGTTCAGCTTAGGACAATCACGTTTGAAGTGCCCAGTCTCCCCACAGTTATAACACCCTTGGTTCCCCTGAGGGACAGGGGCAGGGACAACCGCTTGGCCTGGAACTGTCTGTAGATTGACTCTACAGTTTTTAGCAACATGGCCCACACGCTTACAGCGGTTGCAACGAAACTTCTCACAGCTGCCATAATGATGGAACCCACATTGATTGCACTCCGGCAGTTTCCCCGTGTACCCGTCTTGCCTCTGACCTGAAGACGACCCCAAAGCCTCAGTCTTCCTCACCTGTTGCTGCGGTTGACCCGAACTTGCACTCTTCCCAGCACCATCCCACTTTCGCTTGTTGTCCGCAGGGGCTTTCACAGCAGCACCCCTCGGAGGTAGAACGCCCTCAGCAACCTTCATGTTGGTCAGCTTGTGAGCTGCCCGAACAGTGGCCAACATAGTAGTGTGATCAGCAGCGGCAACAAGTCCAGCAACCTCCGGCACTAACCCAGCAACGTAGTGCTCAATCCTCCGGTACTCCGGTGTAGCCAAACCGGGGCACATCACATCTAACTCGTTGTGCCTAGCAGTAAACTCCTCGATCTCCGACCCAACCATCTTCAGATTCCAAAACTCATGCTCCAACTTCATAATCTCGTCTCTTGGGCAATACTCTGCCCTCAACATCTGAACAAACTCGGTCCACGGCATAGCATTGGCCTCACCCAGACCAAGGTTTGCAGTGGTGGAGTTCCACCAGGTCAACGCATGTCCCTCCAGTGTAGCAGACGCATACTTGACGCGATCAGCGTCGGGACAGTTACACAGCGTCGGGACACTTTTATGAAAAACTGAGGACTTTAAACGAAACAAAGTTTTGGAAAATGAAACGGGTTGCGTGAGTTTACGGCCCCTCTTTTAACTGGTTTCACTTTTTGGGGGAGAAAACATGTGTTAAACTTATGTTTTGGTAACAACTGTCATACTATGGGTTTCTATGATTTACTATACGATCTTTGGAAGTCCCGGGGGAAACCATGAATGTGTGGGTTAGCACAACGGGGAAATGTGAATAGATCTATTGGGAGTGACCAATCCCGCTCGTCGGCTTGGAGGGCCGGGCGAGTGCATATTGTCTCAAACAGGAACAATAGGAACAATTGGTACTTTTCGGGCACAACATCTGGTATTCGAGTTAGTAATGGTTTTCCAATCGTGATAGTAACAAAACATACGCCTAGCTAGCGTACTTTGGTTTTCGATTTGTTATAGTATGGACAGGGTGAACATGGTAACACTTTTGGAACTTGGTAATGTTTGATAACATTTTGCAAAACTTATGAACTCACCAGCATTATATGTTGACTTTTAAGTATGTCTTTCAGGTTTAAACTTTGGTAACGGCACGGTTGGAGTAGGTGACAGTTGGGATCGGGAATCCTAGAGGTTTAGAATTGGCGTTCAGGGAACCAGAGTCTTAGATGCAACTTTCCGCTGCGCTGGCAAAGGCACCAAACGTCGCATCCGACAAGGGAAAAGTCGGGGTGTGACAGTTTGGTATCAGAGCCATAGGTTTTAGCGAATTAGGTGTCTGGGTAGATATCTAGGCTTTAACCTGAGTTTGTTTTGAAGTAGGGACCAAATTTTCTAAGACAAAGTATTTAGCACGAACGCCTAGGAACTTAAATTCCAACCGTTGCCAAGTGTGTTACATGACTATTAGTGTGTTAAATCACACTAAACTCAACGTACATTCCTTCGGCGCAAGGAACATTTATTTTTCTTATGTGAATAGGAAGTCGGTATTTTCTGTAGTGGTATATAGAAAGGACATTGGTATGTAGTGGTTAGGCATACCTCACTGGTGACTGGCGAGTCATCGTTTTAGACTTCAGAGTGGTTATTCACGTAGAGTAGCTGAGTCATTGTTTCTTGGTATGTGAAACAACTTACTTGTTTATATACTGTGTGCATTTACTTAAAGTATATATAGTACGTATCGCCTATGGTTGTCGACTCAAGCTTGGACGTATTGGGAACGCACACACGTGTCACGTTTGTTGGACGAATCGGCAAAGGGATTGTTGCAGCATCTGCGGTCTCGCATCCCGGGTTCGGAGCATGCTATGTCGTCAAGGTCGACTTGGGTCAGAAACGTCTTGATGAGGCACCTCGTTTTGCCGATGATGCTGAGAAGCTGGAATACGGACGGGAAGAGCACCGGGAAAGGTGGCGCACACAACAAACATTATATTATGTAATATATATATACGTGTTACTATATGGATGTAATGAGTGCTTGTGATATACTCATGATGGAGGTTAATAGGATGATCTTGTGAGGTAAATTTTTGATAACGTAGACGTCACGTTATTGCAAATTTACAGGCACTTGATAATTCTAAAGACATCTATCGTGAGGGTATCTATACTATTATGTTGTGTTATATATTTATATTGTGTATATATAAATAATGGATAAGGGTTTTTCATTATTTTGTTGTACGGACGTGATTGCCAATTCTCCCCTGTTCGTGTCATTTGTGACCTTGCTTTTCTAAAACCAGTTTAAGATCTTGATGATCTTGTTTCTTGAACTTCTAAGGTTCATGTTGTAGAACCTAGTTATTATCTTTTGAGTACGATCTACATCTCTCTTCTTTTGTATTTGTGGCCTTCGACATTCAATCATAAAGGAATTTAATTTTTGTTGATTTCTTATTTTTCCACAGAGTTAGACACGTATTTTTGTACACGTGTCAACTATTGCATGTTTGAATTCTCTAAACCTGTGAAGGTCCATTGTAGGGCTTCGCATCAAACGATTGTTTCATTAGTGATTTGTCTTGTCATTACGTTGCTCGTAATGCTTGTTTTCTAATCTTGATGTGTCAGGCCATTGTGGGCAATGAATCCTTTGATACTTCGTCGATGAGTTTCTTTAAAATCGACATTTCAGTTGAATCGAATTGTTGGAATTTGATACAGCACCTTGCGGTGAATATTCAATCTACTTGGAATAATGAATGATTTTTATTGACATGTCTCACTTTCATCAACTTATTTGTCATTGCCTTAAATGCAGACACACCTTGTGGTGTGTAATGAAAAAGTTGGTGCACTAGTTGTTTCGTTTGAGGTGCGCCAATAGTGTTTGTTGACAAAGTTATTGTTTACACTTTGCATCCAGTTGGTTCCGAAACTTTATCTCGTGCCATTTGTACCGGCAAGTCCGTTGACTATTTTGTTGTACTACCATTGGTTCTTGGATGATATCCTACCTCAAATTTTGAGGACAAAATTTCTGTAACATGGAGAGAATGTGACAACCGGCAATTTCCGATCTATACTGATGTGATTTTTTTATTATTAAAATTAAATATTTATTTTAAATATTGTTAATTATTAAGTTTCGGAAGTTTACTGACTGTTTTTACGATCGAAACTGCGACCGATTTAATTAACGCGATTTAAACGCGTGTTCTGAAAACACGCGTCGGACATCGAAAACATTTATATTTATGCTCGGTTTTGTATTTCGAACAAAACCGATTACTTTTTATAATTAATTAGCGGGCCTAGAATAGAAACCGAGACGTTTACGTTTTAAAACGGGTTCGATACGCGGTAGAAGCCCACCTACCTAAACCCTAGGTATAAAAGGGGACTTCTTCTTCTTCCTCTTCATTTCCACCAGCCGCAACCTCACTCTCTCTCTCTCTAGAAACTCTACAGCTTCTCTCTCTAACCTCTCTCTCTCTCTCTCAATCTCTCTCGCTTCCCTCTCCCGCCCCTGTTTCAGAAGCAGCCGGCCACCACCAAATCTTGGGTGGTGGCGGCGCAGAGCTGTGGCCCCGAAAATAGCATCTTTACGCAGCAGGTCTGAGGTGACGGTGGCTGGTCGTGGTTGTTGGTGAAGGTCAACAGGTTAGGCGGTTGCTAGTGATGGTTTAGGGGTGGTTGACGGCAGGAGTGGTTGGTTCGTTCTGGTTGTGGGGGCTGGGTTCGAGGATGGAGACGAGGACAGAGGAGGTTGTGGGTGGTGGAGAGCGACGGGGCTCATTGGTGACGGGTTGTGGTTTTGGGGTCCGGCTATGGTTGTAGTTGGTGGGAAGGTGACGGCGGCGGAGGTGGTGGTTGCAGGTGGAGGTGATGATCGGGTTAGTTTCTGGTTCGGGGTGTTAGCTCGGGTCAAGGTCTGGTCAGATTCAGCTCGGGTCTCAGGTCAAGATGGGTTTGGTGCGGGTTCAACTCGGGTGCTTGCTGGTTACGGTTTGGTGTTCACCAAGTGGTTTGATGTGGCCTTTGGCTCGTGGTTTTGGAGTCTGTTGGATCTGGTCGCTGTTCGGTTTGGATCGGGTCTCTGTTACGGGTCTCGTCAAGTCGGGTCAGATTCAGGTCCAGTTCGGGTTTCAGTCGCGGTTGCGGTCGGTTCGGTCAGATCTGGTCAACACACAGTCAAACGGCTCGGTGTGCGATTCGGTATACTTATAATCGTATTATTATTACTTTATTTGTATATTTATAAATATATTGATATTGAGGAAATGGTTTTAACTCGCGAACGAACCGGATAATAAACGGAAACTATATATATTAAATATTGAACGATTTGGTAAACGATTAACTTGACGTGACTTATGGTTTCGAACTCGGACTAAATATAATTGGACTATATTGTCGGACTATATTATATATATATATTGGTATATATATATATATATAATTATATAATTAAGTGTATTTAGGTATCGAAACGTATAGAATCTCGTGAATCGAAACTTTGGATAAAATGACTTGGTGACTTGTGTTTGAAAGATAATTTTGGGAAAATTGTAGACAACGGATGTTGTCTGGTTTGTGCAAAAAACAGAGGAAACTCTGCCCGAATTTATATAAAATCAAAGCGTAACGAACTACCATTTTTATAAATAAATTTCCCTAAGTGTTTTGGACAAATGCATTATTATATACAAATCAAAATGCTTTTAAGGACTGTTTATTCGTAACAATAAAGATGATTTCTAAACAATATTTGAGAAAAAGTAACAAATGTTATTACTCGGTTTTAATAACTAAATTTGTACCTCCTCAAGAAGTATTCCTAAAATAGAATTACACAAAACAAATACATTTACATGATTTGCGAGACGAGCTACGATTCAGGATAATTATACGTTTCGGGGTACTAGTCCAACATGGTTTATACACAAAGAGTGACAAGTGTGAAACTTGGGTACTATGTTGTATGTAACTTGTGAATTAAGATAAGTCATGATCGGTTCGTCGAGTTGAAACGTATTGAGACTCGCGTTGGTACACACGAGTCTAAACAGTCGGATAGACTATCTTTTAAGCGGTTAATAAGCCAGGCTTATGTGTGATAGACTGTTAAGGTGTCCTTTGTTGGTAATTAGGGCACGATGAAGTCGGTCGAGGTTTCAGGCTTTGTTTGCTAGCTTAGCATGGACATTAAGGTGAGTTCATAACCCCACTTTCTACTGTTTTATAAATGTTTCCGGGGTGGAAGACATGCTTCTTTTATGAAAATCTGAGGACTTTAAACGAAACAAAGTTTTGGAAAATGAAACGGGTTGCGTGAGTTTACGGCCCCTCTTTTAACTGGTTTCACTTTTTGGGGGAGAAAACATGTGTTAAACTTATGTTTTGGTAACAACTGTCATACTATGGGTTTCTATGATTTACTATATGATCTTTGGAAGTCCCGGGGGAAACCATGAATGTGCGGGTTAGCACAACGGGGAAATGTGAATAGATCTATTGGGAGTGACCAACCCCGCTCGTCGGCTTGGAGGGCCGGGCGAGTGCATATTGTCTCAAACAGGAACAACAGGAACAATTGGTACTTTTCGGGCACAACATCTGGTATTCGAGTTAGTAATGGTTTTCCAATCGTGATAGTAACAAAACATACGCCTAGCTAGCGTACTTTGGTTTTCGATTTGTTATAGTATGGACAGGGTGAACATGGTAACACTTTTGGAACTTGGTAATGTTTGATAACATTTTGCAAAACTTATGAACTCACCAGCATTATATGTTGACTTTTAAGTATGTCTTTCAGGTTTAAACTTTGGTAACGGCACGGTTGGAGTAGGTGACAGTTGGGATCGGGAATCCTAGAGGTTTAGAATTGGCATTCAGGGAACCAGAGTCTTAGATGCAACTTTCCGCTGCGCTGGCAAAGGCACCAAACGTCGCATCCGACAAGGGAAAAGTCGGGGTGTGACAATCTAGCTTATACTATGTCAATGTCCAATAAAATAGAGGAACTAGAAATAGAAATAAGACATAGAAGCTAACACTTACATGAAATCAAAGTTACTACAACAAGACCACTCCAGGTTCGATAGCTTTAACATCTTTTTCACCCATAAATAGCTGTCTCTTGACAAATACACACGATAAATCATAAAAACAGTAATACATACCTTGCTCCTACACACACATGCATATATATATATATATATATATATATATATATATATATATATATATATCCATAGTGTACATCCAATCATGAATCATCAATGCTATCATGAATTCTTTATATACATATATATATATATGTATATGTATATCAATTATATAGAGATATGTTTACTAACTAAGAGTCACTTATATAAGTGTGAGAAGCCAGCCACTCATCCACAAGAACTGAAGATTCTTTAGGCTTGTTCAGTTGCAGAGAATGACCTGCACCCTACATCATACATATAACGTACTCCATTATTATTATTATTATTATTATTATTATTATTATTATTCCATTTTATTAGATTTCAAGTTTCAATAATATAATTGAAAAAGTTATGATCTATCTACATTTTGAGATCAGATAGATGTTGGATCATACTTAAGTTGCCCCTTTGAGTAGGCAACGTTTCGGCATCATATAGATGGCCTTCTTATATTGCTTATTATTAATTAGTATGTAACATGGACCTAGAGATCTTTAGTTTGCACCTTACAAATACATGTTAATAGACGTGAGTTAAGTGTCATGTTGTTACCTTAACAGTTGCATAAGTTAACGAGTACCCTGTCGTTGCATAAGTCATTTCATATCTACAAAAATGAAAATAAAATCACTGTGCATGATTAGTTTTGTAAATTAAGACATGTGATTGCATGAAATACAATATTCGGTTTTGAAAATTTGAGCTCGCCCTGCAACTTGATTATCAACAAACCATGGCTTCCATGGGATTTCAATTGGGACACCGAGAGATTTTATCCATTTTTCTGTGCCCACATATGGAATATCATGTCATGGTCACCACTGTTAATTGAAAAGATTAGGGAAAAATTAAATAAATGTTACCACAATGACCAAAAGTGCAAATTTAGAATAACTATTCAATCATTTATAAAAATTTACACAACCCTTTATTTTATCTGCAGAGTTATATAATGGATCCTTATGGGCCGTATAGGGCTATATGACCCGTAAATGTTTCCCAATAATTGACAATGATTACCAATTATTGGTTCAGGTACATACCACACCTATAAAGGTCACACCCAATAATAATAAGTGTAAAAAACTAATAAGTATAAAAATCTTGGACCTCTATCGCTCGTATAATAATATAATTGTTGGTCCTACTCCTCAAAAGCTATTAAATTAAACAACAAAACTAAAGAAATGACTTATCCATCCGATTAAAGTTACTATTAGAACAATTAAAAGTAACAAAATTCAATACCTAATTAGACATTTTTTTATCTTAACCATAAATTATTAACCTAATATCAAGTAGCAGAAATACAGCCGTAACAATAGTATAGAACACGCTCTTGATTCCTACTAGCTAATATAGGCTCACACAAACAAAGAAGACCCAATATGTTACATATTAAATGAAAAAAAAAAAAGTTGTTTATGCTATTTAACCTTTATAATAAGAAATGGATTATTTTTTTATATAAAAAAACTCAAATAACATGCTTAAAACTAATAAACAACACTTAAAAAAACATAACTACCGCCCGAATAGGCCTCTATGGGCCGTAGATGGTGCCCATAAACGGGTCATAGAGACCTTTATGGGCCGTAGATGGTTTGGGGAAGGATTATAGAGGTTTTTTATCTACGGGCCGTGGAGGATAAATCCAACACATCCAGTCTAACACAATCTTAAAAAAAAAAAAAAAAAAAAAAAAAAAAAAAAAAAAAAAAAAACACTCTACGACCCATAAAGACCCATATGTACCTGAACCAATGATTAGTAGGCAATCACTGAGAAACATTTACGGGCCATACAGCCATATAGGGTTGTGCAAATAACATGCCCCTTTCTTTATTAGAGCATGGCCTACATATATTTTTTGCTTGTGTTTTTAGGTCACCTGGCTATTTGGAATCATGACAGGTGAGTGGGGCTCGCTAGTTAGGTTGGTATTAAATACATAACAATAGAAAAAATAGTCAATATTATTACAGTGTAGTGGTAAAGACATTGGTAAGCAATGATTGAAGACCTAAGGAATTATAGGTTTGATTCTTGCATAACACGAGTTTTACCAGTAATTTCATCGTTGTGCCTACGGGCGGGTGGGTTAATGGGGTTCCCCGGAATTGGTATTTGACAACTCGGGTACTCTCGGAGTAATTGAATTTGTCGAAAGGGTGCCCCTAGAATGCTCGGGTTTGATTTGTTGGCCGTTCAAAAAAAAAGAAAGAAAAAACAAATATATATATATATATATATATAGAGGAAGGCTAAAGTGAAAACCCCATTGAGTTGAGAAAACATAGAAAACACATGTAAAAACCATCTAATTATTTTTTTTTAAATGCACAGGGTAACATACATGCTTTTAAGCGTTTTGGGCCAAAAAATAAAAAAAAGTGTCGATAAGATATTTTAAAAAAAAAAATAAACAATGTTTGCGTGCTGTTAACATATGTCTTCAGCTTTTTAACATATGTAGCAGCGCAAACTTTGTTTATTTATTTTAAAATATCCCATCGGCGCTTTTTTGGCCCAATACGCTTAAATACATGAATGTTACATTATGTATTTTTTTCAAAAAAAAAAAAGGTGTTTACATGGGTTTTCTAAGTTTTCTCAACTTAAGAGGGTTTTCAATTTATAATTTCCCTATATATATATATATATAGCGCGAGAACAAACCTAAATCTTACTTTTTATTAGTAATGGTTCATATGTTTTTTAAGTTTTTACTTTTTATATATCTTTGTGTTTTATATATACAAAAAAACCATTAATTTAATGCAATGAAATGTTTTTAATGTTTAAACCTTTATTATGCGTAGATAATGTTCCTACACAATATGTGGACATGTGTAGGTTCTATAAATTAGTGAAATTGCTTTATGTATTTGTTTTATTTTATTATCAAGATAGATGAATAAACAAAACATTTCAACATTTTTCTTATATTTTATTTTTTAAAAAATTGATAAAAATGAATTATATATTTTCTTCTCACACTAAAAGCTCTTCTGAAATGAACCATCCCCTATATGTATGTATATATATATATATATATATATATTGGGGAAATGATTAATAGAAAACATCAAAATTTTGAGAAACTCGAAGAAAACCCTACTTCCAAAACTTTTTTTTTATTTGAAAATTTTAGGGCATGTAACATAATTGTTTTTAAGAGTTTTGAACCAAAAAAATCGAAAATATGCCGGACGTTTTTTTAAATAAATACGTTTTCCAGTTTTACATAACTTTATTATACAACATTTAAAAAAAAATACACCAAATTAACGAGCATTTTATTATCTTTCCAATGAACACCATAATGCTATACAAAAAACGAAAACAAAAAAACGACTTATTAGTGAGTTTTAAGCGGGTTTTGTTCATGCAGAAAAAAAATAAGTTGTGCATCATAACATATGTTAGTTTATTTTTGCACTGGTAACATATGTTATGATGAAAAATTATTTATTTAAAAAAAACCGTTTGGCGCTTTTTGGATTTTTTTGGCTCAAAACACTTAAAAACATGTATATTACATGCCCTATTTTTTCAAAAAAAAAAAAAAAAAAGCTCGGGAAGTAGGTTTTTCTAAGGGTTTTCTAAAGTTTCCTTAAATATTTAGGGTTTTCTATAGAACCTTACCACATATATATATAGATATATATATATATATATATATATATATATATATATATATATATATATATATATATATATATATAGGGGAAGGTTAAATGAAAACCCTCTTTAGTTGAGAAAACTTTTGAAAACCCATGTAAAAAACCATTATTTTTTTTTTGAAAAAAATAACCAATGTAAAATACATGTTTTTAAGCATTTTGGGCAAAAAAATAACAAAAGCGCCGATGGGATTTTTTTTTAAAAATAAACAAAGTTGCTAAAAAAACATATGTTTTCAGCTATTTACCTATGTTTTTAGCAACTTTGTTTATTTTTTTAAAAAAAATTCCGGTTGGCGTTTTTTTATTTTTTTGGTCCAAAACGCTTACAAACATGTATTTTACATTTGTTATTTTTTTTTCAAAGAAAAAAATGTTTTTTTACATGGGTTTTCGAAGGTTTTTTCAATTCAAACGGGTTTTCATTTTATAATTGACCTATACACACACACACACACACACACATATATATATATATATAGGGGATGGATAAAATGAAAACCCTCTTGAGTTGAGAAAACCTTAGAAAACCCAAGTAAAAAACATTATTTTTTTTTCGAAAAAATAACCAATGTAAAATACACATTTCTAAGCATTTTGGACAAAAAAAAAATAAAATAAAAAAGCGCCGTTGGGATTTTTTTTTTTTTAAATAAACAAAGTTGCTCTGAAAACATATGTTTTCAGCTATTGAGTTGTTGTAAACATATGTTTTCAGCAAGTTTGTTTATTTTTTTAGAACCTCGTAAATGGTTTTTTTTTTTTTTTTTTTTTTTTTTTTTTTTGGCAAAAACGCTTAAAAACATGTATCTTACATTGGTTTTTTTTAAATAATGTTTTTTACATAGGTTTCCAAAGGTTTTATCAACTCAAGTGGGTTTTTCATTTTATACTTGACATATATATATATATATATATATATATATATATATATAACAAATTTAAAAAAAAGGAACAAATTTAAATCAATAGAAATCTTTCATTTAATACTAGTATTTTGTAACCTCTTAAACTAGCTAAATAAATGACACTCAATTTTTTGTATAGGATAAACGTATGATAGTCTCGATATGTGTAGGATAAAATTGATAATTTTGACATATGTATGATGACTTTTAAAATGTGTAGGACAAATTTTGATAATATGTAATATTAAGTGTTAATGACTAATTAATTAGAGAGATAATAATTAATCTAAGAGGAGTTAACGTATTTAAATTTGTACTATTATGTAGATTTTTCTTTTTGTTCAAACATTAAGTTTCTTCTAATTTGACCCTATATATATATAGTGTGATTGAGTGAAATTCAATGGGGAACCTCAAAAAAGCGGGGGAGTCAGAGAACCATGTATTTAACATGTTAAATATTTATAAAAAATCAATTTAACATGTTAAAAGTTGTTTCTTTTTTGATATTTAGCATATAAAGGCATCTAAAAGTCATTCCAATAAACAAAATTAAGTTTTGTAAAAAAAGATTTTTATACCCTTTTTGAACTCATTTTAAGCATTTTTTATTTTTTTCATTTTTTAAAAAACGCTTATAAATACATTTATACACAAAAGTTCCAAAAAAATTTGAAACAAATAGTTGTTTATATGTTAAATTTAATTTTTATGTTAGTGTTAACATGTATAACGCATGGTTTGCCAGTTCCCCACTTTTTTGAGGTTTCCCATTACCCACCACTAACTAACTATATATATATGATAAGTATAGAGAGAAAACTCACACAAATTAAAAAAACACTGAAAACTCCTACATAACAAGCTTTTTATTATCTGGAAAAATTAGGGTATGTAATATACATATTTTTAAGAGTTTTGGGCAAAAAAAAATCACAAAAGCACCGATTGGATTTTATTAAATAAATAAATAAATTTTTGTTGTGTAACATATGTTACACATTTTAAATACATTTAACATATGTAACACAGAAACTTATTTATTTTTTTTAAAAAAACCCACCCGGCGCTTTTTTGATTTTTTTGGCTCAAAACTCTTTAAAACATGTATATTAAATGCCCTAATTTTTTTCAAATAACAAAAAGCTCTAGAAGTAAGAGTTTCCTCAATTTGAGTGGGTTTTCTCTATAACCATTCCATATATGTGTGTGTGTGTGTGTGTGTGTGGTGGGGTTAGAGTACAAAGGCCATATTTCGTGAGAAGGATTAAAAATTGATATGTAGACATCATTATTTGGCCTTATTCATCATGTTTTGGATTGCTTAGAATAAAATAACACCAAACATGTAACACCCCAACCGATGGCGGAAACATCGGGATGTCACGTATTGATGATTGTTCAGTAGCTCATGGTAAATAATAAATTTCATTATATGATTTAAATAAAATACATACAATTATTCTACAAGAATTCGTACATCAAATTGAATAAAACTATGCACACATCTTCAAGCATTAATTCAAATCTTCAAGCAAGTAGAACCTGAAACATGTTAAGTTGAAAATATTTTGGGTCAACAAAAGTTGGTGAGAATTACATAGGTTTTGATAATCGAATAAAATTGTTGTGCAATTCATGTGTCATGGCAATCTAGTCCATATGCGAAAACATACTAGAAGTAAATCGAGTGCATAATCAACCTTGTGACTGTTGTATTGTGGTACATCCCATACGCTCATGGTTCACTCGTTTATATTGCAGTAACAAACACCCACGTAACCTTTGTAGGAGGCACGTATCCGGGTGGGATTGTCAGTACAATAGATCTATCAATGTATACCGTTTGGCTGATGAATGTTTATGCTAGAATTGTGCTTACCCTAGTCATGTTCAAGACATAATGCAACATAGAAATACACATAGACACATTGATGATTGAATTGCATAAATATTGTTGTAACATGTTTCACCCCAAAAATGGTGATAAATAGAAAAGGGGCTATGTAAAACTCACCTTAGCAAAGTATTAAGTCTCGAGAAATAGAATATGTGTAGCCCCAAAGTTGCCAATTTCAAGAGCTTATAATCAAAGCTTCAAGTGTAGAAGTAATAGTCTATAGAAGAAAGGTATGAGGGAAAGTTTAATCGGATTGAAACAATTAGAGGTGCAAAGTATAATGGGTCATAGGTGGGTTTTTATACTAGTTTTGGATTCAATTAGCCATTAAAATTGGTCAACACCATAAAGTAAGGTTTTATGATGAATTGACTATTTGACTAAGACTTTGACTGTTTGACTAAGACTTTGACTAGGACATTGACTATTTGACTCAAGGCTTTATTTAAAAAAAAAAATCTTGTATGTGAAAAAAAAAAGAATTTAGAATCATATTATTATTATTATTTATATACATTTATGTATGTATATAAGTTGTCAGTTAGGATAAATAAAGACGTAGGCACATTTGTATAATATTAATGATAAAGGTGTAATAAAAAAAAAATATATATATATATATAAGGGCTTTTTATGTATTAAAATTTTAGGGAAAATTTTGCGATGTTACAGTCTCCCCTACTTTTGGAAACTTCGTCCCGAAGTTTATTGAAAACACAGGGTTGAAGGTGATTGGGTAGAAATTAGGACAAGGGTGGTTTGGGAAGTTTCGAGTTAAGGCATGACATAAATTTATACGTAACAGAATAAACTGTTTCGAATAATTTGGCTAAGAGTTTTGATATGTGTGAGTTTTAAGGGTTGGATTAGGTTCATCTGAAATAGCAAGGAGAATAAGAATCTTAAGTTTTAGGACTCCTAAAAGAAATGCATGAGTTGATTGACTATAGAAAGACTAAATGAACTACCAGGTAACTAGAGTTTATAATTGGTTATTTACTGAAAACCTTGATAGAATTTCACACTACCTTAACGTACATGTAAATTCATGATTACGTTCCGGACCGCAATCACCAATTTACCTTACATTAAAGTTTTGCGTCCTTCTATATCTCCACCGATTGTTGAGCAGGTCCGATAGCCTCCACCAGTCGTGGAGTAGGTTGTAGGGCCTCTCCCGACTATTGAAAAGGCATAATGACCTCTACCAATCGTTGAGTAGGTTCGATAGCCTCCACCAGTCGTGGAGCAGGTTGTAGGGCCTCTCCCGACTGTTGAAAAGGCATGATGACCTCTATTAAGTGCAGCATTTATTATACACATAGGTTGCAAATTGATAACATGTTTATGCAAGCAAGTATAACAAGCACAGTATATGAGTTGTAGTTGTATAGATTTATATAATTAGTTCACATTCAAACAATCATGCACCATGTAACAACTCTCAGACAAATATTTTATTACTTGAATCAAATAGCGTCAATACATAGAATAAAAGCAACCAATAGTCAAATGGTGAGACTAGCGGTTAGGTAGCTGGAGGATCTTGATCTCTGTTTAGTTTAGGGCATCGGTTACGGAAGTGATTTGGGTAATGAATGTTCAATAAGATATGGGTTGAATGAAGGACAATGAGGTAATATAAGGAATGTAATCATTTATTCATTTAATTAAAACGAATAAACGAAAACGTTGACTTATCAAAGATTCTAAATTCTAATAACATATGAAGACATGCTTTAGCATATAAGTGAACACTCATCCTGAGAATTACCAGGTAGGCATCCGGGTCCCTCGTCTGATTGGGATATATGCGCAATGCCAGCCTAGACAGAAGACTCAGAATACAGGCGTTCACCCTTCCAGATTGCACGTGTTCGTTATTAAAATCTAGAACTTCGACGAGATCTAAAGGTGGTTCAGGCTAAACCTGAGGATTTTGTCCTATTAGTCTAAGAGTAGATCCAATGGTGGAGAGCAAACTTCTTGTAAGGATGAAAGTAGGGAAAAGAAGTAGGAGGGAGATAGAGTATAGCAAGTAAAAGAAGCAAGTACTGATTAAATCCTATGGTTATAGACTAGATTATTTCTCTAATAACCTAATTCCCAATAACCATGGCTCTGATACCAATCTGTAACACCCCAACCGATGGCGGAAACATCGGGATGTCACGTATTGATGATTGTTCAGTAGCTCATGGTAAATAATAAATTTCATTATATGATTTAAATAAATTACATACAATTGTTCTACAAGAATTCGTACATCAAATTGAATAAAACTATGCACACATCTTCAAGCATTAATTCAAATCTTCAAGCAAGTAGAACCTGAAACATGTTAAGTTGAAAATATTTTGGGTCAACAAAAGTTGGTGAGAATTACATAGGTTTTGATAATCGAATAAAATTGTTGTGCAATTCATGTGTCATGGCAATCTAGTCCATATGAGAAAACATACTAGAAGTAAATCGAGTGCATAATCAACCTTGTGACTGTTGTATTGTGGTACATCCCATACGCTCATGGTTCACTCGTTTATATTGCAGTAACAAACACCCACGTAACCTTTGTAGGAGGCACGTATCCGGGTGGGATTGTCAGTACAATAGATCTATCAATGTATACCGTTTGGCTGATGAATGTTTATGCTAGAATTGTGCTTACCCTAGTCATGTTCAAGACATAATGCAACATAGAAATACACATAGACACATTGATGATTGAATTGCATAAATATTTTTGTAACATGTTTCACCCCAAAAATGGTGATAAATAGAAAAGGGGCTATGTAAAACTCACCTTAGCAAAGTATTAAGTCTCGAGAAATAGAATATGTGTAGCCCCAAAGTTGCCAATTACAAGAGCTTATAATCAAAGCTTCAAGTGTAGAAGTAATAGTCTATAGAAGAAAGGTATGAGGGAAAGTTTAATCGGATTGAAACAATTAGAGGTGCAAAGTATAATGGGTCATAGGTGGGTTTTTATACTAGTTTTGGATTCAATTAGCCATTAAAATTGGTCAACACCATAAAGTAAGGTTTTATGATGAATTGACTATTTGACTAAGACTTTGACTGTTTCACTAAGACTTTGACTAGGACTTTGACTATTTTACTCAAGGCTTTATTTAAAAAAAAAATCTTGTATGTGAAAAAAAAAAGAATTTAGAATCATATTATTATTATTATTATTTATATTCATTTATGTATGTATATAAGTTGTGAGTTAGGATAAATAAAGACTTAGGCACATTTGTATAATATTAATGATAAAGGTGTAATAAAAAAAAATCTATATATATAAGGGCTTTTTATGTATTAAAATTTTGGGGAAAATTTTGCGATGTTACAGTCTCCCCTACTTTTGGAAACTTCGTCCCGAAGTTTATTGAAAACACAGGGTTGAAGGTGATTGGGTAGAAATTAGGACAAGGGTGGTTTGGGAAGTTTCGAGTTAAGGCATGACATAAATTTATACGTAACAGAATAAACTGTTTCGAATAATTTGGGTAAGAGTTTTGATATGTGTGAGTTTTAAGGGTTGGATTAGGTTCATCTGAAATAGCAAGGAGAATAAGAATCTTAAGTTTTAGGACTCCTAAAAGAAATGCATGAGTTGATTGACTATAGAAAGACTAAATGAACTACCAGGTAACTAGAGTTTATAATTGGTTATTTACTGAAAACCTTGATAGAATTTCACACTACCTTAACGTACCTGTAAATTCATGATTACGTTCCGGACCGCAATCACCAATTTACCTTACATTAAAGTTTTGCGTCCTTCTATATCTCCACCGATTGTTGAGCAGGTCCGATAGCCTCCACCAGTCGTGGAGTAGGTTGTAGGGCCTCTCCCGACTGTTGAAAAGGCATAATGACCTCTACCAATCGTTGAGTAGGTTCGATAGCCTCCACCAGTCGTGGAGCAGGTTGTAGGGCCTCTCCCGACTGTTGAAAAGGCATGATGACCTCTATTAAGTGCAGCATTTATTATACACATAGGTTGCAAATTGATAACATGTTTATGCAAGCAAGTATAACAAGCACAGTATATGAGTTGTAGTTGTATAGATTTATATAATTAGTTCACATTCAAACAATCATGCACCATGTAACAACTCTCAGACAAATATTTTATTACTTGAATCAAATAGCGTCAATACATAGAATAAAAGCAACCAATAGTCAAATGGTGAGACTAGCGGTTAGGTAGCTGGAGGATCTTGATCTCTGTTTAGTTTAGGGCATCGGTTACGGAAGTGATTTGGGTAATGAATGTTCAATAAGATATGGGTTGAATGAAGGACAATGAGGTAATATAAGGAATGTAATCATTTAATTAAAACGAATAAACGAAAACGTTGACTTATCAAAGATTCTAAATTCTAATAACATATGAAGACATGCTTTAGCCTATAAGTGATCACTCATCCTGAGAATTCCCAGGTAGGCATCCGGGTCCCTCGTCTGATTGGGATATATGCGCAATGCCAGCCTAGACAGAAAACTCAGAATACAGGCGTTCAACCTTTCAGATTGCACGTGTTCGTTATTAAAATCTAGAACTTCGACGAGATCTAAAGGTGGTTCAGGCTAAACCTGAGGATTTTGTCCTATTAGTCTAAGAGTAGATCCAATGGTGGAGAGCATCCTTCTTGTAAGGATGAAAGTAGGGATAAGAAGTAGGAGGGAGATAGAGTATAGCAAGTAAAAGAAGCAAGTACTGATTAAATCCTATGGTTATAGACTAGATTATTTCTCTAATAACCTAATTCCCTATAACCATGGCTCTGATACCAATCTGTAACACCCCAACCGATGGCGGAAACATCCGGATGTCACGTATTGATGATTGTTCAGTAGCTCATGGTAAATAATAAATTTCATTATATGATTTAAATAAAATACATACAATTGTTCTACAAGAATTCGTACATCAAATTGAATAAAACTATGCACACATCTTCAAGCATTAATTCAAATCTTCAAGCAAGTAGAACCTGAAACATGTTAAGTTGAAAATATTTTGGGTCAACAAAAGTTGGTGAGAATTACATAGGTTTTGATAATCGAATAAAATTGTTGTGCAATTCATGTGTCATGGCAATCTAGTCCATATGAGAAAACATACTAGAAGTAAATCGAGTGCATAATCAACCTTGTGACTGTTGTATTGTGGTACATCCCATACGCTCATGGTTCACTCGTTTATATTGCAGTAACAAACACCCACGTCATCTTTGTAGGAGGCACGTATCCGGGTGGGATTGTCAGTACAATAGATCTATCAATGTATACCGTTTGGCTGATGAATGTTTATGCTAGAATTGTGCTTACCCTAGTCATGTTCAAGACATAATGCAACATAGAAATACACATAGACACATTGATGATTGAATTGCATAAATATTGTTGTAACATGTTTCACCCCAAAAATGGTGATAAATAGAAAAGGGGCTATGTAAAACTCACCTTAGCAAAGTATTAAGTCTCGAGAAATAGAATATGTGTAGCCCCAAAGTTGCCAATTACAAGAGCTTATAATCAAAGCATCAAGTGTAGAAGTAATAGTCTATAGAAGAAAGGTATGAGGGAAAGTTTAATTGGATTGAAACAATTAGAGGTGCAAAGTATAATGGGTCATAGGTGGGTTTTTATACTAGTTTTGGATTCAATTAGCCATTAAAATTGGTCAACACCATAAAGTAAGGTTTTATGATGAATTGACTATTTGACTAAGACTTTGACTGTTTCACTAAGACTTTGACTAGGACTTTGACTATTTGACTCAAGGCTTTATTTAAAAAAAAAAAAATCTTGTATGTGAAAAAAAAAAGAATTTAGAATCATATTATTATTATTATTTATATACATTTATGTATGTATATAAGTTGTGAGTTAGGATAAATAAAGACTTAGGCACATTTGTATAATATTAATGATAAAGGTGTAATAAATATATATATATATATATATATATATATATATATATATATATATATATATATATATAAGGGCTTTTATGTATTAAAATTTTGGGGAAAATTTTACGATGTTACAGTCTGCCCTACTTTTGGAAACTTCGTCCCGAAGTTTATTGAAAACACAGGGTTGAAGGTGATTGGGTAGAAATTAGGACAAGGGTGGTTTGGGAAGTTTCGAGTTAAGGCATGACATAAATTTATACGTAACAGAATAAACTGTTTCGAATAATTTGGGTAAGAGTTTTGATATGTGTGAGTTTTAAGGGTTGGATTAGGTTCATCTGAAATAGCAAGAAGAATAAGAATCTTAAGTTTTAGGACTCCTAAAAGAAATGCATGAGTTGATTGACTATAGAAAGACTAAATGAACTACCAGGTCACTAGAGTTTATAATTGGTTATTTACTGAAAACCTTGATAGAATTTCACACTACCTTAACGTACCTGTAAATTCATGATTACGTTTCGGACCGCAATCACCAATTTACCTTACATTAAAGTTTTGCGTCCTTCTATATCTCCACCGATTGTTGAGCAGGTCCGATAGCCTCCACCAGTCGTGGAGTAGGTTGTAGGGCCTCTCCCGACTGTTGAAAAGGCATAATGACCTCTACCAATCGTTGAGTAGGTTCGATAGCCTCCACCAGTCGTGGAGCAGGTTGTAGGGCCTCTCCCGACTGTTGAAAAGGCATGATGACCTCTATTAAGTGCAGCATTTATTATACACATAGGTTGCAAATTGATAACATGTTTATGCAAGAAAGTATAACAAGCACAGTATATGAGTTGTAGTTGTATAGATTTATATAATTAGTTCACATTCAAACAATTATGCACCATGTAACAACTCTCAGACAAATATTTTATTACTTGAATCAAATAGCGTCAATACATAGAATAAAAGCAACCAATAGTCAAATGGTGAGACTAGCGGTTAGGTAGCTGGAGGATCTTGATCTCTGTTTAGTTTAGGGCATCGGTTACGGAAGTGATTTGGGTAATGAATGTTCAATAAGATATGGGTTGAATGAAGGACAATGAGGTAATATAAGGAATGTAATCATTTATTCATTGAATTAAAACGAATAAACGAAAACGTTGACTTATCAAAGATTCTAAATTCTAATAACATATGAAGACATGCTTTAGCCTATAAGTGAACACTCATCCCGAGAATTCCCAGGTAGGCATCCGGGTCCCTCGTCTGATTGGGATATATGCGCAATGCCAGCCTAGACAGAAGACTCAGAATACAGGCGTTCACCCTTCCAGATTGCACGTGTTCATTATTAAAATCTAGAACTTCGACGAGATCTAAAGGTGGTTCAGGCTAAACCTAAGGATTTTGTCCTATTAGTCTAAGAGTAGATCCAATGGTGGAGAGCAACCTTCTTGTAAGGATGAAAGTAGGGATAAGAAGTAGGAGGGAGAAAGAGTATAACAAGTAAAAGAAGCAAGTACTGATTAAATCCTATGGTTATAGACTAGATTATTTCTCTAATAACCTAATTCCCTATAACCATGGCTCTGATACCAATCTGTAACACCCCAACCGATGGCGGAAACATCGGGATGTCACGTATTGATGATTGTTCAGTAGCTCATGGTAAATAATAAATTTCATTATATGATTTAAATAAATTACATACAATTGTTCCACAAGAATTCGTACATCAAATTGAATAAAACTATGCACACATCTTCAAGCATTAATTCAAATCTTCAAGCAAGTAGAACCTGAAACATGTTAAGTTGAAAATATTTTGGGTCAACAAAAGTTGGTGAGAATTACATAGGTTTTGATAATCGAATAAAATTGTTGTGCAATTCATGTGTCATGGCAATCTAGTCCATATGCGAAAACATACTAGAAGTAAATCGAGTGCATAATCAACCTTGTGACTGTTGTATTGTGGTACATCCCATACGCTCATGGTTCACTCGTTTATATTGCAGTAACAAACACCCACGTAACCTTTGTAGGAGGCACGTATCCGGGTGGGATTGTCAGTCCAATAGATCTATCAATGTATACCGTTTGGCTGATGAATGTTTATGCTAGAATTGTGCTTACCCTAGTCATGTTCAAGACATAATGCAACATAGAAATACACATAGACACATTGATGATTGAATTGCATAAATATTGTTGTAACATGTTTCACCCCAAAAATGGTGATAAATAGAAAAGGGGCTATGTAAAACTCACCTTAGCAAAGTATTAAGTCTCGAGAAATAGAATATGTGTAGCCCCAAAGTTGCCAATTACAAGAGCTTATAATCAAAGCTTCAAGTGTAGAAGTAATAGTCTATAGAAGAAAGGTATAAGGGAAAGTTTAATCGGATTGAAACAATTAGAGGTGCAAAGTATAATGGGTCATAGGTGGGTTTTTATACTAGTTTTGGATTCAATTAGCCATTAAAATTGGTCAACACCATAAAGTAAGGTTTTATGATGAATTGACTATTTGACTAAGACTTTGACTGTTTGACTAAGACTTTGACTAGGACTTTGACTATTTGACTCAAGGCTTTATTTAAAAATATATATATAGGGTAAGGTTCCGGTAGGAAAATGTGTTTTTGTAGGAAGTGTAGGAAGTGTTTTTGGCCCTTAGATCTAGAAATGGATGGTTAAGATTAAACCATTAGTTTTAGTTAAATTCAAGTTAATTATTGTAAAAGATGGGGTTAAATCTGTCCAATAAGTATTTTATTTGAGGGTAAATTTGGTATTCTTTTATTTTTAATTAAGTAAAGTCTATAACTCCTCCACCATCTTAGCTACTCTCTCTCTCCCTCTCTCTAGGATTATGTTATAAAAATGTGTTTTTATAAATGTTTATAAAACACTTTATTGTTATATGAGAAGAGTTTTTTCTATTCTTGGTTTCTGGTATAAGAAGTGTTTTATTTCTGATATGTATTCTTGGTTTCTGGTATGAGAAGTGTTTTTAATGTTATACATTTGTAACGTAAGAAGTGTTTTAATGTTATACACTTGTAACATAAGAAGTGTTTTATTTCTGATATGTATTCTTGGTTTCTTTTATACAAAAGTGTTTTTTATAGATGTTTATAAAACACTTTATTGTTATATAAGAAGAGTTTTTGTTTCTTGGTTTCTGGCATGAGAAGTGTTTTTAATGTTATACACTTGTAACATAAGAAGTGTTTTATTTCTGATATGTATTCTTAGTGTCTGTTATACAAAATAGAACTCATTTTTTTTTTTTTTTGAGATTTCGATCTTGTAAAATCGAAATTAAAATTATAGTCATGTGAATAATGAGATGAAGATAGAGTGCTAAAATTATGGGGGTTACTTAATTTAAAAATTGATAAGAATGACTTAAAAGCCCTTAATCTCTAATTTTAATCCAATGGCTATTAATCTTTCCTACACTTCTCACATAAATCAATTTTCCTATCAGACCCTCTACCTATATATATATATATATATATATATATATATATATATATATATATATATATATATATATATATAAGGGCTTTTTATGTATTAAAATTTTGGAGAAAATTTTGCGATGTTACAAAACATAACAATTAAAACAAAAACAATCTATTTTAGTCTTAAAACACCACACCAAGAACATGTGTTCTAAATTGTTGTAGGTTTTAGTTGTGTATTTTATATATGTTTTAAGTTCCATAGCTAAATACATTGCACTGTGTTTTAAATTGTTGTGTTTAAGGTTTTTCTAGCAAAAACAACCAAAAATATGATACCTAAATCCATGATGCCTACATGTCAATTCTTGATCCTTCTCACACTTCTCATGAAATATGGCCTTTATACCCGAACCTTTAGCAATATACATACATACATACATACATACATACATACATACATACATACATACATACATACATACATACATACATACATACATACATACATACATACATACATACATACATACATACATACATACATACATACATACATACATACATACATGTGTTTAAAACTACAAAAAAATAATATTGTACAAATGTTATTAGTGCACCATACGGCTATGTCCCTAGCTTAGATATATTAGCTAGTAGGATCATTTTATGTAGGATTTAGATGTGCTTGGGTAGGATTTTAGAGGTTCAGGGGTATTTTGGTCAATTTTGTAAAGTTTTTGGCTACACCATGATAACATATGTTAAGAAGGCCATAACATATGTTAGTGCTATTATGACATCATCTATCCTTCGATAGTATCTATTTAAGTTAAATCTTGTGTGTTGCTCAAACCTTGTGCTTGAAAACCTTTCGAATCACATCCTCGTGTATCCGCCTTGACGAGGTGTGACACATACATATATATGTTTAACAACACACACACATATATATATATAATTGAAAATTAATAATATAGACATATGTATAAATGTTACATATATGAATAAATGCAAAAAGGATAAACAAATTATTTTTGCAAGAGAATATGTGATTTAGCAAAATAGTAATAATAATAATAATAATAATAATAATAATAATAATAATAATAATAATAATAATAACAATAAAAATATTTTTTTTCTTAGAGAAATGTGTGGTCTAGAATGGTTCTCTCAGATCTCAAGTCAAGTATTATCGAGTCCGAGCTGAGCTTGAGCTTGAGCCTAAAACAAAGCTTGTTTCTTTATCGAGTCCGAGCTTGATCCTGGCATGTGAAGGTTGTCAGGCTTGTCGAGCCTTATCGAGCCTTATCGAGCTTTAGTGTAATATTAGTTTTATTAATATTTACCCCTCATTTAAAGTTGTTTAATAAACAAGCTCGAGCCCGAGCTTCACTTATCAAGCTTGCAAGCCTAAAACAACCAATTAATTTTATTATTTTTATTTAATATATTAACTACTAGATAAAAAACGTCTCGAGCCCGAACCAAGCTTGAGCTTGAAAAAATACCAATGAGTCGAGCTCGAGCTCTCATAAAATAATCGAGCTCAAGCTCAAGCCTGATTGAGCTTAGGATTGACTCAACACGGGTCGTTTGCACCCCTCCAAACGGAAATGACAAGCACACAGAATATATGATAACTATAGCCCTATTTAAACTAAACAAAGCCTAAATATGATATGACTCAAAACTACCATCTTCTAGAAATTCAAATGACTCGATAAATATGCGATCAAATGAAACTTAGACAACCGATAAACATAATAATTAAACTAAAGTTATCTCTTTGCTCTCTGTACAATTCACCCATATATAAGCTCTCATGTTAAACTAATTAGTATGAGTGTACATTTATGCACTAAATCGAGTGGCTTATGAGCTACTTGAAATAGATTAGCTAAAATTTTGATTCGATATAGACCTTAAAGCTTTTATCGAGGTCAACTTGATAAATAAGCTCGAGCTTAAGATTCACATGTAGTGCTTGAGCTGCTAATCACTAGCCTAAACAAGTTTTTTTACGTAGATAACTTTTATTTAAATATATCAAATATGTATTTATATATTTTGTTTTATATTATAATTAGGGTTACAAATATAGATAAACTAAATATTTAAATAATTAATAATTAATAAATAATAAATGAGTCAAACCTAAATCAAGCTTAAGCTTTAAAAATAGTGTTATAAACAAGCTAGGCTTAAGCAGCTAAGATGAGCCCGGGCTCCGCTTGCCTAGTTCATTTAATATATATATATATACCTAAAACCAACCATTAATGCTATCATTGGTTAGGTACAGGGTTCATCACCGGATTTTACACATAATTTTTGGGTATTAAATCATATTTTTTTTTGGTTTGGTTAGCATATAACATACTTTAAACCAAACTGCAGAGTATTATAAGCTTACCAACTTGATAGAGGAAAGGGAAAAGTCCAGAAGTGCCCGGTCCACCAGTGAGATAAAGAAGAAGAGGGTCGTGTGTCGGATCTCTTTGAGACTCGACAAAGTAGTAGAAGAACTGAATTTCGTTCTCAGCCCCGACTTCGACATATCTTTTGACATAAGTAGAAAGTTAATCTTATATGTATATATATGTATGTTTATAGTGAATTGACATAATATATATTATATACACACAATATTAAACACATACATACCCGGTTTCAAGAGTGAAAGGAAGATCACCAGAAAAGCCAGGGAGATTCTTGACAATTGACTTGGAGTTTGATAATGTCACAAAGATGATAAAAATTGGAAGTGTTACGTAACTGAAATCCACAATTCCTCTCAACATTGTAATCTAAATAATGTAGTTGGACACATTTTTTTTTTCTATTTATAATACTTAATTTTCACGGTCTCCATTATTGGATGTTAAATATTTGCCTCGCTTTTACCTTACAAAATAATAATGGATTTCTAATTTGCAAACACCTTGAACATGTGCTAAATTTCGAATTGGGTTATTCTAAATACCCCCACTCTATTTTCTATTTACACCCTACTTAACAAAATTAATTGTGTATTAATTACTTTTGATCATTAATAACCGATAAAATTGAATAGATTGAGATTATGCATTTATTGATAACAGAATATATATGAACTTGATATTTTGTTTTGAACGCCGTATAAACTTAGAACTAATTCCAGTTATTTTGTATTTTAACTATTGAAATTATATTCTAAAAGTACTTTCACATTTTAATCTATAGTGAAATCATTAAAATTAATCGATATGGCAATCACTTTTTATTCATTATGCAAACTTAGATTATCACTTATGAGTTAAAAAAAAACCTTGAACACCTATTTATTCATTAATGTAAAATGTTAGAAATATATATATGTTTATAGCGGCGACTCAAGAGCAATAGCGTCCAGGCAATAGCGACGGGACAAATAGCGGCGACTGTCGCTGCTAATAGCAATAGCGGCGACCCGCCTCATCTTTAGCGTATGTTTATTTTATAAAAAATCAAAATTGTCTTTCAAACTATTAAAACAAAAAAATTAGTGAAGTGTTTGTTATCTATGAATGATGTTATTTTTTTATCTTTTTGGATTACGTATAATCTTTTTTAAACTTAGTAATATTAATATAAAAATAACATACATTCACTAGAAAAATAAAAATTCAGTTTTAATGTTTTAGTAATAATATGCTTAAAAAGTAGTATTATGTAATAATTGATAAATGATTATAAATGTCATAATTAATGATGAAGAGAATGAAAAGCATTTATTAAGAGGTTTTATAGAGGAGGGTGTGATAGGGTAGGGTGTAAATAGTAACACCCTTAACACATTACAGGACTATGCTAGGTGTCGCCTAGGTTGTTAAACAAATAAACGCCTATGCGCCTAAACACTTAGGCGATTGATTCGCTTAAGCGCCTACACGCCTAATCCCCTAAGCGAATATATGGTTTGAGTGTGTTGAACCCATACAATGATCAGATGTTCAAGGTACCCTCTTTTACCGTTTAGGCAATTTATTGTTTACGCGTTCTTTTAATCTATTCATAGTTTAGGCGATTTATTTTTTAGGCGTTTTACTATTTAAACGGTTTATTGTTTAGCCATTTTATTGTTTACACAATTCATAGTTTAGGCGATTCATGATTGAGGCGTTTCACTATTTAGGCGTTTTATTGTTTTGGTGTTTTATTGTTTAGGCGTTTTATTAGTTACCTGATTTATTGTTTACGCATTTTATTCTTTAGGCGACTTTGATTTCTGCCCTGTTCTTGCAGGTTATATGTTTAGAGGTTTTATTATTTAGGCGATTTATTGTTTGGCCTTTTAACTGTTTAGGCGATTTATTGTCTACACGTTTATTTTTAAACGATTCATAGTTTAGGCGATTTGTTCTTTAGGCATTTTACTGCTGAGATGGTTTATTGTTTAGATTCATAATTGGGGCGATCCATAATTTAAGCGTTTTACTATTTAGGTGACTTTGAGCTGCTTTCTTAATCCTTAGTGCCCAAACACATTAGTAATTAAAACTCTTTTAAACTATCTCAGGAAATGCAAGGACTGCTGACAAAAGGCTTGCTCTAGGAAACTGATCAACTGGGCAGAAAAGTCACGGACACAAATATTTTGTTTGATCTAAATCGACATGTTTTTGTAACACTTAACGATACACATTGTCGTAACCATGTTGTGGCTTTAAGTTAGGTTTGTAAATACTAAATTATGCAACCCAAGAACCTACTGCTTAGCTATGTCTTAAATCTTCTCAACACAAACCCGTACAACAGAGTTTGAAAAATCGCGCAACGCGCGATATGGAACCCCACTAGTTATATTAATTAATATGTGTCAACATACAATAATAAGTTACATACGTACTTTTTTTGTTTTCAACTGATTAATAAAAGCAAATATAAAAGTTAGTACATAATTAATGCTTAGCTATTAATGTTGCATTTATTGAAAAGTATTTATAGAGTAGGGTGGGTGTAAATAGCAACACCCACTTGATGGATTCTACTATTTTGATATGGTAAAGATTTTTTTTTTTTTTTTTTTTTTTTTTTTTTAACGGAGAAGGGGATAATATTATTCCACACGTAAAAACCGAAAAACAAACGAGTACAAGTACATAATTTTCTAACCAGAGGTTAGGAAACCCGGAAAAAGGAAACAAAATAATACAAAAAGGTTAAACACTCGCCAATCGGAAACAAATACTTTAATCTCCAAAATACGAATTTGTGGTCACCAAAATTGTAATCGCTTGACTGGAAAACCGTAAGATGATAAGTATACTTCAGCAATTATCTCAGACATAATTCGGCATCACGCTCTCCATACGGGTTCAGTACTACTCCACACTTCAAAAACTGAAGACAAGTTTCTGCAGAAGACTGGCCAAAGATAACTGATCCAATACTGCTGCATATCCAGCTGCGTTAAATCAGATTCTGCACATGAAAAAAGATGCCAAATTCCTGCAGAGTTGGCTGAATGAATGTGACTAAAGTGCAGCAAAATAGCCCCGATGATGCTGCATATCCAGCTGCGTTTAAACAGATTCTGCTCATGAAAAAAGATGCCAAATTCCTGCAGAGTTGGCTGAATGAATGTGACTAACGTGCAGCAAAATAGCCCCGATGATACTGCACCATCTCCTAAAACTAATTACCCGAATACCCTTCTTGAGAATCTTGTTTGTGCAGGAGATATCAAGGCCGGATGACTCGCTTGGACCACCTTTCAGTTCAATTGTAGCTTGTATAGGAGAAAGGTCTTTTAGTACTTGTAGTTCAACTTTTTCGGATGGCTGACTAAACTTATTATCCGATAACCTTCATAAACCAAACGAGAGAATCTCTCTCCAGCAGTGTACACAATCCCCTATGGACCCAGAAAAGAAAAAAAACACACACCACGAAAACGAAGAACACGAAAACGATTTATGTAACTAGGGAGAGTAGCGCCAAAACACTCAATGTACCCATTTACGCACTTAGACAACTCACGCCAAAACGCACACTTGGCGCTACCCTATCCACCCCCCCTAGTTAACATATCCACCACCAAAACGCACTCACAACAAGTGTTAATAATGGACACAGATTTATAATCCTGAACTAGGTTCCTATTCTTATTCGACAATACATGCTACAAACAAAAACCTTTAGTAGCATATAACCGGCCCCATGTTGCTGTTAATACCCCATTGTATATTTTATGTTTTCCCAAGAAACGAATTTATCACACACCAAAGGACACACACCAGTGAGTAGATAACACGAAAAGAAGTATGAGAGACCGGGATAATAGCGCCATTCACAATTTTGACCCGTTTAACCACAAACATAACAAACAAAAGATACTCACGCCAAGACGCACACATGACGCTAAACCTAATCCCTCCCCACCCGGCTCCCATGGCACCAAGACACACACACGCCAAGAAAAATAACATTAAATACCATTAACGATCCAATCATTAGCGTCTCCTTTTTCGTTCTGTAATTTATCCGCAACTGATGATTTCCTCCACGGCTATTAAGTAGGCTCCAGTCACTATATATAAACAGCCACCTTACGTGATACAAAAAATACTATCCGTTAACCAATCTTCGATCGAATTAATCTCTGCTTTTGATCTGAATTTCAACCATAGATATGTTACATCTTTAATCTCCTCCACTGTTTTAGATAATGAGAATGGTATGCCTTTAAAGATCCTTGCATTCCTTTTCAACCAAATCGTCCAGAGAGTCGCCATAGTAATCGCCGTAGCCGCCTTCTTTTGCTTCTTAGATACCGTCATGCTGTTTGCCTTAGATATAATTTCCGAAACGGTATCTGCGTCTGCCAATGTTGGACATCTCATCCATATGCCGATTGACCACCAAATAGACTTAGCTATAAGACACGACACAAGAACATGATCCACAGATTCTTCGACAATCCCGCAACACGAACATAAAGTACTTCCAACATTAACTCCTCTTTTTGATAGCTCAACTCGAGTCGGAATCCTTCCGGATAATGACTTCCACATGAACATATTTGCCTTAGGTAGTGCCCAATTACACCATTTCATGTTGTTTCTACCATGTGAAGCGCCGATAGTAGCCGTCAATTCCTGTGTTACATACTTAACAGAGAAAAAGTCACCTTTGTCCCCAACCCAAACCCAGTTGTCCTCCCCCATTTTGACTTTTGTTTCTCTCAACAATAGGATGAGTTGAATACTTTGCGACCAAGATTCGGAGTCCCCCGGACGGGTCTTCCAATCCCAACCCCAGATTATGTCCCTGCCCATTCTTGAATAGTTATCCATCACTAAGGAGTCTTTGTTCCCAGCCATCTTATACACCAAAGGGAAGGCATCCTTAAGGCTTTGAGATAGTACCCACACATCCTTCCAGAACCTACATTTCCCCCCATTACCCACTTTGCACACCAACTTCTTTGTAATATCCATGCTTCTTTTGGAATACTCTACACCCAACCCCCCGATGTTTTTCCATACCCCGGTTAATTGCTTATTGATTGGAATGATACCATTGACCCAACGACTGCCATGTAGTGCTCGAATAACCCTTGCCCACAATTGATCCCCGTTTTCCCTAAAGCGCCACCACCACTTGGTAAGTAGCGCCAAGTTTGCTTCCCTAAGACCCCCCAAACCCAAACCACCCGCCTTTTTTGAGGCGATGACCCTTTCCCACCTAACCCATTTGATCTTCTTCCCATTTGACCCACCCCCCCCATATAAATTTCCTTCGAATTCCTTCCAGAGTGTTAACCACCTTCATTGGGGCTTTGTATAATGATAAAAAATATGTAGGCAAATTACCTAAGACCGCCTTTGCTAGAAGGACCCTCCCCGCGAAAGAGAGGCACTTAGCTTTCCACCTAGATAGTCTCGAATTAAATCTATCAATAACCGGCTTCCAGTTCGCGACCCGATTCATGTTCGCACCCACCAACAATCCGAGGTACTTGAAAGGAAGAGATTGTACCTCACATTTAAGAGCCTTCGCGTAGTCAGACAACTGTTGTTCACCCAAACCCACGCCATAAATTTTGCTTTTTGAAGAGTTGACTTTAAGGCCGGAGGCAAGATAGAAACATCTCAGCATTCGATTCAGATTTTTAGCTTCCTCGACGTTACCATTACCCACGAATATGACATCATCGGCGTAAAATAGATGTGATAAAAGTGGACCCCCGTTCGGTAACGTAATACCACCAAAAAGATCATGTGCTTTAGCCTTTTCCATTATAACATGAAGCGCCTCCATTGCTAAAATGAACAAGAATGGAGATAATGGATCACCTTGTCGAAGGCCTCTTTCGATACTAAAACTTCTAGTATTCGAACCATTAACAAGTACCATGGCAGATTGCGCATAAAGAATCCCCATAATCCAGCATTTCCATCTAGCCGATAATATGATTATAGTGACAAGTGAGATCTAAAGCAATTTGAGTAGTTGCACACACACAAAAAAAATGATCATGGCGCAATATATACCCGAAGAAAAAAAATAAAATTACTGAAGTGTTTGTTATAAAAAAAAAAAAAAAAAAGATGAGCATATACCAAAAGTAAATTAAAATAAAATTAGTGAAGTGTTTGTTATCTATGAATGATGTTATTTTTTTATCTTTTTGGATTACGTATAATCTTTTTTAAACTTAGTAATATTAATATAAAAATAACATACATTCACTAGAAAAATAAAAATTCAGTTTTAATGTTTTAGTAATAATATGCTTAAAAAGTAGTATTATGTAATAATTGATAAATGATTATAAATGTCATAATTAATGATAAAGAGAATGAAAAGCATTTATTAAGAGGTTTTATAGAGGAGGGTGTGATAGGGTAGGGTGTAAATAGTAACACCATTTTTATTAATGTGTTAATCTCTTTTAGGTACAAATTTAACTACCTCTTAAATTTTCTTTTCTATCTACTTTAATCGTCCGCCAATGATCTCCAGCCCAGCTGGTTTGAGGTGGAAAGGTTTACTTTTTTAGAGGGTTCCTGCTCGAGTTTGGTCTTAGGTTCGAATCTCACGCTCCACCGAAAAATTAACCGTTTGGGTTTGAAAGGAAAAACCCGTGTGGTGCTATGGAATTCGATCCTAGGCAGTGATCGTTTTTCAGCACAGGATTTACCGCTGAAACACCACTCTTCAAAAAAAAATCTACTTTAACCATCCAATAAAAGAGAAAATTACTGTTCAAGAAAAAAAACTTAAAAAGTAGTTACCTTAATAACCTTAAAAGGATTGTGTTTTTAATGTTTGTACAAAAAGCAATATTAGCAAGTTTAAATTACGTTGATTATTTACAATCTAAAAAAAATAACTTTTAAAGGATTTTTAATCATCATCATCATACTCAGTTAATCTCACCTATAGCAAAGCTAAGGTAGGGTCTGAGGAGGGTAAGATGTAGACAGCCTTACCTCTACCCCTAAGAATAGAGAGGCTGCTTCCAGTGAGACCCCCGACTCGATGTGGTTTAGTATCAAGCCTTGGACATAAGGCACTAAACACTTAGGAATCGGGACAAACCCGATCGATGCATGTACCCCTTTGTCTTTTGGCTATCCACGCCACCACATGATGCTTGATTAACCGTCCGTCGTTTTTAACGTTATGTTCACGAAATTAGTAAAATAACGTTAAAAGTAGTGCAACTTTACTTTTGCCTCCAAGGGCAACACATATATACATTATATGCACACACCGTAGGTGGGGCGTAAAAGGATTTTTAATCAAAAAATTGTTAATATCAAATATATAGCAATAGTATATAACTAACAAAAACCGTTACATATACTACTAGACATGCATGCACAACATCCACACCCGCGACGAAGTGCGGGTCAACTAACACTTATTTTTATTGATAAAATGATGAATATTGTTTTAGTTGATCATATTTGCACATTTCTATATCCATTTTATTCATAATAATAGTATAAATTATACCAAATGTCTTCTAATATATATTATCCTATATATTTATATATGAACCTTCATGAATAGTGCCTCTGCCACATGGCAGAGGCTGATTGGTTTTTTTTTATTGAGCTTCCGAAGGTTTAACCGTATATATATTATAGTTAACAAACATTATAGCAAAAATGTAGCTGGTTCAGCTGGTAGGCTTGTGCTGTGCCTTGGTAGGCTGCTCGGGTTCGAGCCTTGCGATCGGCTCTTTTTTTTCCCTTATAAAACGTTTGGACAGCTGTAGTGGGTGTATCTATGGGTAATCTGGACTATTGTCGGTGGGGCACAGCTGTCATGGATTTAAAATATGTTGTACGCGTGTCCTTTCTGCTCTGTACACAACACACACATTTCCTGTGATTTTAAATTTTGCTTCATTTCCAAAGATTCACAGATCATATTGAGTGCACATCCATGGAAACTAGCAAATCTGGAGGCGATGATTGTTTTGGGCGGTTGCGGTGAAGCTTCTTACGACAAGCTAATCTGTATTCATGTCGCCGAGATCACCACCATGGATTCTCTTAAAAAGGTATCGATTTCAGGAGATTTTCATGTGTTTGTGCTCTTTGTTGTCTCCCTCTTCTCCTTCACTTTTGGTTTGTAAGTGAGTTTAGCTTATTTTGTCTTTAATATATTGTTTTTTGTTTATTCCATGAAGTGTAAACCTAAAACGGTGACGCGGATTTTATGTAGGTGAAATGGGTTTTATATGTGGAATGGGGGATATGAAGCTTTTCTCCGTCATCGTAAATCAATCATTCACAAATCGATGCATCAGCAACCCTAAATCAGGCCACATATTCTGAAGGAGCATTCGGGTTGTGATTTGTTTCTTCATGGATGTGATTGATTTTGGCTTTGTTGTTTTGTTGTTACCCTGTTTCAGATCGATTTATTGAAATGGATCTTCTTGCTCCTCAAGGTATGCATTAAATAGGGCTGTTAGGATATTTTGTTTTTAGCCTTCTTTATGTGACATTTGGTGTTTACCTTCACTTAAGTTCAATGTAGGTGAAATTAATTTTTTATTACCGATTTTCCAATGGGTGGATGATAGTTTTACTTCCAATTGAAAGCGTGTTTCTTTTACTGTCTTGGTTTTTGTTGCCTTATGAGAAATGTAACATACATGTTCTAATGGAAGGTTTACAGTAATCAATTAAGGTTTATATTGAATTTTTTTATCATGTTGTAGTATATATATATATATAATTTTGGAATGTATAATTGGATGAAGTTTTAATTAATTTGATGATGGAAAGAATCTGGATGAGTTTACCAAGGATATTTTAAAATGGCTACATTGCAAAAAATCAAATTACTAAAAGGCAAAATTGATGCTTTTAAGGTTTGCACCTTCATTCTTTACTTTCAATTATATATTTACATTTGACTATATCAGTCTCGGATCTGTATATATTATATGTATAATGTTTATATCTACAGTCGTTGGCACTTAATTTATGATATGAAGAAGCTATTATGTTTGCTGATTGCTGACAATTTTCTATTTAGGCACATAACAAAAATGAAGATTGCATGGTTGTAACATGGATATAGTGAGATATATAAACTGCAAGATCAAGAGGAGCATGATGGGGGCGATTGGGCGAACAGTGCAGCGAACAAAGCTTCAGTGTTGGTCATTTCCGTTGTAATTTTCGGCTCTATTTGTGGCGTACGGGGCATGCATTGTCCAGAATGTTTGATGGTAGTGCAAAAAGTATTATGGGATTGAAACTAATGGTGAAAAGGTACCATATAGTAACGCTTGTGGGATGCAAAGTGGGCTACAAAATGGACAACAACATCACACTTTCGGACGAGATTTCGAGACTGATTTGTGTGGTACAATGCATCAGCAAGTCGTGGTCTTTTGTAGCTGTTTTGAGAGGTGTTTCTGGGATTAAAATGGTGTCCAAATAATTATGGTAAGTGTCGATAAGGGCTGCCCAAAACAGATCGAGAACTGGCTGACGACATCGAGTGCTTCGGAGCATGGATTCGGGACACCATTCAAGAACTCCTCAGGTACTTATATTATGTCTTTTTGCCACGGTTTAGGAACGGTATGGGTTGATTGTCGGTCTGGAACTCGCCCGCATGTGAGGTCTTGGTGGGTTGGCCTGGGTATGTTACGAACATATCTTATTTTTCGTTATTGTGGTATAACTTAGATTATATTAAATATATTTTAATCAGTTGTTTAGCACATGAAAGAAAGTTGAATTAATATGCAAGTTATACGTGTAAGCCCACAAACATGAAAAATCATATTTAGTTCATTTGTTTTACTAGAGATTTGAATTATACCATTAGCTTATGTGCTTCATGGCCCAGTATTTGTGAATTTTTTTAATTGAATAGATTAGTGAAGAATGTACACAGGTGGTTTATAACTTATAAGACTTGGCAATAGACATGGTTTCAGGTTTCAATTGACAAATATATCTTAACTAGTGGATTAACAGAGCGCGCGTTGCGCGCATTGTGATTCGGTTGTTATGAAAACGTTGACAAACTATTATCAATCAAAGTCCCAATGGTCTAGCAAAGACCAAACGTAGTGGTCTGCAATTTTATAACGTCCCTCTGCACTTAGTAGCCTCAAAACGCTACTATCTAGCATGGAAGACATCACGACGTTTTTTTGGCCATTCCACGCCCAATAATCTTATTAACATGTTAATATTGAGACATAAACATGTTAACCATAATAATATGTGACAATAATCTTATTTCCTATGTCTCACACCCACAAGTCAAACATTCTCTCTCACTCTCGCATGACATTATTGGCTACAAAAGCCATCTAACTTAAAATATAAAAATACATCTAAAAGAGAGAGAGAGAGAGAGAGTCATATGGTGTAATATATTTGTATTATTATAAGTATAAATCATAACAATTAATGGCCATCATTCAACCTACAGATGCTCACAAATACATCTAAGAGAGAGAGTCATGTGGAGAGATACATGTAAGATGGAGCAGAGAGTAGCAGCACACACAACACAAAACATTCAATCATCAAATTGCCTCCAATTTCTCTCTCTCTCTTCTCTCTCGTTGTACGACCTCTTATTTGAAAGCTCCGCAAAGAAACGGGCCAGATCTTGTGTCGTAGCCGCTCACCAACTCCCCCCTTATCGCCAATTGAAGTCGTCAATAACACACTCGTTTAACTTCGGCGGCGAGGTGGTGGTTCATCGGACTTGGTTAGGCTTTGTAATGGAGAGAGAAACTCTGGCAGGCGGCTCATAGAGACGGTGACGGTGAGTTTGTTGAGATGAGTAGCTAGGTTGGAAAGCTGAATCTGGGTTTAAAGCGGATGGTAACAGCCGCAGAGAGTATGTGACCACTGCCGTGGAACGCGGACAGAGGTGGGATGCGCAAGATAGAGGCGGGAGGTGCACGTTAGAAGCAGCTGGCTGGAGCTGGCAGGCGGTGCACATTAGAAGGAGCTGGCCGGCGGTGCACGTTAGAAGTAGCTGACTGGCGGTGCACGTTAGAAGGAGCTGGCTATTCATGAAGGTTGTAAAACTAACATATAGGTAATTTAGTATGAAACCTAGAGCTGTTTGTGTAATATATCATTAACCACTAACACTCAAGCCACCTGTGTACACAATTAGGCGCCTTTGCGAAACAAATGAAGAAATGCCTACGCACATTGGCGTTTAGGTCCTCAAACAGTTAATCAGCTCATATGTTTTTCTGAAAAAAAAAAATAAAGATAAAGGAAAAATATCATGTGCTAGATGACCACAGGCGCTGTTTGATTTTCACGTCAAATCGTTTTTAATATTTCTTCTCTTTAATTAACCATAAAATAAAACTGCAAGTCAGATTGACTTGTATGGATCCCAACTGAGATTTTTTTACATTAAAACGGTTCAAATGGCTCATAGAATTCTCCATTCCCCATGATTAGCGTTCTGTACTCACTGCTCATGAAACTTTTGTCCATTATCTTTAGTGGAATAGTAGACACAGCAAATCATGGTTCAATCGAAGTTGCTTTGGTAACAGCAGGATTACTCCATTGAGCTGTGAGGCGAAACTCCAGCTCTATGGTTTAACTGCTGTTGAACTACGGTCAAGAAAGTGGTACCGAGCCTGGTTTGTTTAAACCAAAAGCTGTAGGAAGTAATATTATGTAATCGCTACGTTTTCTAACTGAGGTCTGCTGATTTGTTACAGGACTATGCTAGGTGTCGCCTAGGTTGTTAAACAAATAAACGCCTATGCGCCTAAACACTTAGGCGATTGATTCGCTTAAGCGCCTACACGCCTAATCCCCTAAGCGAATATATGGTTTGAGTGTGTTGAACCCATACAATGATCAGATGTTCAAGGTACCCTCTTTTACCGTTTAGGCGATTTATTGTTTACGCGTTCTTTTAATCTATTCATAGTTTAGGCGATTTATTTTTTAGGCGTTTTACTATTTAAACGGTTTATTGTTTAGCCATTTTATTGTTTACACAATTCATAGTTTAGGCGATTCATGATTGAGGCGTTTCACTATTTAGGCGTTTTATTGTTTTGGTGTTTTATTGTTTAGGCGTTTTATTAGTTACCTGATTTATTGTTTACGCATTTTATTCTTTAGGCGACTTTGATTTCTGCCCTGTTCTTGCAGGTTATATGTTTAGAGGTTTTATTGTTTAGGCGATTTATTGTTTAGCCTTTTAACTGTTTAGGCGATTTATTGTCTACACGTTTATTTTTAAACGATTCATAGTTTAGGCGATTTGTTCTTTAGGCATTTTACTGCTGAGATGGTTTATTGTTTAGATTCATAATTGGGGCGATCCATAATTTAAGCGTTTTACTATTTAGGTGACTTTGAGCTGCTTTCTTAATCCTTAGTGCCCAAACACATTAGTAATTAAAACTCTTTTAAACTATCTCAGGAAATGCAAGGACTGCTGACAAAAGGCTTGCTCTAGGAAACTGATCAACTGGGCAGAAAAGTCACAGACACAAATATTTTGTTTGATCTAAATCGACATGTTTTTGTAACACTTAACGATACACATTGTCGTAACCATGTTGTGGCTTTAAGTTAGGTTTGTAAATACTAAATTATGCAACCCAAGAACCTACTGCTTAGCTATGTCTTAAATCTTCTCAACACAAACCCGTACAACAGAGTTTGAAAAATCGCGTAACGCGCGATATGAAAACCCATTAGTTATATTAATTAATATGTGTCAACATACAATAATAAGTTACATTTTTTATTGACTTTTTAAATATTTTCTTTTTTGTACTTTTTTTGTTTTCAACTGATTAATAAAAGCAAATATAAAAGTTAGTACATAATTAATGCTTAGCTATTAATGTTGCATTTATTGAAAAGTATTTATAGAGTAGGGTGGGTGTAAATAGCAACACCCGAAAAGGATGATGTTTTTCTATTTGTTTATTTACTTTTTAATATTTAATATGCCTTTAATGAGGGCTGAATTTTGAAAAACGAGTCGTTTGTGAGATGTTGACATCATAGCACCAAATATAATAAAATCAAAGTTAAACTCGAGGTTCATATATTGAGTACTAGCAGGAACCCGCGCGTTGCAGCGGAGTTAGCTAAGTTGTGAGTGTTTTGATTTGGTTATCAGATTGTCGTTGTGCTATGTTAGAAAGAGAGACCGGGGATACATACTATGTTGTAGGGGTGAGTAAATCTTAACCGTTAACCGAAATTTGGTTGTCGAAGTGTGGTTGCGTGTAGTATTCGGAATATATGATAATAAGGATAGGGAAGATCACAACGCAAGTCCTCAAGCCCAATTGGTGCAAGTGGGTTTGGTAAAAAAAAAAGGAGAAAAGGGGGGATGTTACCGTCCTGTCGATAATACACGTGGCGTCCGCTGACGGGCGACATACATGTGGCGTCCGTCGGTTGGCTGCTCCATGGCGATGGGTAATCATCCTTTATCTAGAAGCCGAGACAAGTTGCGGTTGAGAAAGTCTTCTGTAAGAGATATCTTGGCTGGGGAGCTACCACATCATCGTCCTTTTTGGGTGTCAGGCTTAGTGCAGCCTTTGAATGGTGAGGACTTTAACGGGCCGCCTGCTGCATCAGGAACAGTTGTCCAGGGCAAAACTGCCCTGGGTGTGTGTCTCGATGCTGCCCTGAAAGACATCTTTCAGTCGTGTCGATGAAGGTTCGCTTATCTTGGTGAGGAAGCTTCGTTGTGCGTCAATGTAAAACATGTGGGAGAGAGTGCGTTTGTTAAGTTATGGAGACATGGTAGTCCGCTGACGTAAAACGGGCGATAGGCCGTGCGTCCGTTAAGTTATGGGCGCATGGTAGTCCGCTGACGTAAAACGGGCGATAAACCGTGCGTCCACTGGGTTATGGACGTATTGTGGTCCGCTAACGTAAAACGGGCGGGAGAACCAGCGTCATGTTTTAATGTGCGCGACTCTGTGTGAGTTGATTTTTGATAGGGTATTACTGGTTTTTGGTAACATATCCCTTCATTAGTATTACTTCACTTGTTTTGATCAAATACTATTTTGGGTTGATTAAATTAGGACTTCAAGTTTAGTATGATAATCTTGTGTTTTTTGGGACATTATTCTATGGTGTCATTATGTATGTTGGATAATTAAATTAGGTTAGTATATTTAAGGCGGATCTACGTAATATTTGTTATGAAATATGTCAAGTTTATTCGAAATTCAATATATATCCATTGTGTTCGTTTCCATTCATGAACGTTTGTTTGTGTTCTTTCACGTTATTTTTGTTTGTCCATGTTCATGCACGTTCATTTGTGTTTTTTTTTTTTGCGTTCGCTTTTGCTCGGTACATAAAATTTTACCAACACAAACGAACACGAACAAGTTTATTTCTTTGAAAAACAAACACGAATTGAAAATCTCGTTCGGTAAGTGTTTATGAACAATTCATGAACACTTTATTTCCTTAACAAACGAAAATGACAAAGCCTTGTTCCTGTTTATTTGTAGATATAGAGAGGAAATGTTCGCCTTCATCCCATTATCCCACCCTCCACAGATCTACAGATCGGCTCTACATAGAGGTGTACAGATCGGGTTTGGTCAACAAAAGTCAAAACTAGATGGGTTGGAACTGTTTTTTTAGGAAAGGATTAGGCTTGACCATGTTGAAATTTTGTTTGAACAAGAGTCTATGTAGTAAGATTTTATTGGTACCGCTATTATTCTAAGACCATGTGTAGTGGGGGCCTTAAATTTAAGGCCCCAGCTATTGATTGGGACATGTGGCTGTCCAGTCAGCAAAGAGCCTTAATTGAAAATGGGAAGTAGTGGGAGCTTTAAATTTATGGCCCTATCCAATCATTACCCAATTATTATTTTATTTTTAAATTAATCAAGTAAAACTAAAAAAAATACAAATAATGTTAAAAAAATTACAAATAATATTAGAACCACACAAATAATATTAAAAAAACACAAATAATATTAATTTTCATCTTCGCTTTCGTCATACTCGTCTTCGTCTTCATCTTCATCTTCGTCTTCGCTTTCGCCTTCGTTTGAAATATACCGAACGGCCAAGCATGTTGGACCAAATCCGCCGTTAACGGGCCATGTATTTGATGGTCACAAACTTCATGTGAGTTGAGTATTCTTTTAGACATTCTCGCTTACGGTAAATCCTGAACGGCTTTCGGTACATAATTTTGACATATCGCTTTACCTTCGTCTTCTAATATCATATTATGCATGATTATACATGCATACATAGCATCTCTCATTTTGTCTTTGGTCCATGCACGACAAGGATTTCTTAAATAATGCCAACGCTGTTGAAGAACCACAAAGCATCTCTCTATGTCCTTTCGCGCAGCCTCTTGAACTTTCTTAAAGTGTGCCCCTTTTTCATCGAACGGGTTACTGAACGTCTTAACGATAATGGAATACCTTGGATATTCCGTCAGCCAAATAGTATCCGTGTGGATAGTAATTTCCGTTAGCATAAAACGACTTCTTTGGTACTCTGCCAGAAATGAAATCCTCCATTATAGGCGACTGCTCAAAAACGTTTAAGTCACTTCATGAACCCAAAACACCAAAATAGGCTGACCAAAGCCAAAGGTCGACTGAAGCCACCACTTGAAGAATAACCGATGGTCCTTTTTGGTCACCGCGTGTGTGTTGACCTCGCCAAGCGGTTGGACAATTATACCACCTCCAATGACGACAATCTAAGCTACCAAGCATTCCTGGTAAACCATGTTCATTCGTATGCACCTCGTAATTTTTTTTTTTGTAGATAGTACCAAGTGGGCTTTCTAAGATAACGGGCGCCATACAAATGTACTATTCCTAAAAAAACAAATATATATATGATGTACCTTGACAAAAATACTCCAACGCATCGCATGATGTTTTCTCGGCCTTTTTCAAATACTCGTCATTGATATCGGTCGTACTACCATAGGCAAGTACACGTAGTGCTGAAGTACACTTTTAAACCGCGGTAAATCCCATGATCCCCCTTGCATCTGATTTTTGCTTAAAGTATGGATACGCCTTTTCCAAGTCTCCGCTAATCGGTAGAAATAAACGTTTACTCATCCGGAAACGAGGCTTAAAAAACCTTTGGTTCGGGGTAAGTCGGGTTTTCATCAAAGTAATCCTTCATCAAACGAGCATTTGCCGATTCACGATCTCGTTTGTAAAATTGTCTAGACACTTTTTGACGTGTAGGAGCACTAGCTTATTCCATATATCTCGCCGCGAGCATACACGCACTCGTAACCGCATCTTGCTCCAACTCTTCGTCTCTCGACTCACCCTCATCACCTAGAAACTCTTTGTAATAATGATTGGCAACGGATGATGACGATGCAGGGGAAGCCATTTTTTTTAAATATTGTGGTGTGGTTTTGTTGGATGGTTGAATGGTTTTTGTTGTGGTGTTGTAATATGTTAAATATTGTGGTGTGGTATGGTATGTATATATAGTATATTGGTTATTGAAAAAATAAATAAACAAATAAAAGTAACCGTTGGAGAGAGACGTTGGAGGAGAGGAGAGAGAGAGAGACGTCGGGGGAGGGTGAGGTGTACAAAGGGGATTGGTTGATGGTTGATGTTGTCCGGCGTTAAAGATTTAAGGCCCCCTTTTCTTGTAATTAGCGCCCACTCGTAATGGTGTTGGGGGCGCTAATTTAGTTTTAAGGCCCAATTTCGCGCTCGACTACGAATGGTCTAATAATATAATGTAATGCTTTATAAATCACCAATACACCATTATAACATGTTTATTTTTATCCACGTTTTGATAAAAAGCTTCTATACATCTAATATTTAAAATCAATGTGGGACACTTGGCATTCCCACATTGCAAGTTCAATTATCTCTCTTCCTCTCACTATGCCACATGGCACCTTGTGGGTTTTTATAGAGTTTTCGTTTTTTTTAAATAAAAAAATCATTAAATTTTTTTTTGAACAGTGAATTTCATTAAAAAACGGACAAGCCCTCAAAGCGAGGACCGCCACAAAATCCAATTACAACATATACAAAGGGTAAACCACCCAATCCTTCCATTGTATGGAAACAAACTGTTAGGACAAAGAGGATTGGTGAAACCACTTTTGAAAACCTTAGTCTAATTCACTTCTGTTATTTTGGCTAAGTATAGAAGTACTGAAGAGAAGACAAGAAACTGCTGAAAAGAAGATATGAGAAGTGCTGAAGAAGAAACTTCATCAGAAGTTCTGAAGTCCAAACCAGACAAGTTCACTTCAGAAGTACTGAAGACAAACTACTCATCAGTAGTTTGTCATTCATCAGCACTTAGCATCAGATATTTTCCACCGCCTTTTGTATCAGTAGTTTATTGTTTATTATTACTTTTTAGCTGTATTTGTTAGTTTCAATGTTGCAACTTGTGCAACTTGTTTCTGATGTTTCTGTACTTGCTTTATTGGCAAGATACATGTATGTAAACGTCTATAAATAGGAGGCTTTAACCTTCTATTTTAGACATTGATTTTAATAGAAAAATCCTTCAAACACTTTCACTGTTCTATTCCATTTCAGTATTTATTGTGAATCTGTCTAATTATCTAATTCTCATTTACTGCTTAGATTCATAATAAATACTTGTCATTATTAGTTTCAATCATCTAGGGGGAGTAATAACTCCTCTTAAGTATAAAAAGTGTTGCTTTAACTTATACATTCCGCTGTGCTTATAATCTGATATACAAGAGCTTGCTAAACACTTAAGTGTCAAAGATAGCAAGTTCTTACTTAAACAAAAGAGCATATTGATCCAACAATTGGTATCAGAGCCTTGAATACAACTTGCTAAGTGTGTCACAAATGTGTGATAAAGGATATTCTTCCTTTTTCACAAAGACAGCATGCAAGATCATCTCACCAGAAGGCCAGAAGTTGATAGAGAAGATCATTGAAGATCATACTTTGCTGATTGCCAAAAGATGTGGCAATGTCTATGTAGTGGACATTGAGAAAGACAAAGTATTGAACAACACTGCCTGTTTCTTCTCAAGGGCATCAACTTCAGAAACTGATCTCTGGCACAGGAGACTTGGCCATGTGAACTTTAAAACCATAAATAAAGTCACAAAAATGGGCTTGGTCAGAGGTCTACCTTTGAAAGTATACCAGTGTCAAGAACACTGTGTATCCTGTTTAAAGGGAAAACAGCATAAGTCCTCCTATAAGTCTATTGAAGAATAAAAAACAACTGCATGTCTTCAACTACTCCATATGGACTTATTTGGACCTGTCAAGATTATGAGCCTTGGTAAGAAGAAATACTGCTTAGTCATCATTGATGACTACTCAAGATTCACATGGGTATTCTTCTTATTCTCCAAGGATGATGCTGCTGAAATCATCAAGTTCTTCATTCTACAAGTGGAGAAACAATATTCTCTACCTGTCAAAACCATTAGAAGTGATAATGGGACAGAGTTCAGGAACAAAACTCTAGATGAATTCTGTTTGTCTAAAGGGATTATTAGACAATACAGTGTTCCCAGAACTCCTGAACAAAATGGTGTAGTAGAAAGGAAGAACAGAACCTTAATAGAAGGAGCAAGAACAATGTTAGCTGATTCTGGACTGCCCTTGTACTTTTGGGCAGAAGCAGTTAACACATCATGTTATGTTCAGAATAGAGTTCTTGTGGTCAAGAGACATTCCAAGACTGCCTATGAAGTTCTTCATGGCATGAAGCCCCTTATCTCCTTTTTCAGGGCTTTTGGGTGTCAATGTTTCATCTTGAACATCAAGGAATCTATTTCAAAGTTTGCTGCCAAAGTTGACTCAGGTTACTTTCTTGGTTACTCTTCAACTAGAAAAGCCTACAAGGTTTTTAATTCTCACACCAGGATAGTAGAAGAAACATTGAATGTCAAGTTCAATGAGTCAAAACACACTCTTATTCCAGCACATCCTGCTGAACTCTTTGACCTTGACAACTTCCATTTTGGACCTGAGAAGGCTGTTACTTCATCAAAACCTACTTATTATGGTGACAAAAGGTTTGATGATGAGGATCCCACACCATGGACTCCTCAAACAGTTATCAAGTCAACTTCAAAATCATCAGAAGTTCCCCAAACTTCTGATCAAACAAGTACTGAGGAACAAACTCAAACTACTGGTTCAGTAGATCCAACTACTGAAGATCAAGGAACATCTGAACCAGATATTATAGACCTCAGTAGTTTGTTTGAAGAACATGAGCCACCTACACCTATCAGTGGTTTACAACAACTGATTGAACACAGAGATCATCCACTTGATCAAATCATGGGTGATATAGCTTCAGGTGTTCTTACCAGAAACCAGCTCTCCAACTTTTGCCTATTTTCAGCCTTTATCTCACAGTTGGAACCAAAGAAGTACCAGGAAGCCCTCAAAGACAATAATTGGGTGCAAGCTATGCAAGATGAACTGCTTCAGTTCAACAAGCAACAGGTCTGGGAAATCTGTCCCTTACCTCCAAACAAGCAACCAATTGGCACAAGATGGGTTTTCAGGAACAAACAAGATGAAGCTGGTATGATAATCAAGAACAAGGCAAGACTGGTAGTTCAAGGGTACTCTCAAGAAGAGGGAATTGACTATGATGAAACCTTTGCTCCAGTTGCAAGGCTTGAGGCCATCAGGTTATTTCTGGCCTATGCCATTTCCAACAAAATTAAAGTTTATCAAATGGATGTAAAGAGTGCATTTTTGTATGGAAAAATAAAAGAGGAGGTGTATGTCTGTCAGCCACCTGGGTTTGAGGATCCTTTTCATCCTGAGTGGGTGTACAGACTGGACAAAGCTCTTTATGGGCTCAAACAGGCTCCAAGAGCCTGGTATGATACACTCTCCACCTTTTTACTCAAAAATAACTTTACAAGAGGTGCCATTGATAAAACTCTTTTCATTAAACATGTTGGAAATCATGTCCTACTTGTTCAAATTTATGTTGATGATATCATTTTTGGTTCTACAAACACAAAACTGTGTGATGATTTTAAGAAACTCATGCAATCAAAATTTGAGATGAGTACCATGGGAGAACTGCAGTACTTTCTGGGACTGCAGATCAAGCAACAAACAAATGGAACTTTTATACATCAATCAAAATATGTTAAAGAATTATTAAACAAATTTTCTTTAAAAGACTGTAAATCATGTTCCACTCCCATGACACCAATCACACAAGTTGAACCTGATGATCAAGGAAAACAGGTTGATCAAACCATGTACAGATGCATGATAGGTTCCCTTTTATATCTAACTGCTTCTAGACCAGATATTATGTTTTCAACATGTGTCTGTGCTAGATATCACTCAGCACCAAGGGAATCACACCTTATAGCAGTCAAAAGAATTTTCAGATATCTGAAAGGAACTCCAACACTTGGAATTTGGTATCCTGCTTCAAGCAATACCAATTTATCAGCTTTTTCAGATAGTGACTATGCAGGGTGTAAGATGACAAGAAAGTCAACATCTGGTGGTTGTCAATTCTTGGGTAACTGTCTAGTGTCATGGCAATCAAAGAAGCAAACATCTGTTGCAACTTCAACTGCTGAAGCTGAATACATTGCAGCTGCAAGTTGTACATCACAGATACAATGGCTCCAATATCAACTTCTTGATTATGGAATCAAAGAAACCAAGACACCTTTGTTTGTAGACAGCAAATCTGCCATTAGCATCATTCAAAATCCGGTACAGTTCTCAAAAACTAAACATATTGAGATCAGGTACCATTTCATAAGAGATTGCTATGAAAAAGGCAAGATTGAGGTGAAGCATGTAGCAACAGCTAATCAAATAGCTGACATCTTCACAAAACCCCTTGACACATCAACATTTCAGAAGTTAGTATCCATGCTTGGGATGCTAAATTTGTAAGTGTTTATTTTATTCTGCACATATTTTTCATTTTTCACTTACAAAAGGACAAAAAGTCTGAAACAAAACTTCTGAAAAGAGAGAAACTACTGATGAGCAAAACATCAGTATAGGGATAATTTCTGAAAAGTGTATAACTTCTGATAAAATAACCTTCAGAAGTTATGAATAAAGTATTTATAAAACATTTCTCATCAGCTTTTAAAACTACTGAAGAGAAAATGGGAACTACTGATGAAGATAATCCTTCATCAGCAGTTTAGTCAAAAAGGGCAAATCTGACTTTTCCCATCATCAGAGGTTTTGACCTAGTCGGTTTAAAACTTCTGATAAAAAGATTTTTAACCGAGGCGGTTTAAAAACTTCTAATAAAGAAGATTCAAGCGGTTAAAAACTTCTGATAAATACCTTTTTCAACACTTATCCTTTCAAACTCAAAATATCCCTCTTTCTCTCTCAAAAACTCTCTCAATAACCTAAACCTGCAAATCAACTGTTCGATCAAAACCCAAACCACATGGCTCTCGTTCTAAAACAGGGACACAATCAAAGGGCCTTTCTTGAAAAACAAGAAGGCTGGTCCCAATACGATGAGATCATTGATCTTGTCGTAAAATCCTAATATTTTACTGCTCTCACAATAAACCCACCAATTCATACTGAAACTCTAAATGAGTTCTGGGCAAATGCTGAGACGGTAACGGCTGATGATGAAATCATTTCCCTCAACTCAAGAATAAAAGGGAAACCACTGACCATCACACCGGCCACACTAGCAACAAGACTGGGCCTGGATGATGTAGCTGCCCCTGATCAAGTTGCTAATTCTGATATTCACTTAACCATGACAGAGTGTGGTTATCAAGGTACTCTCTCCCATGCTACAATCTTTAAAAAATATTTTGAACCAAAATACAAGCTTTTGTTTCATTATATTATTATGTGTTTGAGTCCAAAAACAGGGTCTTATGACCAGATGCCCTCTACTTTTCAACCATATTTCATTCCATAGTGAATGAAACAAAATTCAGGGCATCAAAATTATTTTTCAATGAGTTGGTGTTACATCATAATAATATCAAGAAAAAGTTTTTGTTATACCCAAGGTTCATTATGCAATGCATAATAGGGGAATTGGGTAATGAGGTGCTTGTGGGAAAAGTTTCAACTTTAAATCCATTAACCTTACAAGCATACTCTAGGCATAACAAACCGGCTACCTGGCCAGAAGATGATCAGGGAGAACAACAACAAGTCCCCCTGAAGCCCACATCTTCCAAACTCACACCACCAAAAGCCAAAAAGCCCAAGCCAACAAAGACAAAAACCCACCAACCCAAAAGAAAAGCTGTTCAGGAGGTTGAGATGCCTGAACATGCTCATGAGCAATCTGCTCTTCAAATAGGTGAGACTGAAACACCCTCTCAGTCTCATCCATCTCAAACCCCACCAAGAGCACCCATAACTATCTTATTCAAAAGAAAAAGACTTAGAAAAACTATTGCAACTCACTCTTCTTTTGAAACTGCTGACCAACCTATTTCACCTATTGCCCAAACTACTGAACCAACCCCTCAAATTTCTGAACCAGAGGCAATAGAAATTGCCAAACTTCTCTCTGGGCTGAAAGAGAAAGTCCCATCTGATTATGTCAGTCCCCTACAACCACAACAAACAGGGGACATAACCACAGCATCAGACATGGATGTGGACATCACTAGCCCTAACCCAAGAGATGAGGGTGGACCAGAGTCTTTAAGCCCAATCTTAGAGACTCTTGGGGCATCTGAGGCTGCTACTACTCAGTTACCACCCAGTGGTGGATCTGAGGATAGAAGTAAAACAGCTAAGACCTCAGATGTGGCAACTACTGATGAAGGCTTAATGCCTGAAGTAGGAAATCCTCAGAACCAAGAACAAGAGGTTCATGAGAGAACTGAGTTGGGCTCAGCTCATGATTTAACTGAGACAGTCCTCAATGAGGACAACATCAGGGACTCAGATGATTCCATTAACTTGGATGATGTTTCAAAAACTAAAACTACTGAATTGACGGCACTTTATGAAGGTCCTGTTTCAGGGGTATCCAAGCTCAAGAAGCTAGTCACCCCTGCACAGGTTAAAGTCCACTCAATCCCTAAAACCCCTAGAGTGGCATCCTCTGTACAACATGAGGATCTCCCAAAAACACACCCTTCACAACAAATGCCTACCCAATTCCCTGGGCAAACAAGCATAGACTTGAACCAGCTATGCAGCCCAGAGGGTCCCCTGTACCACATGATGAACACTCTCATCAAGAATCACTTCCAAACATACACAGCTAACTTGGAGCTGTCAATCAAAAATCAATTTGGAGTGATCAAGACAAAGATGAATGATCTGTCCAATAAGATAGAATTCAACAGCAAACAGATTGCTCATCTTCAAGGTCAATTCTCCCAACCCTCAACCTCTAAACTTAAACTTGATGAATCCAAAAAGGGGGAGAAAATTAGGGAACCTAAGGAGTCATTCCAAGCCAGGATAAGGGCAAGAGTGGCCATCCTTGAAAGAGATCAGAAGGATCAAGCCAGAAAAGAAAAACTGGCCAAACAATTTGGTGTCTCAGTAGAAGAAATTGAAGCCACAGAAAAAGAAGATGAGACCCAAACCTCTGAAGAATCTCTAAGGCATAATAAAGAAACTTCTGATGGTCAAAGTACTGATGACTCAGAAGATACTGAAGACAATCCTTCAGTAGTTGACAAACCATCAGCAGTTGTCAACCCATCAGAGGTTAACACTTCCAAACCTCAACATACTGAACCTTCCAGATCCACTGAACAAATCAAACCAGCTTCTGCTCCTCCAAGGCCTACAACAACCACTACCATGACTGTCCTAACCCCTGCTCCTATCTCTCAATCAACTGAACTTCTTGAGCAGGGGTTAAAGGCAGTTCAACAAAAAGCCAAGGAAGACCAGATTTGGAAAAGTCTGGAACAAAGGGATGATTTAGAGTTTGAAGAGAAGCTACAGGCTTATCAAGCTGAACTGGAGAGACAGGCTGAAATTGACTATGTTACTGAAGAAGACAAAAGACAACAACTGATGTCTTACATCACCAAGAACAGCAAGACTAAAGCCTACACACTCAAGGGACTCTCTATGCAAGAGCTGACAAGAAGGGCACAACTCATTGCAGACAAACTGGCCACAAGTAAAGAAGGAAAGGCCAAGAGAGCCCAGATGATAGATGAATTAGTAGCAGAGGGCTATGGTTCAAAAGCCTCAGTATCCAGATGGAAAGAAGAAAGACTGATGGATACTTATCGAAAATACAAGGCTGCCAAGGCTGCAAATCCAGAGAAGTTTCAAACTGCTGATCCTTCAAGATCAGTAGTTAAAACTTCTGGTATATCAACAAGAAGGCCTGCTACTCAAAGAAAGAAAGCAGAGGACAATGTCAAAACTGATTTCAAAATGGTACTACTTGAAGGAAGTTCAATAGTCCATTCAGATTTTGACATTGAGGAGAAACCTCTGTTAACACAATTCAGGGATCCTTCCACTTTTGCCTACCAAATCCAAAAGACTATCAAAGAAAAGATGCATACCAAGGTAGTGACTGAACACCATCTCCCAACTATTCAGATGCCTGATATGCAACAACAACAACAAGGAAGAGACTCCCACCTGAGGTTAACTGAAACAGAAAGCATCCAACACTCAGGATCATCAACCCAAGGGACAAGTCTGGTTCCCTATTCCTCTGACTTTAACAAGTCAAAGGTACCTATCATCAGATGGTCACTTACTGATAACAACTCAGTATTGTTGACAAGAAGAGACCTTTCAAGCAGGGCTTACAAGAAGATCAGTGATCTAAAGAAACTGTCAACACAAAACCTGCTCACAATTCAACATCTGGAACCACAGAGAGGATCTCTATCTGATGGACAGTTAAACCAGCTCAAGAACACCATGTACAAAGAGATATGGAAGATTGTTCAAGACAGAAGAAGATCATAAGGAATTAGTATGGTTTTGGGTTCATCAATCCAGGGGGAGATTGTTAGGACAAAGAGGATTGGTGAAACCACTTTTGGAAACCTTAGTCTAATTCACTTCTGTCATTTTGGCTAAGTATAGAAGTACTGAAGAGAAGACAAGAAACTGCTGAAGAGAAGATATGAGAAGTGCTGAAGAAGAAACTTCATCAGAAGTTCTGAAGTCCAAACCAGACAAGTTCACTTCAGAAGTACTGAAGACAAACTACTCATCAGTAGTTTGTCATTCATCAGCACTTAGCATTAGATATTTTCCACTGCCTTTTGTATCAGTAGTTTATTGTTTATTATTACTTTTTAGCTGTATTTGTTAGTTTCAATGTTGCAACTTGTGCAACTTGTTTCTGATGTTTCTGTACTTGCTTTATTGGCAAGATACATGTATGTAAACATCTATAAATAGGAGGCTTCAACCTTCTATTTTAGACATTGATTTTAATAGAAAAATCCTTCAAACACTTTCACTGTTCTATTCCATTTCAGTATTTATTGTGAATCTGTCTAAGTATCTAATTCTCATTTACTGCTTAGATTCATAATAAATACTTGTCATTATTAGTTTCAATCATCTAGGGGGAGTAATAACTCCTCTTAAGTATAAAAAGTGTTGCTTTAACTTATACATTCCGCTGTGCTTATAATCTGATATACAAGAGCTTGCTAAACACTTAAGTGTCAAAGATAGCAAGTTCTTACTTAAACAAAAGAGCATATTGATCCAACACAAACCTAGACCGACTCTTTAACCATAAAAAAGTACAAGACTTGATTGTAGCTATAACATCGGCCATCTTAGAACCACCCCCATTGAAAATAATATCATTACGGGCTTTCCAAATAGCCCAACACGTCACCATAGTGATACCTCTAGTGATTTTGGCTTTCCATTTGTCTGTAGTCCGACGATTATGACTCCGCAAGAAATCGTCGAAATCGGATGCGCAAAACGGAGCAGCTTTGCACCACTTATGAATAGCACACCAGACTCTAGTAGCAAACATACAATCTGTAAACAGATGATCCCCGTCTTCATCCACCGACTCGCAAAAAACACATGTACAATTCTGCAGCTGAATATTCCTACGAGTTAGAGCCAGTTTTGTTGGGATTCGATGCATCTCGGTACGCCAAATGAACACATTAACTTTGAGAGGTAGCCAAGATTCCCATTTCATAAAATGCTCCCTTCGAACTTCGTTATCTTGACACATCATCTTCTTGATTAAGGCCACAGAAAAATCATCTTTAGCATCTGTGCCCCAACGCCATGTGTCTCTACCCCCTGGAATAATAACTTTTTAGAGCAAAACGTTAAGGTCTTGAAATTCTGAAAACTCCTCCATACTTCTAAAATCCCGGCTCCAGTTCGGAAAAAACTTGATTCCAAGCCTGTTATGTTTCAGTCGAACTGCCACAGAGCAGTTTTTATTCAGCTCCAAGGAATACAGATTGGGCCATCTGTCACGCAGTTTAGTAGCCCCAATCCAAGAATCAGACCAGAATCGAATGTCAGACCCATCTCCAAGCTTTGGCCGAACCAAATCACTAATACAATAAGCATTAAGCCTGCAGCCTTCAATAACCTTTACAATTTGTTTCCAGCAGCCTGTAAAATTAGATTTAATAGGAAGGAAGCACCACCGCCCATTACGCCCATGAATCGCCTCTATTATCCGGCACCAAAATCGGTCAAGGTTTTTAATACTTTCCTAAATACTATAATCTAAATTCACCCTTATTAATAATAATCCATTCAATCTCTCTCTCTCTCTCTCTCTCTCTGTCTATAATCTAGAGAGAGAAAGTGGTCGGAAGATGATCCTAACGACGGAGGAAATTGAATAACCGGTAAAAGCATCATGTTATTCGGAGTTAGGTTAATGGAAGGCGAAGGTGAAGGATCATCCTTCTGCTCGTAGTCGAGAGCGTAAGCGAGGTACCTACTTTTATTCAATTCATTCGCTATTGAATCCTGCAATCATTTACATTCATTAATTAATATTGTTCTATGATTTTAATTCACTTTTTGTTATTTAGTAAATCCTAAAACAATCAAACCAACCTCCTCTCCATTGTCGATCCTCCATCTTCTTCAAGGTATGATCTCGCCTCCTTATTCTGTAAAACGATCATTCTTCATTTTTCTTCACTCCTCTGTTTTTGTTTTCGTGAATGTTAATACAGAAACTATGGCACAATATCAAGAAAATGTTATGATGGAAGGCCGAGCATGTTCATATTGATTAATTATTATCAGATTGATTATTGGTTGATCATACGGGTGATGATTAGTATGGATTTTGGCCGATTATTTTCAAGGTATGATCGTGTATTTCACATTATTTTGGTTGTCTAGGGATGGGTTGTCATGTTCTTAGGGTCCTTTGTTGTTTGTTGATTTAGTTTAACACCAATTTTTTTTTTTTTGTTGGTGATTAAAGTTAGCTGATTATGATTAATGTTTGATTCTGATTCTGTGATCGATTTGAAGGTACGTAGCTGTTTCTAGGCATTAGACCGAACCCAAATTTAGCCATTGTATTCGGCTAAGCTTTGGTTAATCATCACGTATTTTTTCTTTCATGTTCATAACTTCTTATTCGACTAACATTGTTTAAAGGGTTCAAGAATTTTCATCAATTGTTCTTATTTGTTCTTGAGGATTTAATATAATTCGGATCTTCTTATGCTTGAGATAATGTTTTTTAGTGAAAATCTTTAGTTTGGTTGGTGATTGGATGGATCATGGATCTCGGATGTGGGTGTACCCGATTGCATCGTGTCAAAATCGGAAAGTGGTTTAATTTTTTTCAAAAGAATCTATGATCATTCCTATTTTCAAGCTTCTAATTTTATGGAATGATTTAAAACTTCCGATTTATGGGGATATAGAATTGAATGATATTATTTAATATGGATATAATTTTATGGTATGATTTAAAACTTCCGATTTAGTTGTATTATGTGTGTTTTATACATCCAATTTTAAGATCTTGAAGATTAATCTATAATCTTTCCTATTTTCAAGCTTCTAATTTTATGGAATGATTTAAAACTTCCAATTCATGGGGATATAGAATTGAATGATATTATTTAATATGGAAATTTAGTGTAATTTATTTGGTAATAAGTTAAATTTTGAATTTTGAATTTCAAAATTTAAATTAAATTCAAAATATTTAAATTTGAATAATACAAAATTTCAATTTTTTTAGTTTTGATTAATAATGGTAACAAATTACACATATTAATTATCCTTTTAATTACAAATTTAATAAGATTCAAAGTAGTGCGAACTCTCCAATTAATACATTAATTGATCATATTAATTGTGCTATATTATTCTAATATTAGTTTAGCTTATATTGGTAATCAATTAAATATCGAATTTTTAATTCAAATTTCAAATTAAAGTTCGAAATGTTTAAATTCGAATTTGACAAAATTTAAAATTTTGGTTAATAATTGTAAGAAATTACACATAGTAATTATCCTTTTATTTACACAGTTATAATGATTCAAAGTCCATACATAAGTTGTGTCAACTTTTATTAATACATTAATTGATCCTAATAATTTTCCTTTATTATCCTAATATTAGTTTTAACTTATATTGGTAATCAATTAAATAATGAATTATCAATTTCAAATTTCAAATTAAAATTCAAAATATTTAATTTCGAATTAGACCCATTCTAAATTCAAAAATTTACCTTAATAAATGAGAATGAGAAAGGAAACTTACGTAAATTAGGAACTCATTAAATTTTATTATTACATTCAAATTACTCACTTCCTAAATTTAGTGTAATTTATATTGGTAATAAGTTAAATTTTGAATTTTGAAATTCAAAATTCAAATTAAATTCAAAATATTTAAATTTTAATTATACAAAATTTCAATTTTTTAGTTTTAATTAATAATGGTAACAAATTACACATACTAATTATCCTTTTAATTGCAAATTTAATAAGATTCAAAGTGTCAACTCTCCAATTACTACATTAATTGGAGATATTAATTGTGCTATATTATTCTAATATTAGTTTAGCTTATATTGGTAATCAATTAAATATCGAATTTTTAATTTCAAATTTCAAATTAAAGTTCAAAATGTTTAAATTCGAATTTGACAAAATTAAAAATTTTGGTTAATAATTGTATGAAATTACATATACTAATTATCCTTTTATTTACATAGTTAATATGATTCAAAGTCACTACATAAGTTGTGTCAACTTTTATTAATACATTAATTGATCCTATTAATTGCCCTATATTATCCTAATATTAGTTTAACTTATATTGGTAATCAATTAAATAACGAATTATCAATTTCAAATTAAAATTCGAAATATTTAATTTCGAATTAGACAAAATTTCAAATTTCAAATTTTGTTTAATAATGGTAAAAATTTACACATATTGTTTATCCTTTTAATTACATATTTTGAATGACTTAATCTTTAAAAAAAAAATTAAACTTTTGAATTAAAGTTAATAATGGTAACCATTACACCTATTTATTATCTCTAAATTATGATTTCCTAATATATTTAAAATATAACAATCAATAATTTTGGTTGTAACTTTCTCAAATTGATTACAAGTAAAAATTAAAATATTAAATACTAGAATTTGAAATTATAGATTTCGGTTAAGCTTTAAAAATATTTGAATAGTAAATGTTTTATTTAAATATTTAATCTCAAAATTTTGAATTTAAGATTTATGATAACATTTAGATTTAGATTTAATTAACACATTTAAAATATTTAATTCAAATTGTTGAGTGATTTGAATCTTTTAAATTTTGTATACTAGAATTTGAATTGATAGATTTCAATTAAACTTTATAAATATTCAAATATTAAATGTTCTATTTAAGTATATGATTTCATATTTTGATATCTATAATTTTAGTTTTTAAATTTTTTTAACTTTATAAAAATCTAAATTTTGGATAATAATCATAACAATAAGACTTAATTATAACATTTAATTCAAATTTTTATTGATCTGAATATTTTAAAAAAATTCAAAGTTTGAATTTAAATTCATAATTGTAACAATTAATTCTACTATGATCATTAAAATAGAGATATTATAATTAGAGATTTCCTAATATATTTAAAATTTAACCAATAATAGTTTTGAAATTTAATAAATAATAGTTTTAGTTATAAATTTCTCAAATTAGTTACAAGAATTTGAATTGATAGATTTCAGTTAAACTTTATAAATGTTCAAATATTAAATGTTCTATTTAACTATTTAATTTCATATTTTAATATCTATAATGGTAACAATTAGACTTATCTATAACATTTAATTCGAATTTTGAATGATCTGACTCAAATAGTGTCTTACTTTTAACATTTTGTATGAAATATTTTTCACTACTATTTATTTTTTACTAGATAATACTCCTCAAATACCATCTGATAACATGATTCCAGTCAAGTTCCAAAGGCGCCAATTCCCAATATCCGTATGTTTCGCAATGACCATCAATAAAAGCCAAGGACAGTCTTTATCGAAGGTTGGATTGTATTTAAGAGACCCTGTATTCTCACATGGCCAGCTTTATGTCGCATTGTCAAGAGTAAAAAACAAGGCAGGTGTGAAGTTACTTATACTTGATGCTGATGGGAAGGTCAAGACTAAAACAAAAAATGCGGTGTATACAGAAATATTTAGTGATATTTGAATATAATGTGTATTGGTTTCTTTTAAATTTTAATAAAATATTTATACTATATTTTTTTTTACGTTTTACCACTCAAAATAATTGTACGTTGGTGAACCGCGTGTAAACGCGGGCAAAAGTCTAGTTGTTTAATATTTGAATATGTCCAATATAATTGATTTTATACCGTAACAAACCGAACCAATATCGTCAAATAACTTTGGTCACAGTATCAACATTCATATATTTTTTGCCCTTAAGTATTAACTAGGGCTTTACAAGTATTTATGGTAATTTACAAAAAAAAAAAAAAAAAAAAGACTTTTAAAATTCAAATTTTAGAATTCTATGAGCATGTATAACAAATTAACAGAAAGTGCGGAGAAGATAACATCACATGGCCTTTTTGTTTTTAAAAATCAAAACCTAGGGGCATTCCTGGTCATTAATTTATTACCTAATTAAACCTACAAAAAAACTCTACCCTTCGCCATTGTTTTCTATTCGTCAACCTCCATTTCCACTACGCACTTTTTATCGCCCGCCATTTTCTCTTTGTCAATGCTACACAAACATGCCGTATTTAGATATCGAAGTTTTTTGTTGTTGTTTAGGCAAGATCAAGAGAAAATTCAATGGTATTAGATCTAATATGCTTTACGCTTTTATATACTTTGATTTTACTGTTGTTCGTCTGGAATGGACTGTTGTGGTTTAATTTGAACTAACATACAGGGTTTGGAAGAATCGATCGATTGGGGGCCAGAGTAGCTTTGCATAGAGGTGATATTAAACTTGTTGTTTACGATCTATTCATCTTTGTGGAGTACATAGTTTGTAATATTACTATTATTTTTTAGTTTTAAAAAAATTGATGTGTTACGTGACTAACAATATCCAGGAGTGAGGAATAACTGAAAACATACGTAACCAACCTAAATCAATTGAAAACTGAATTAACCAAACAACCGAATTAACTTAATATTGGTTATCGGTTTTTTTATACCATTAGTTAACCAAAATTAACCAAACTAAAAATCGAACATTTCATATATTCTTAGCTTCCATTTTATGTACTTGTAGTTTTATACCCTCATTTCATGTACCTTTAAGCCAAAATTTTAGACAAATTTTGGTTATTAAAATTTTTTTTTAACCGAATCATATTAAAAACCAACAATCTTACAAAATAAACTGAACCAGTTAGCCAATTGGTCAACAAGATCGTTTAGCCGATGACTTTGGTTTTTGTTGAGACTAATAACTGAATTGAACCGAACCATACACACCTTTAGAAAATATTTGTGTTCCCTGCCGCATCGTGCGGGCATCTTGCTGGTCTTAGTTAATTGTTAAGCATGGGAAAATTCTTGGGATTTATGTGAATGGAGACAATGTTGGTGAGAGATAAGAAAAAGTATGGACATTTCTTTATCTTTAACTTTCCTAATCATGTGGCTTGAAAAATAGGATGGAATCAAAATTCACCTCTCTAACACATCTCGAATAAGCTATATACATCTCTTTTCACCTCTCTAACCCATCTCAAACACCCCCATACATCTCTTTTTTCATATCTCCAACTCATCCCAATGATTGCGAATCATTTGCACATCTCTATACGGGTCGTAGAGAGCCCATCTACGTGCCATAAAGCCCTCAACGACCCGTATAGAGATGTGCAAATAAATTGAGAAATGTGTAGATAACCGGAGCCTTTCAAAATAAATCCCAAACACCCTCTTATTGATCGATTAACCGGCGTCTTAGACTATGTAGTGTGGTTTAGGAAGCCTTGTCGCCACGTCAGCAGCGGACCATGTTTAGTTTTAGACAAATTGAGGACTACCCAAGGGTGTGGGGGTAGTCCTCCACTCCTATTGGCCACAATTTATTTTTTATTTTCTAACTTTTAACTAAGTAAATAATTAAAATAAATAACATGTAAAAGTCACATAACATTAAAAAAAGTTACAATGAAATAGACATTACAAAAAACACCGAAACCTAAAATTTTTTTTTTACCGAAACCTAAAATAAAAAAAACCCGAAACATAAAAATAAAAAAAAATAAAAACTTTCCGAAACCTAGAAATTTAAAAAAAAAACGGAAATTTTAAAACATCTACCAATCGACATGAAAAAAACACAACAATTGCCATGCGAGAAGATGGGTGATGGCGAATTCGACCCCGTGAGCAGCCCGATAGTCTTGTTGTGTGACTTGGATTGTCGCTTGTTGGGTAAGACCAAGGTTCGCCACCATTGTAGCTTCAAACAAATTGTTCCACCTCGTACACCTTATTTGTATACTCCGCCACTTACTAACGAGTAGATCCGCGGTGCGGTGATTTGTTACGGTTAAACGGTTGTATTCCGCCAAAACGTTGTTCCAAAAAGAAGCCGAATTAACTTCTTCGTCTGTCGTCCCTTTGAAAATGGTTGGGTTTTTTATAGTGGGATAAATGGTGAATTAAAAAAAACAAACAAAAAAAACTAATGGTCATCATATTTAATTGGAGGGCCTCACAAATTTCAAAACAACCAATCAATTGAACCGGCTAAGTCGTCCGATACTTGCCGTTTAGGCCGGACCCAACACGGCGGGGGCGGTGTTGACCGGACCTGGACGTGGTCGACGGGCCGATGGCGCCCCCCACACCACATGGTCTTATTATTTATCTTATTGTTCTTTAAACCGACTTATCACTTGAGGGGACAATACTATAAGGCTATCCGGTGTACAGACACCCCAATCCCCCCGTCCCACCTTTTTGCCCCCCGTCCCCATCCTAACACCACCCCCGTCCCCGTCTCCTCCTTAACACCAGAGACGAACCAATCACAGCTTTTTTTTTCTAAACGTTTGGCGCCAAGGTTTTGGATTTGCAGGTTTGCAACGGTCATTTTTAAAAAAAAAGGAGGAGGTGGGTATCGGTGGTGGTGGGTTTCAGGGGAGGAGGAGGTTTCTTCTGGTGGTGGTTTTCAGGGAAGAGGAGGAGGAGATGATTTCCGGTGGTGGTGGTGGCGATGGAAGAGGAGGTGGTTTCCGGTGGTGGTGGCGAGGGAAGAGGAGGAGGGGGAGGTGGTTTCCGGTTGATGGTGATGAATCTCCTGCTCTCCTTTTGTTTTCTTTTATATTATTTTGTTTTTTATTGTTTATTTTAATATTAAAAAAAACAATTAAATAATGCAAGAGACATGAATATTTTGGCGTCTCCACACTACACTCATGTCCCAAGGGTGGGATGAAGACATCAACTTTTTGGTGTCTCCACACCCACTAACCAGGGCTGGCCCTTAAGGGGTGCGGGGAGGACTCCGACCCGGGCCCAATTTCTTGGGGGCACATTAACCCTCCGGCAATCCAAGTTTCTTAACAGTGATGTTCTTAATTCGATTGATTTTTGTATGTTTGAGTCCCAAAATTGTTAATCAAGTATTAATTAAAGTGAAAGATAGTTTATATAAAACAGAAACTAAATAAATGTTGAGTGAGGTTAAGAATTAAAGAAGAAAATGAAATAGTTTGAAAAAAAATTTACAGGTTTATTAATGAGTGTAGGATTAGAGAGGATGGAGAAGATGAAATGAAAAGGTCTCACACTTAGTTGTTTTTAGTTTTTACCGGTTGGTTTTGATTTCCTTTTTAACTTTATTTTTGTTATGAAACAAATTTTTTTTTTAATTTTTCAAACTTTCACCGATTTATATTTTCATCTTTTGTGGGATTCGAACTCACAACTTCCCCCAAGAGGATTTGTTAAACTACAACTTAAGTGAGAAATAAAATTTGATCAATTAATTTGATATTACTTTAATCGTAACTTAAAAAATAGTTTACATTATTTATTTCGTTAAGTCCTAAAACTAAGGCTAAGGGGCACAATATTTACAGCTCGGCCCAAACACCTGAATTTTTAGGGCCGGCCCTACGACAAACGTAACTATTAATTGAGGTAAGTGCGGATTTGGTTCTTATGAAGCCACGTGACAAGTGGTTGTTTTAAAAAACAAAAAAAGTTAAGTCATTATTTACTTGACCATAAGGACTTTTTGTGGCCTATACTGATTCTATTCACTTCAATCCAATATTGTGTGCATCCATCCATCCATCTGTAGCATTACTTTAGGCAAAATGGTTGTAAAATTGTACGGTTTCGTGGGTTCAAATGCAACATTTCGGGCTCTCGTAAGCCTATACGAGAAAGATCTAGACGTGGAATTCGTTAAGGTGCACATGGCCGGCTGGGAACACAAATCACCTCAATTCCTTTCACTAAGGCTAAGGGGCACAATATATATATAGGCCTGCTTGGGTGAAAGTTGCTTCCATGCTTTCCAAGTGACGTACGGTTTGGGTCGATAATAATCGCACTGTGATTTGTATGAGTTGATAATTGATAACTGATGTTTCACAATATTGAATTCGATACTTTATTGACATTCAGAAGGCCACTTTCCCTTGTCGCTTGGATCAGGAATATAAATGCTATTTAATAGGTTACTAGTAATTAGACCCGCGCGCTTTGTTGTGCGGGTACATTCCAAACATCAAACGAATTAGTAAAAATGTTATGTAATGTGTTAAGTACATGACAATCCATGTTTTAGCGTATGTGTTTTTCCCCGCACGTTGTGACGGAAACACAAATTTCGTTGTCAACGGTCTAACACTAATCATAATAATATTTTAGGCGGTTTTAACTTTTGACATGGTTATTAAAAATTGAGTTAAATGCCAAATTCGTCCCTGAGGTTTCGTCCAGATTGCTGCTTCAGTCCAAAAAAGTTTTTTTTTCTTGCAATTGAACACCTGAGGTTTGGTTTTTGGTGCTATTTCCGTCCATTTCACTAACTCAGTTAGTGAGTGACGTTAAGTCAGGGATATTTTTGTCATTTTGCATTGTTAAATGAGGGGCAATTTTAACCTTTCGTATATGAATATTATAGTCAATTATAACTTCCCCATCATCTTCCATCTTTTAAATGGTTGTAAACCTTAAAAACAAAATCAAAACAAAAACCTGCAACATTCAACCAACACACACCAATCACCCATCAAATAAACACACCTATGTTTTCTCTTTCGAAGCAATATTTACAATTTCATCAAATTCAACAACACCTGAGCAAGAAATCAATTTTTTGAATTAAGAAATTAACTTTGTAATACCCAATAAAAATCCCATCAACTCACCCAAAATTAACAGCCACATAAAGAACAAATCTTTAAACACACCCACTTGTTTCTCAGTCTAGGGTTTCTCTTTAATAAACAATTCAATCAATTCCAACACAAAACCATTAATAAAGATAACGCCAATAACAACCTGAGCAACAAAAGAGCAAGAGCATCTGCCTCACCACCATCGCTACCATCATAATCCTAAACCACCTGTGCACGTCGGAAGATCAGCATCGAAACCTGACACTATTACCTCAACATCTTCGTCATCATCAACCCAGTTGCGCCGGGCGGTCAGCGACCAGGTCCGGCGTCCCTCCTCACGATCTCCCCCCTCTCTCTCCTTCTATAGTCTCTCTCTCTATCTCTGCTTCCTCTCTCTAACATCTCAGATCTGATTATGGGGATGTGTGGTTATAAAATATGGTGGGTGAATGGGTGGTGGGTGGTGGGTGTGTCGGTTGGCAGTAGCATCACAGGTCTCGGCCGAAGTTCCGCCGTGAGCAATAAGACCTATATCCCTCTTCCTCCTTCCTTAATCTCTCTTCTTGTTCTCTCTCTATACTTCTTATCTCGTAATTACTAATTACTTGCACCCTATTTTAATCAATTTGTTCTTGTGGCTGTGTTAACAATTAAAGGTGGAAGGTGGGGGTGAAGATGAGTTGAAGGTGGGGTTGTAGGGTTGAAGGTGGGGTGGACGTGTCTGTGAGAGGGAGGGAGGGAGGGAGAGAGAGAGAGAGAGGGGGGGGGGGGGTTATATTAAAAAAGTAAATATACTATGTTTTATTATATAAAATAGTAAAGGATTAAAAAAATAAAAACAAAAATAAATATGTGGAATGACAAAAATACTCTTGACTTAACATCAGGTTTTAACTGAGTTAGTGAAATGGACGGAAATAGCAATAAAAACCAAACCTCATGTGTTCAATTGAAAAAAAAAAAAATGGACTGAAGCAGCAAACTGGACCAAACCTCAAGGACAAATTTGGCTTTTAACTCTTAAAAATTTAACATACATGTTAATTGCATTAGAACTTGGCCCATAACTAAATTTCGCTGGCCCACAACCGGTTTTCAAAGATTCCATTAAGTAAATGGATTTCAAATTATATGGTCTTCTTATTTGCTACTATCGAGACCTATAAATGTGTGGCATTGTACAAAGGAGCTGTTAGTTGTCAACTTGCAAAATTCTCTATTCACCACTCACACAAAGGCTAAAATTGTAACCAAACAACAGTCCCTCTTCTTTCTACCGGTCGTCATCACCTCCAAGAGCTGACCCCAATGTTATTAACCCTAATGTCATTCGTCGAACGTCACCGAAACCAGACCTGCAAGACGAAAGAGTGTGATTGGATATAAGCCAGAACCTGAGGACACACCGCTGTACGCTAACATCAAATTCAACTGAAAAGCGGTTTCAGTATACAGGAGCACCGGCGACGCCTCTGTTCTTGTTGTACGACCATCATCGCCGCTTGTGTGATCGGATCTATACTACAGCTACAATCAGCTTCCTTGTCCTTTGCCCCCACCGTGCAGTCACTGTGTGATCGGATCCATACTACAACTATAATCAGCTTCCTTGTACAAAGCCATATTCCAGGATGGAAACTTTCAAAAAATCACCTTTGGGGTCTCAGTTCCAGCTTCATCCCAAAAACAAATTTTCTTGAATTTCAATAATTAAAAAAAAATCAGTAAACATTCAATAATATTTTATAAACACAAGAAAAAAGATACTTACAATTTATCTCTAATTGGTGCAAACATGTATTCTCCTATCCTCAATTCCTCTTCCGTTAGCTGTTCAACAAGGCACATGGTCTTACCAGCGTATGGTGATCTTAATGCCCATGAGGGGTTTTTGTCCCTAACTGGCCTTCCATCCTTTGCCATTGCTTTCCCCTTCTCTTCCCCTGCTTCTTTTTCTTGTGGCGTCCCCTTTTCACCATGCTGTTCTTTTGGTGTTTCATGTGCATCTTGAACTCCATACACACATGTTCCCATTATTTGCAGCATGTTTATTTTTGCTTCTAGGTTGACACCATCACCATCAACTGTTTTCCCTTTGTCTTTCTCTACTTTCTTTTCAGCTTGTGCATTCGGTGTTTCATTCACATCTCTTACAACATACAAACCCGGTTCAACTGTTTGTAGCATGTTAATTGTTGTGTCAGTTATTTCTTCCTCTTGATTATGAGTTTCGAGGATTGCATCAACAGCCTAATCATCCTTTTCCACCTCATTTGTTTTTGATGTTTCATTACCTTCAACATCTTTTTCTGGTTCCTTAGCTCGATCATCATTCCCCCCTCATTCCTATCCGAAGTTTCATTACCTTCAACATGTTGTTCAACTTTTTCATCAGCATGTGGTATCACATTCTCCACTTCCTGTTCCTCAACATTTTCAACTTCAAGGCTTACCACATTTTCTTCTATGTCCATCAAATTCTGTTCAACATCAAATTCAACTTTGTACACCTCTCCATAATTTCAGGCACCCAGTTATACTTCTTTCTTGCTTGCTCTACCATTTCTTCCATCTCCCTTTGTATTTCTTGATACTTCTTTATGTTGTTATCCATGATTTTAACCCAATTATGAGGCAACAGAAGAGAAATACACAGTTAAATCATATGTGTGTCTAAATTATCATAAGTGCGTTTAAATTTTAACACGTGCGTTTAAACTATACATTGGTGCGTATGAAATCATTATCAGTATAACATAACATATGCTTTTAAATTATACACACGTGCGTATGAATCATTATCATGTGCGTCCGAATCATTAAATTTCACATTGTTTTTAAATTTTAAGTTTTTACCTTCTTTGCTTTCATTGTTGCTTCATATTCTGCCCGTCTAATCCCCAGATTATAACTCAGATTTGGTGAGTGTTTCAATATTTTTATCATTTGTTGAGTTTGAGTACTCATTTCATAATCTATCCAATATACATTCTCATATTCTTGATTATCATCATCATCAACTTGGATTCGTCTTGGTGGAGTCGGTCCCATATTCAGACTGTAATCATTCCCATCCAAAGTTGTTTTATAAGCTGCTTCTTTTCCTTGCATTCTTATCAGCACATCCACAACTTCTTTTGCATTTTGATCCTTGTTTATCGAGTCACTTTCATCGTCTTCTTCAGCATCTCCATTCTCTTCTTCATCGTCTCCTACATCATCTTCTTCATCATCACCCAGATCATCTGCATCATCTTCTTCCATATCAGTCAATGCCCCGTTGTTATAAAGATGACTTTCCATCATTGCAAGTGAACTCGAGGTTATGTAAGAAACTGCGGGTGTGCTAATTTGTATTGAAGATGGATGTCTTTTGTTGTTTTCATGTGTGTAGATAACCTGCATGTTATAAAACATCAAATATATGTTAAAAAATATAAATGCGTCTAAAATGAATATAGGTGCGTCCATATATATATATATAATTATATATTCAAGAAAATACAAGTGCGTTTAAAAGTAATCATAGGTGCGTTTAAAGTCTTACACTCAGCATTACAATTGAATGGTCTTCTTTCCATCCTGCTTTTGTTATCCTCAGACATTCGATCAGGTAAGAGCACCAATCCATATTAGGAATATCAACCTCATCATCCACCCAATGCAAAAAACTTTGATTTATTGTTGTTGACTTTGTGATCTCCCTGAAAACCGTGTTCAATAACACAAGAAAATTCAATTTAAACAGCCGTCCACCCCTTGGTTGCTGCCTAACAACCGGTGTTACCATTGAAATGCTAACTTTCTTTTTCGCGAATTGATTCTTGAACTCATCTATTGTAGAGTCAGAACCCTTCCTTGCCCAATTTTTCTCTAGTACTTGTTTTCTTCCCATTGGTATGCCTAAAGCTTCATGTACCATTGATGGTGTGATCTTGATTTTCCAATTCCTTGCATTTAGTTGATTTCTTCCTTAGTCAGAATTCACTAACAACCAGTAACCCAAACTTGTTGATATTGTATCAATCCTAATGTCCAACACAAATCCAAATCCCATTTTTCTAACATCTTCCTTTTGCTCATCTATTTACTCTTGGATGCTTTCAATAAACTCAGCAGGAGAGCATTGTAGTTTTAACTTCTTATCTCTGTATTTCACAAACTCTCTTTCCTTTATCTTCTTCACCTTCTTAGGTTCATCCACTTTCACTTTTTTGTTCGGCCTCTCGAAATCGTCATCTGATGATTCTGAATTATGCTCAACATTATGTTTTTGTTTTTTCAACTTTTGCTTCATCTTTTCAACATTAGACTCTAACTTTTTAGCAGCTTCCTTGTTTACTTTTTCAACCTTTTTTTTTTTAATATTAATCAGATTTTTTATGGGCTCCTGGAAATCATCATTTTCTTATTCAGCCAAATTAGTTATTCTTGGTACTGTGTTAATAAGAAAAACTAATCAACATTTAAATGCACTTATAACACATTTCAGACGCACTCTATATATTATCAAACAAAAACACAGACGCACTCATGAATAAGTTAAGACGCACTTATGTGCCAATTAAACTGCTCCACATTTGAACGCACTTATAAACAAATTTATACAATAACAACAACAAACTCACTTTATACATTTAAAAAAAACCTAAATAACATACGGACTATATAATTAAACAAAAAATATACACATTCAAATAACCTAAAATGCGTTTTCAATTAAAATAAAGTGTGTTTTGTTTGTTTAATCAAGTATAATCATATTGTTCATACCTTTACTCTGTTTTGATGAAGGTTTGGCATGCTTATGTTTGCTTCTTCTTTCCCCTTGTTTATCTGTGTTCATTTCGCAAATTTTGTTTTTAAATGCGTTTGTTGTAATAATAATAATAATAATCAGAGAATCAATCAAGAATCAATTTTGAACATGTAAATCATAAAATGCACCTGATTTTTGTTTGGTAGCCATGCTCTGTTTTTATGTTCTTTGTCTTTGTTGATCGTTTGTGTGTGTGTGTGTTCTTTGATTTTTGGTGAAATAAACCCTAATTGAATCAGGTCTCATTCAACGTGTGCTTTTGTTTCTCAATTTTAGTAACCTTCGTTTGATTTTGGTGAATTGACAGTTCAAATTAAAAAAAAAAAATTAAACGCGTTTATATTTTGTTTGACTAATTTACCCTTAGGTTTGTTTAAACGTGTTTAATTAGATGATTTGTTCAGTTTTTCATCTAATGGTCCAGATTGCTTCTTACGCTTTGTATGTTAAGGAAGCTTTCTACAATATCTCTTCCCTATGCTTAAAATTATATTTACATAAATATATTTATCAAAAGACATCAACCATTTACTTTGCACTTCTAGAGTATACAACCTGAATATGAGTTTTAATCATCAAGGGTCATAAATAAGTTGGTGGGTGTAGTAAAGGAGTAATTAAAAGTGCTGGTTGGTAGATTCACATTATAATTTTATATCTTTGTCCAAATTTAAACGACTACAAAACAAGGATATGTTAAAAATAAAGGACTTTATCATTCTAAGGAGTTAAATGCCATTTTTGTCCATGATGTTTGGTCTTTTTTGCTAGTTTTATCTAAAAGTTTATTTTTTCTCGTCTATATATTATAATAACTAGTGGTCCCACGCGTTGCCGCGGGGCGCGGTTTACACATACGTGTTGCCGTGGTACGCGATAGCACTATATTTGTATTAAACCGGTACCATTACAGAAAGCATCGATCATGAAAAGCGGCAAGAATTAGTCAATAGGTAAAGCACTACGTTACATGACAAAAGTGTCTTTCGTAATATAACAATAAAATTACCATATATAAACTAATAAAATAATCAAATAAGTAACGTTAAATAAAAAAAAAGAAGCTAAAATTGTAACATGCTGTTTCAATAGGAAAACAATAAATAAACCAATTAAAATAAACAATTAAAAGCAGACACTAGACCAATAAAAAATAACTACTGTTCAAGTGTTAAATAATTAATCTAGTATATAATTATAATAATAATAATAACAATAATAATAAACCCCACCCACATCATAAACACAACCCCAAATTCTATTCTTGTTCTCTCCCACGGATCCATCATGCCGCCACTACCACACACCACCACCATCCTCCTAACCCTAAACCCCACCCTAATAATTTTCCTTCAAAATAGGTTGGAAATGCAACACATGTTTGTATCCGTATTGGAGCCTGTCCTCGACAAGTGACAACCTAGTGTATCCAAGTCAGATTCCTAAGCTTTGTTTTTGTTTTATAAATTAATGATGCCATAGATACTTACAAAATTATATATATTTAAACAAATCTTGTATGGTATATGCAACATTGGCATTAAGAGTGTTGTACATAGTAGTGAGGATGACTCATCTGGATTTGAGGACACCCCGTCCTGCACCGCGTGTAAGATGATAGTTTCTTCGGTGCATAACGAGCTGGTGGAGAACGAAACTTGAGACAACGTTTTAAATCTGGGTAGTGATGTGAGCTCGGACAAACGACATGTAGGGTCGGGATTCTTTGTTTGGGGCAAACGACGATGACGTTGGCTAGGACAAACGACAGTGACGTTGGGTGGTATTTATTATGTTTGAAAAGTTGTTGTGGCTGTTGTTCCCCACCATCGTCGTCTTCGCCTCTGTGTAAGCCACCACGACCGCCGCAGTACCTACCTCGTTGTACCTATATGGAAAGTAAACGGAATTACAATTCAGAGTTTAAGGATTTGATTTGCTTTGGTTTGCCTGCAATTAATAAGAAAGGGAGGAGAGAAAGTTGAGTGTGTGGTGTACAAATAACAAAGCTTTTAGTACAACCAATTATGCATAGCAAACTTGTAATTTTATACTATATAAATATAGACGAGATTTGAATTGACAACTTTGCCCTTCAGTTAATTGATATTGACTAACAGAGTTAGGCACTTGGATGGAACCAACAAGAATTTATAAACTTTTGGATTTGGATGAGAAAAAAGAAACTTTTGGATGAACTAGCAAAAAAGGCCAAACCTCAAGGACGAAAATGTCATTTAACTCTAATTCTAAGTATTAAACATTTGACATTTGACATTTGTGACATATGTCACATTTTATATGTATGTATTTGGGCTGTTCAGTTTGTTTGTGGTTGTGGCCTAGGTATGAAAGCTGAGAAGAAGTCCAGGCCAGTCCAAGTTGTGATGAGAAAGCCCAACTGGCCTATGCTATATAAACATATTAATAGTGGAAAATATCTAGGGTTGTTCATTTTCTTTTATTTCTGTATTCTCTTTTCTCTCTCGTCTGTAAGAATCCTTTGCCCCTGATTAGACATGGGAAAGTAATGTCAAGTGAGGTTAGCTCACTTGGTAGAGGCTCTTGCCTCTTGCTAGGAGGTCTTGAGTTTAATCCAAACAAAGGGTGTATTATTTGTAAATCTAAAAGTTTAGGGAGAGTAGCCTTTTCTAGAAAAAAAGACATGTGAAAGTGAAATAAACCAGTGGACAAAACAGTGGTCTCAAAAACTGGTGATTTTTACATTCAATTCTTCCAATTTTCTCCGTGATTTATTTTATTTTATTTATTTAATTTTTTTTGAAAGATGACTATTATAAAGACAAACGAAAATAAACATGTTGGCCGATTTACGAAAGATAAACACAAATTGATAACAAAACTGATAATAAACGATGATGTTTTATTGAATTGATCGTAAGAATTACAAAAGTGTATTGCGTATCTTGGTTTTGATAATGAAACTTGATAACTGAAAATGATAACATACAATGACTATATATACATATTAACTATAACTATAATAACCGCCGGTTCTTGAATTGACGTGTCTTGGTTGTTGAATCGACATGTCTTATAATCGAACCGGTTTGTGGTTTATTGAAGCGGGATGAGATCTAGCTTATACTATGTTAATGTCCAATACCCTCCCTTAAGCTAGATTGGTAGTACATTCAACATATTGCGTGGTCTTGTGAAGTCCTTTGGTTGTAATGCCTTGGTGAAAATATCTGCTACTTGATCTTTAGTGTTACAGAACTTTATCTCCACGTCTTCAGTTTTAATTATATCCCTTATAAAATGATACTTTATTCTTATATGTTTGCTTTTCCTGTGATAAACTGGATCCTTTGTAAGATTGATGATAGATTTGTTGTCACAATATAAGGTGATTTCTTTATTTGTGTCAAACTCTAATTTTTTTAATATTCCTTTGAGCCATAGAGCTTGACATCCAGTAAGTGATAGAGCAATGTATTCTGCTTCTGTTGATGATAATGCTACCACCTTTTGTTTCTTTGATTGCCAAGAAATTGCTTATTCTATTCCTTATGTTCTTTTCGTAAGGCATCGCTTGCATCGTTGGGTAATTGCCTAACACTGTCACACCCTCAAATTTCCACTTGCGGAGTTTTACCGCGAGGCGCATGACAAACCAGAATCCAAGTCAACGGTCACAATAAACAACACTATATGAAATACGTAAACTCAAAACATAGTTCTCATTTTTATAAAATCATAGCGGAAGCATTTAACCAGTTACAGAACCATGTACGACAATGTTAAACCTGTTTAATTCAAAAACATGAAACTAAGCCTAGACGCCATGCAGACTCGTGCGCCTAGTCCTCTGTTGCTACCTTAGCGACCTGAGAAAAACATGCCAAAAAGACATCAACATATAATGTTGGTGAGTTCACAGATTTGTTTAGTAAGTTACCAAGAGTTAACAAAACGTTACCATGTCCATACTATACCAATGTCACCAAGTACGCTAGCTAGGCGTATGTTTTATTACTACTACGATTGGAAAACCATTACTAGACACGTTTAGCAATGTTTAGCAATGTTCAGCCCGAATGTTCAGCATGATACCAATGTTACCAGTTCGAGACAATATGCACCCGCCCGGCCCTCCAAGCCGACGAGTGGGGCAGGTCACGCCCAATAGATCTATCCACACTTCCCCCGTTGTGCATCCCCGCACATTCATGGTTTTCCCCGGGACTTTAAAAGATCGTATAGCAATGCAAAGTTAAAACCATAGTATGACATATAATATCAAAATAGTTTAGCGCATGTTTTCTCCCCCCAAAAGTTAAAGCTGTAAAAGTGGGGCCGTGAACTCACCGTAGATTACGTTCTTCAGTTAATAGTAAAGTGCCAAGCCCTTGATAATCCCACTACCGGAGATCTATCAAAATGTTCACATAAGTGTTCCGACTAATAACCATAAGGTTATCTAGTCCCCGATTGTCCAGATCGTAACCAAGTATGTTTTAAAACGTGTTTAAGTGTTCAACCGACACACTAGACCGAACAGACATACCGTTGGTGACTCATTACCCTAACTAATCAAGTACGCATAGATTACACACAAGGTTCAGGCATAAAACACTTAGTTTGTATCAAAAATCTCATTTTTACATCAGATGGGTCGAACCAGGCAGATAAATCCACCTTCGCCCCTTTTTAAGCCACGTTCGCCCATTTAATTGTCACGTTCGACCGTTTGATGCCACGTTCGACCGTTTGATGCCACGTTCGACCATTTAATCTGATTCGACCAAATTTTTACCAGGTTCGACCCTCGAATCTCTCATTCGACCACCCGTTTGGTCGAATGAGCCTAGGTTCGACCCTATCAGATAAGTTTCCCTAAAAACGCTTCAAACACATTCAAAACATCGCGAAACATCATCAAACACAACAGTCAAGCATGAATAACTTATCCCTACAAAATCCCACCAATTTTGCCCCAAAACCAGTTCGTTTTAACGCTTTCCCAAAATGGCAAAATTATGGAAATGTCACATCATGCATGGAATTCTTACCCAATTTAGAAACTTTTTGAAATCCTTTCATAATCATCTCAATATGCTCTGTTTAATGTGTTTATGAAAACCCCCAATAGTTCTATTAATAATAATAACATGTAACAATCCTTGGATTTATCAAAAATCCCCAAAATACCCATAATATCACCATCTATCTAATTGTAACCCTAAACAACAATAAACCAACATCAATAGCAACCCTAGATCATGTTTCTAACATTAGAACAGCAGCAAATCATTAAACAACACATAACATCACATAACACATAATTAACACATGTTTATTGATACAAAAACCTATGTTTAATGATAGGGTTTAGATTTAGAAAGGTGTTTAAAAGGTTTTTATTGATAAAAACATCCTTAGAACAGATGTAACACCCCAACCGATGGCAGAAACATCGAGGTGTCACGTAGTGACGATTGTTCAATAGCACATGGACTAAATTGTAAATATTAATAGTAAATAACTTCCATTGTTCAAAACGAAATACAAAGAGTCTGATATAAATCCCAAACATAAATAATAAATGTTCAACTTTTATTTAAGCACTAGGTCCAGCCTAAGCGTGAAAGCATATAAGATCAAACGTCACCTGAAACATGTACAAAACAATTTTGTCAACACATATAATGTATTGGTGAGTACACCCGTTTGTTATATATAGTATAAAAATAAAAATGTTTCGCAATTCATGTGTTGTATACCGTTTGCAAATATGTAATTAAGTAGTATCAGTCAAAACCAAACCTGAGAATAATGACTAACAAACTGAATAATGAATTAACATGACAATGACCAAGATCCTCTCAAGAGAGTCTCAAGGGGGTATACCATAGTACTATTCACTGAAATGCTAGGCCGCCCAGCGGTTAATGATTAAGCATAATACACACCAAATCACATAAGGCAAACACACATGAGAATTGCATTAAGTATAAGAAATAAAACTTGATTAATGGGTACATGAATCATCCCGAAATAGTAAAACAGTAAAAAAAAAGGGGAAAGATATACTCACAGTTTCGCTAAATATAAATTCCGAGAAAGTTCGTCGTGAGGCTTACGAATTCCGAAGAATTCAACCTATATATAAAAGTGCTAAATGAGGAAAATGACTTAAAAATCTAAGACAACCAAACATCTAAGGTATTAGGGCTTGCTAGACTCGTATTAGGGAATATGGAATTGTTAGTAATAATTTGAACGATAAATACATTTACGATGAATTTAATAAATGACTAAAACTCTTATGCTTTGTTTCACATATAGATATATATTCCATTTTATAGAAAAATAACCTTGAAATAAACTTTATGATTTATATTTAATTAAACAATTTATTATTATATCTAATTTAAATATAAATAGCATGAATAATACAAGGTATGATCCCAAAATGATATTATTATGAAAAAATAGTTATTTTATGATGTGGAGTACTAAAATAATATTTCCATAATTTCTTTTAATTTATTTGCATTTAAAACATTGTTAATGAATTTAAATGATGTTTTAATGATTAAAATTAGTAAAAATAACAAAAATAATCATTTTATAAGAAATTATATTTTATTACAGTTTATTATTCATAGAAATAAATCTCCAGAAAATTTGAGGTTAAAAGCTCTTAAAATGAATTTTTAATCATTTATTTATGTTTAAAACGATTAAATTCAATAAAAATATAAAATTGAGACATTTTCCGGAAAATAAAAGTGTGGAAATCTTATTTTAGATGTCAAGATGTTATGCCTAAATTTTCATAATTTTTGAAGCAAAAATGAAATTTCTATGATTAATATAAGATTTTTAGTTATAATTATATAAGTAATTAGACAATAAACAAGCAAAATAACTTGAAACAAAATAAATGCCAAGAACCGGTTCTAAAGGGATTCGAACCCGGCTCCTTGCCCAGAATAATCAACACCCCAACCACTAGTCCATCTATCCCTTTTGTTGACATAACTGAATGTGATTTGTATTTATATTATTAACCAAAAAGGTCTTCTTCCCCAATTATCTAACTAAGAACCCTAACCCTTACCAAATTCAATTACATCCAAATCAATCATATGAATGATCTGTAATAGAGGGGTTTTAATCTATAATACTCGACTAAGACAAAGCAAACAAGATTAGACACTTACAACCCGTTTTCGGCTCACAATTGAAGCTTCTTGTTCTCGCAAAAAAACACAAATTTGATGGGCTTTCTGTACGTTTTTTAGTGAAATTTGTTGTGGGTTTGAATCGTGTAAGTGTGCAGAGCTTATTCCCGAGTTCAATTTATAGATTTCATCATGAAAAACGTTTGGTTTAGTGTGATTTAAGACCCGACGGTTTCAAGCTTTTAAAACCCGTTTAAACCTATGATTCACGCTGATAAATGCCCGATTTATTGTTAGTAACTGTCAGAAACGTATGGTTCTTGAAGGTGAATGATCAAACCATTAAAAACCCGGCCTTGACATGCCTCGCCGGAGCTTCAAACGCCGGCTAAGTGCCGTCCGGCCAAGAAAACGGGAACAGGGAACGAGCAGGGATTGAGTTTCTTTTGTGATATGTTTTCTTTTTTTAACTTTCACATAATGTCAAAACAGGTCCCCCTTATTTAACTCACATTAGTTTTCAAGGTTTTTCTTGTTAGTTTTCTCATTATAACAACTAACCAAGTTAACTAATCAAACTTAAAACTTTTATAAACTTGAATTTTTTTACGATATATATTTTTTTCGAATAACGTTTCAACATACGCGTTAGATTAAATCGATATCGAGATCCAAAATACATGCAAATAATATAACTTAAATTTCGCACATTTATTGAATTTGAAAACGACAACGATTACAAGAAATGTTTGAAGGACTTAAATTGTAAACTAGATGAAAGTCGAGGGTGACGGATGTCACAGTCTCCCCTACTTTAGAAAATTTCGTCTCGAAATTTATTTCAAGTGGAGGTTCCTGTAAAGTGATGAGGGTACTTCGTCTTCATTTGGTCTTCACGTTCCCAAGTAAATTCTGGGCCACGTTTAGACTACCAACGAACCTTGACAATAGGAATACGGCTACGCTTAAGAGTCTTGACTTCACGATCCATAATTTCCACGGGTTTCTCCGTGAAACGCATCGTTTCGTCAACTTGAATATCCTCCAGTGGAACATGTAAATTCTCATCCGCCAAACACTTTTTCAAGTTCGATACATGGAAGGTAGGGTGAACGTTGTTGAGTTCATCGGGAAGGTCTAGCTTGTAAGCCACTTTTCCAACCCTTTCCAAAATCTTAAATGGGCCTACATATCTTGGAGCAAGCTTTCCCTTTTTCCCGAACCGAAAAACACCCTTCCAAGGTGAGACTTTAAGAAGAACCATGTCACCAACTTGAAATTCCAAGGGTTTACGCCTTTGATCAGCGTAACTCTTCTGTCTACTCTGAGCTGCCAGTAAGGATCCACGAATAACCGCAATTTTATCTGTCGTTTCCTGAACAAGTTCAGGACCAGTAATGAGAGTATCACCGACCTCACTCCAACACACAGGAGAACGACATTTGCGACCATAAAGGGCTTCAAAAGGTGCCATACGGATACTGGCATGTTAGCTATTGTTATACGAAAACTCAACCAACGGCAAGTGTGAATCCCAATTACCACCAAAATCTATGACACAAGCCCGAAGCATATCCTCTAATGTTTGAATGGTACGCTCCGTTTGACCATCTGTCTGAGGATGGTATGCTGTGCTAAGATTTAGTTTAGTTCCCAACGCGTCATGAAGAGTTTGCCAAAAACGAGAAGTGAACTTGCTGTCACGATCAGAAATGATGCTCAAAGGAGTCCCATGACGACTAATGATCTCGGCGATATAAAGGTTAGCCAGTTTCTCAGCCGAATAAGTCTCACGAATGGGTAAAAAGTGTGCAGATTTGGTTAAACGATCCACAATGACCTAAATACTATCATGACCTCGTGCAGTGCGGGGTAATTTAGTAATGAAGTCCATAGCAATGTTCTCCCATTTCCACACAGGAATCTCTGGTTGTACAAGCAAACCAGATGGACGTTGATGCTCAGCTTTGACCTTGGCACAAGTAAGGCATTTAGCCACGTAGTGAGCTATATCCTTCTTCATACCGGGCCACCAATACATGGGACGCAGATCCTGATACATCTTATCTGCACCAGGGTGAATGGAGTAACGAGTCTTATGAGCCTCGTCCATGATAAAGGTTCTAAGATTATCACGATCAGGAATCCATAAACGATTTGAGAGATATAGCAATCCATGTTTCGTCTCCAAAAGATTTTCAGCTCCACATGACATTTCATTGTACATGTTGCCTTCAGTAACCGAAACATGTTGGGCTTCATAGATTCGAAGTTTAAGGTCATGAGTCTGGATGCAGTTAAGTTGTGTATACGCCTTGCGACTAAGAGCGTCAGCCACAACATTCGCTTTTCCAGGATGATAGCGAATCTCACAATCATAATCATTTAAAAATTCAACCCATCGACGTTGACGCATATTTAGATATTTTTGGTTGAAAATATGTTGAAGACTTTTGTGATCAGTAAAGACCACACATTTAGTACCATACAGATAGTGTCTCCAAATTTTCAACGCGAACACAACGGCTCCAAGTTCAAGATCATGGGTAGTGTAATTTTTCTCAGATGTTTTCAACTGTTGTGACGCATAAGCGATGACCTTGCCTCGTTGCATGAGAACACAACCAAGGCCTAGGTGAGATGCATCACAGTACACCACAAAATCGTCAACACCATCAGGAAGAGAGAGAACGGGAGCGTCGCAAAGTTTTTGCTTCAAAGTTTGAAAAGCTTCTTCCTGACTGAATCCCCATATGAAAGGTTTATCTTTGTGCGTCAAAGAGGTAAGTGGAACCGCGATCTTTGAAAAATTGGCAATGAAACGACGGTAGTAACCAGCAAGACCAAGAAACAAACGAACCTCAGTGGGAGTTTTGGGTATAATCCAGCTTTTAATGGCTTCAATCTTAGTAGGGTCTACGTGTATTCCTTTGTTGTTTATTACGTGACCAAGGAATTGAACTTCCTTAAGCCAAAATTCACATTTGGAGAACTTGGCATACAGTTGCTCATCACGAAGAAGGCTTAAAACTTGGCGAAGATGCTGTTCATGGGTAGTCCTGGATTTGGAGTAAATGAGGATATCGTCGATGAATACAATTACGAATTTGTCCAAGAAAGGTTTGCAAACTCGATTCATAAGATCCATGAGCATTGGTTAGACCGAAAGGCATAACCATGAACTCATAGTGACCGTAATGAGTTCGAAAGGTGGTTTTGGGAATGTCATCCTCATGTACACGAAGTTGATGATATCCAGAACGAAGGTCGATCTTCGAAAAACAGACTGCACCCTGAAGTTGATCAAAAAGGTCATCGATGCGAGGTAGAGGGTATCGATTCTTTATCGTAAGCTTATTAAGTTCACGATAGTCAATGCACATACGAAAAGTCCCATCTTTCTTCTTAACGAACAATACTGGAGCTCCCCAAGGCGAGGAACTCGGACGAATGAAACCTTTGTCAGTTAATTCCTGAAGTTGGCTAGCGAGTTCTTGCATTTCCGAAGGTACAAGACGATATGGAGCTTTAGCGACGGGAGTAGCACCAGGAACAAGATCAATACGAAAATCAACAGAGCGAACAGGAGGTAAACCAGATAAATCCTCAGGAAAAACCTCTGGAAAATCACACACAACTGGAACATCTTGAATACTCTTACCCTTATCCTTCTTTTCCACCACATGAGCCAAGAAAGATATATACTTCTTACGAAGATATTTTTGAGCTTGAGTGCAAGACATAAGTTTCAAACCCTTCGATGTCGTTTCCCCATAAACAGATAAAGATTCACCAGATGGAAGTGGAATTCGAATATACTTCTCGAAGCAAACAACCTCGGCATGGTGTTTAGAAAGCCAGTCCATGCCTACTATGACATCGAAACTACCCAATTTCATGGGTACCAGGTCAATAGAAAAATCATAGTCATTTAGATTCAACGTGCAATTGCGGATCACAGATTTTATAACAATAGGATTTCCATCAGCAACTTCCACGGTAAAAGGATGTGTAAGGTGAGAACGATCACGAGCAAGTAAGGGTTCAAATTCTAACGAGACAAAACTCTTATCCGCACCGGTATCAAACAAAATTGAAGCATACAAATTGTTAATAAGAAATGTACCGTTGACCACATCATTGGCAGCTTGAGCTTGATTTGCATTAATGTTGAACGCACGTCCACGAGCTGGAGCTGCTTGGATTGCTGGAACTGCTGGGGCTGCTGGAGTTTGCTGACGAGACTGGATAAAAGCAGTCAGATGAGGACACCTATCTTGCCTGTGGTTAGGATCACCACAAGCATAACAAGTTCTGGGTTGACCAGTCCTCTGGTTTTGAGCATTCACAGATTTAGTTTCTCGGCAGTGAGAGGTAGTATGGCCTATTTTGCCGCAATTATCACACTTCCAGCAAAGTCGGTCAGTAGGGTGGTGCCAGTTGCATTTACTACACTTGGGGAAAATGCCAGTATAAGGTTTTGGGCCAGATTGGGCTTGAGGTGCGGCAGGTGGGTTAGTAGCGGGAATTTGATTAATAGGTGCAACAACAGCATAATTTTGACTTCTACCTTTACGTTTCTTGTTGGATCCAGATGTAGAGGCAGAGGCAGAGGTAGTTTTGGGAGGTTCAGTAGTAGCAGGGGTTGAAGAGGTTTCAGTGGGTCGCTTAGTACCTTTGCGAGTCAGGGTACCATCTTTGACATGCTTGTCGGTAAGAGATGCTGCCAGACGAATGGCATCCTCTACAGTAGCAGGTTTACTCCCCATAACTGTATCATGAATCTGAGGTGGTAATCCCTCAATATACTTCTCAATGGCTAAGGGCAGTGGTGTCACCATACGAGGAATCAGTAAGCTCAGCTCGTGATAACGGTTGTTGTAAGGAACGTTGTTTCCACTATCCTGTTTGAGGTGATAGAATTCATCCTCCAATTTCTTCATCTCACTACGAGGACAAAACTCAGTAGTCATGGCAATTTTGAAATCATCCCAAGACATAGCTAAAGCAGCTTCCGTCCCTCGAGCATGTTTTTCACCATTCCACCAAGTGAGCGCTCTCTTTTGAAGAACACCTGTGGCATGACGAACCCGTAGGTTGGCTGGACAGTCGCTATTAATGAACGTATTCTCCATACTTTCAAACCATTCAAGTAACCCAGTGGCTCCCTCAGTGCCATTAAACTTGTTGGGATGGCAAGAGTTGAAGTGTTTGAATGTACACTTATTCTCACTAGTTCCACCATTTCCACCCGCATTCCCGTTAGAGTTCCCATTCGAGCTACCGTTCGGGTGAAGGTTTGGAATAATAGCATTAATGATGTTAGGAACAAGGGTTTCCAGCTTGTCATTGAGCATGGTCGCGATACGCTGATCAGACTTCAACTTAGCTTGACGCTTAGAAGCTCTTTTGCGGGATTCGCGGTCAGACATCTACAAAAATAAAGCAACACCTATGAGATTCAATTTCAAGATTTTGAATGACACATAGCATACGAGAAATTTTGCATAATTTAGAGAGTAACTTAGAAATCAATATAGAAAAATTTTCAATAGATTAATAATGAAAATCAAATCATGGTAAAGGCAAGTGAAATATCAAGAATAAAATGAGATGTTTGGGATTGTTTCTCATGAAACTGGTGACTAACCAAAGAAATTGAAATATTATTAGTGACTCGTGGGGGCGTACTTTAGCCTATAAGTGAATGCTCATCCCGAGAATTCCCAGGTAGGTAAACGGGTCCCTCGTCTGATTGGGATTTATGCGAATTACCAACCTAGCCAAAAAACTCAGAATACAGGCGCTCACCCTTCCAGATTGCACGTGCCCCGTCACAAATAATTTTCCAAAACCTTAGCGGATCTTGAGATGTGGAAATTTATCCTTGAGATGTGGATTTCACTCCTAACTCAAAGATATACTTCCAAAAAGTAAAATCACGATGGAGTGAAACTGGTCACTAAGATAAGGATATCACTCCTAGCTTAGTGATTTAAATTTCTTTTGGAGGGATAGATTCCTTGAGATTTGGACGTCTCCTATCTCGAAAGGAAAATATTCCAAGATAAATAAATAAAATATGTAAAGAGTGAAACTATTCACCAAGATATGGATATCACTCCTAACTTGGTGTTTTCGTTTCGTTTGTGGAATATGATCTTCTTGAATATAATGATAAATAAAAGGAGGAAAATCTGTCTAAAGAATTATGAGAATAAAAGAAAGCATATAATGGGTAGCTTAGTTATAGTCTAGGTCAAAAGCATTTACTAATAACCTAATTCCCTATAACCATGGCTCTGATACCAATCTGTAACACCCCAACCGATGGCGGAAACATCGAGGTGTCACGTAGTGACGATTGTTCAATAGCACATGGACTAAATTGTAAATATTAATAGTAAATAACTTCCATTGTTCAAAACGAAATACAAAGAGTCTGATATAAATCCCAAACATAAATAATAAATGTTCAACTTTTATTTAAGCACTAGGTCCAGACTAAGCGTGAAAGCATATAAGATCAAACGTCACCTGAAACATGTACAAAACAATTTTGTCAACACATATAATGTATTGGTGAGTACACCCGTTTGTTATATATAGTATAAAAATAAAAATGTTTCGCAATTCATGTGTTGTATACCGTTTGCAAATATGTAATTAAGTAGTATCAGTCAAAACCAAACCTGAGAATAATGACTAACAAACTGAATAATGAATTAACATGACAATGACCAAGATCCTCTCAAGAGAGTCTCAAGGGGGTATACCATAGTACTATTCACTGAAATGCTAGGCCGCCCAGCGGTTAATGATTAAGCATAATACACACCAAATCACATAAGGCAAACACACATGAGAATTGCATTAAGTATAAGAAATAAAACTTGATTAATAGGTACATGAATCATCCCGAAATAGTAAAATAGTAAAACAGTAAAAAAAAAAGGGAAAGATATACTCACAGTTTCGCTAAATATAAATTCCGAGAAAGTTCGTCGTGAGGCTTAAGAATTCCGAAGAATTCAACCTATATATAAAAGTGCTAAATGAGGAAAATGACTTAAAAATCTAAGACAACCAAACATCTAAGGTATTAGGGCTTGCTAGACTCGTATTAGGGAATATGGAATTGTTAATAATAATTTGAACGATAAATACATTTACGATGAATTTAATAAATGACTAAAACTCTTATGCTTTGTTTCACATATAGATATATATTCCATTTTATAGAAAAATAACCTTGAAATAAACTTTATGATTTATATTTAATTAAACAATTTATTATTATATCTAATTTAAATATAAATAGCATGAATAATACAAGGTATGATCCCAAAATGATATTATTATGAAAAAATAGTTATTTTATGATGTGGAGTACTAAAATAATATTTCCATAATTTCTTTTAATTTATTTGCATTTAAAACATTTTTAATGAATTTAAATGATGTTTTAATGATTAAAATTAGTAAAAATAACAAAAATAATCATTTTATAAGAAATTATATTTTAATACAGTTTATTATTCATAGAAATAAATCTCCAGAAAATTTGAGGTTAAAAGCTCTTAAAATGAATTTTTAATCATTTATTTATGATTAAAACGATTAAATTCAATAAAAATATAAAATTGAGACATTTTCCGGAAAATAAAAGTGTAGAAATCTTATTTTAGATGTCAAGCTGTTATGCCTAAATTTTCATAATTTTTGAAGCAAAAATGAAATTTCTATGATTAATATAAGATTTTTAGTTATAATTATATAAGTAATTAGACAATAAACAAGCAAAATAACTTGAAACAAAAAAAATGCCAAGAACCGGTTCTAAAGGGATTCGAACCCGGCTCCTTGCCCAGAATAATCAATACCCCAACCACTAGTCCATCTATCCCTTTTGTTGACATAACTGAATGTGATTTGTATTTATATTATTAACCAAAAAGGTCTTCATCCCCAATTATCTAACTCAGAACCCTAACCCTTACCAAATTCAATTACATCCAAATCAATCATATGAATGATCTGTAATAGAGGGGTTTTAATCTATAATACTCGACTAAGACAAAGCAAACAAGATTAGACACTTACAACCCGTTTTCGGCTCACAATTGAAGCTTCTTGTTCTCGCAAAAAAACGCAAATTTGATGGGCTTTCTGTACGTTTTTTAGTGAAATTTGTTGTGGGTTTGAATCGTGTAAGTGTGCAGAGCTTATTCCCGAGTTCAATTTATAGATTTCATCATGAAAAACGTTTGGTTTAGTGTGATTTAAGACCCGACGGTTTCAAGCTTTTAAAACCCGTTTAAACCTATGATTCACGCTGATAAATGCCCGATTTATTGTTAGTAACTGTCAGAAACGTATGGTTCTTGAAGGTGAATGATCAAACCATTAAAAACCCGGCCTTGACATGCCTCGCCGGAGCTTCAAACGCCGGCTAAGTGCCATCCGGCCAAAGAAAACGGGAACAGGGAACGAGCAGGGATTGAGTTTTTTTTTGTGATATGTTTTCTTTTTTTTAACTTTCACATAATGTCAAAACAGGTCCCCCTTATTTAACTCACATTAGTTTTCAAGGTTTTTCTTGTTCGTTTTCTCATTATAACAACTAACCAAGTTATCTAATCAAACTTAAAACTTTTATAAACTTGAATTTTTTTACGATATATATTTTTTTCGAATAACGTTTCAACATACACGTTAGATTAAATCGATATCGAGATCCAAAATACATGCAAATAATATAACTTAAATTTCGCACATTTATTGAATTTGAAAACGACAACGATTACAAGAAATGTTTGAAGGACTTAAATTGTAAACTAGATGAAAGTCGAGGGTGACGGATGTCACAACAGATCTGGACATTTAGGGTTAGATGAACACGAATTAAAATGCCTTAAAAAGATTTAGGATTAAGAACACACATTGGATTATTGCTTAGATGTTGTTGATAGGTTAGATTATGAAAAAGAAGAGCAAAAACTCCTTCCTTAGTGATTAAAATTGTAATACCCTAAACCAATCTACAGAAAACGTGCAGCGGAAATACCAACCGAAAAATTCATTTCTTTTAAAAACAACCTTAGATGTTTAGAACCCAAATCTACTAAGCATTTTAGGTATTACATCCTTTAAATATGTTCAATTACATTAAACGTGACCCTTCTATATCACGTTATGGGGTCGTGCCCTCGTACCATCCGCCTCCTTGCTCGATCACCTTCCTTTCCTTACTCTATTAGGTAGACAAGACAACCTGCGATCACCAAATAACCGTTTCGTTAGTTCGTTTAGTGACTTAATGCACACTACTCAAAATGCGGAGATAATATCCATAGATACTCCATGATCTCGTTCCAACGCCTTTTTGCAAGTTCGGGTGTGGCACCCCGAGCCGAACCTACAAGTCTCAAGCATTCACACTTATATACCTGCATCTTCATTACCATTCACATAACAAAGGTTAATAACCCCATAATTCATACAAATATACAATTCCCTCAATACCCCACAATACATACAAGCATACAATTCCATCATATAACCCCACAATACATACAAGCATACAATTCCCTCATATAACCCCTCAATACATACAAGCATACAATTCCCTCATATAACCCCTCAATACATACAAGCATACAATTCCCTCATATAACTTACTTTGACCCGTCATGTTACTCTTTCTTCGCCAACCTCTAAGACAAATATGACGTTTCCAATCCTATACTCAATCTACATATAACTACCAACCCTTACATACATGAAGCTCTCTCTCTCAAACCCGAGCATGAGTACACATATGTAGTATAAATGAGGTTTGGAGTTGCTCGGGCAAGGTGTGGAAGCATAAACAAGCTGAAAAATCAACATCCGAGGCTGAAGGGGGGTTTGGCGTAGGGTACGCCAAAAGTGGCGTAGCCTACGCCACTTGCGTAGGCAAGGGGTGACAGAATGGCGTAGGGCAGCAGAGATTGGCGTAGGCAAACCAGACTTGGCGTATCCTACGCCAAAACTGGCGTAGGGTACGCCAACAGCAGTTCTCGCGCAATCTTTTCCTTTTTCAACGCAATATCTTACATGCCATTCATACCCACAATTCCCGACATTCTAGCAACCCATTTAGCAACTCTCCCACCCCTCATTCCACACATACCTTGATCGAATACGCACCCCTACGAGCTTCCGGTTTGAGTTCAAGTGCCTAATATACTTGATTCGCTCAAACCTCGTCTACACTAGTTACATTTACCAAAAGACAATGTCCAAGTTAACTACCATGTGGATCCTTGACCCATAACCAAAACCATGTACTCCTTCAAGATTCCCATTCTATGTGAACATAATTCAATATCATAGATGCGAGTTAAGTTCGGGAATCACTTACCTCAAGTCCTCCAGGTTCATGCTTGTTCATTTGCCTCCTCTTGACCCATTAGCTTCCCATGGGTGAGTCCATCCTTCCTATCCTTTCATATCATCATGTTCACATCATTGTTAGCATACATGATCATAACACACTAACAACCATTCTCAACCAAATCTCACATTGACTTTCATTAGTCAACTTCTATCATATCTAAAACATACATTCACAACCACATTTATTCTCACATAGTGATACCACTTATTATCATATATGTCTCATAGTTTTAACATGTTATGTGTCACATGGTGTTTCTAATCACACAATCAAGTTTGGGAAGCATAACCATGTTATTTTAACATTGTTGACTTTCCAGAAAGTCAACTTCCAACTATACCAACATCCTACTTAGAAACATATGTCCATATTGATGTACTAGGTCATATAAGATTCACCATAAACATCATATTCACATCTCATTAAGATACCAGATCATTCTTCACACCAATTAACCAACACATCGTGTACATCATAATATTTAAGCATAGTGTACACCCTATTAATGCATACTTCTTACCAAATCATACAATCAACTAATTCCCACATGATTTCTCTCTAAGACGAAGTCCCCATGTTAACCTACTATCAATTCCACCAACTATCACATTACTTTCATACTTGTCGAGTCTTGCATACAAATTCACACATTATAGGACACACATACAACCATAAGATCACTTATATGCATACATACATACCTACATACGATCCATTATAATTCACACATGGTTTCCATCAAAACACATCCTTTCTATTAATTTCCTACAATCATCATATTCCATTCATTCTCGTCAATTACTTGCAAGCAAGTTCATCTAAGCATTTCATCGAACACATGGTGTGCGTACAACATTCTAAGCTCAATGTACAATTATTTCATGCCTACTTTCATAGTTATAACATCAATCATCATATTTCTTCCAAATATCTATTGTAATTCATACATAGATGTCAAACATAGCAAAATCTCTAATTCTTTCAACCTAGCTATCAACTTGACCAAAAGAATACGGGTCACACCAAAATGTCAAGACCCACTTCAACCACACATGAATCTCCATCAAACAACTACATTATATCAAGTTTACACACATACTAGTTCACATAGTGATTCTATACCGTATGAATATCGATACACAATCATGACATGAAAGACATAGAGTTGTTGGGATTCATGCTAAAATCCCCATCATTCAAGAACTTCTAACAAAATTACCACCAATTAAGGATGCTACAACTCACCTCATGCTTGTTATGACTAGATGATTAGAAATCTTCAAACATGCAACTAATTAGCTTCCAAATTGACCTTGATTTGGCTGAATTGCACAATTTGTTCTTGAGAGAATTTTCTCCTCTCAATATGTCGACACACACACACTTTCCAGGAGATTCTTTTCTCCTACCCAACCAACTAGGTGTTTTATTTGATAAATTTGCAATTTCAGCCCCTATGGTTTGACACCCATCTATTTTGTCTCAAATCTTATTTTCCTTCTAACTAATAGGCACTTTAACTAACTTAGATAAGTTAGTCATCTCATCTCATGCCATAACACATTAAAACATGCTACTAAATTAAAGTTCGGGTTTTGGGGCGTTACAAGTCCACCCCCCTTAAAGAAGGTTTCGTCCCAGAAACCACTTTCATTACTAGCAAACCCATTCTACCATTATCCTTAGGCATTCATTCTAGCCAATCAAAGCTAGTATTTTTGCATAACGTCAACATTATTTCCACTTGTTTATCTACTCTTTTCTTTCATTCAAGATTTATGCCATATCACAAGCCCACATTATAGACTATACAACGACTTTAATTGTGAACAAACATAATTATATGTCCGCACTTTCTAATATTAATGCAAGCCTTCGTGCAATTATCAAGCATATCAAACTATCATAACCTAACTACTGTTTCACCTTCACTTATTCATACTTAACTTGGGAGTCCGACATCATTCTATAGTCACTACCGAGCCAATATATCTACCATACACACCCCATCCCGTTTTGGTAGAATTCAGAGCCATTCTGTTCATGCCTATTTGTTTGTTAGTTCATTTCATGCACTACCTATTGTAGACACATGTGTCCATTGCTGAACAACACCTAGTCTAACTAAGATTCATTCATCTTTTGACCTTTAAGAAGTCAAACTTTTCAAACTACATCATGCTTGAACTACCCTTCATTCATACGTGGGTACTAATTCAACATATAAATTTTCTATTTAACAATCACCAAATATCTAAATTTACTAACCTTCCTTTTACAACGTTATCCAACCATCCACATGTCGGCTTAACTTGCTCCTTCACAAGTCCACGCCATACTTAGCTTGCTTTAGGTCATTCACAAGGAGTTCCTACTCGTGAACTTCATATCACCTATCTTGTAGATTTCATCATATCCATAAATTCGACCATTCGTATCTACAAAATCATTGGTTAGACATATACCTTACATTCATGAAAATTGACCTTCAATGGTCCATTCAAGAATTCCCTCACTTGTAATGTCTAATTATATACATTTCCTTCTTGATTTCCCATCCTCATTCTATACTACATTACTTATTTCATTTCCTGCGCAACCTCTTTAAGTTTTATTCGTTATCTTGTAAAATTTCTACAATTTGACCTTTCAAGGTAAATGTGTCATATCCTACTACTTTAATAATAATTTCTACATTGCATTCTTGTAATTCATAATATCATTCGTTTTCTGCATATAGAGGTACGAATCTTTCAAAAGATCAACCGTTCATTCATGTTCACATTAATACCATGCCTTACCATCTTCTACTACACATATATATATGCATTTTACATGCCACATAACATGCATATCTAAATCAAGTTACTAACTTGTGCTTATCTTGGTTAGAGAGAATGGCATATTCTCTCCTTCATTCCTACCCAAATGACTCACTTCATAGACTATTCTATATTTCTACAACTTTCCAACAAATCTGACCCATTACTTGGGTAATTCTATATTTTTACATTTCCATTATTTGACCTGATCAAGGTCTTTTTCACAATTTCTATAATTTCACCCCTTTTGCCCCTTTATGGTCTTCCCAACCGTTTGACCCGCTAAAGTCTTTCCAGCCTATTTTACATGGTTTCAACCATATGACCCGTTAAGGTCTTTCTAACCTCTTGACCCATTGAGGTCTTTCCAACCATTATGACCCATAAGGATCTTTCCCACCATTTTGAACCACAAGGATCTTTCCCACCATTTTGACCCACAAGGATCTTTCCCACCATTTTGAACCACAAGGATCTTTCCCACCATTTTGACCCACAAGGATCTTTCCCACCATTTTGACCCACAAGGGTTTTCTACAATTTGACCCATAAGGGTTTTCTACAATTTTGACCCATAAGGGTTTTCTACACTTTTGATTTGATCCGTACTTGCTTACGAACTCAAACTTTTTATTTCAGGCTTTCATTCATATAGGTTTGATCCGTACTTATCTACGGACTCAAACTTTTCATTCCAACCTTACACTTATTGCCATAGTTGATTTATAGGCACAATATACATACGTTTAGTTGGATACCTTCCGAGGGAATCTCCCTTCACATTCACATTTTTATAGAAGTTTCATTCCGCCCACTTACCCACACGACCACTTACTTTCCAAGTTCACCAGGCATACCTGTGACGATTCTCACGATCTCACGTGCATCGCGTGCTTCTTGTGCACTGGCCAGACGCACATTCCACATGCTATCCACGTGCCTTCGTGTAATCATTACCTTATGCCTAGGAACTGGTTTTCAGCTTCGTGCTACATTTCAATTTCGTTCCTAAACAACATGGTTATTTTTTCCTTTCTATGTTTTACCATCCCTGAGGACTTTCCTCCCACCGGTACCTATAGTTAATTATCGCGTACCTGTGATTATTCCATCTTATCTACAATTCCCGCGATCTATCTTGAATCGTGTTGTTGATACCTCTTCATTATCCACAAAAGCTCACCTTAACATGAACACCACAATTAGCTTTTAACATGTCATGTGAGTTATTATAAAATTCTACCTTTGGGCCTTTATCGAGTCTTGGATTGTACGGGTCACTGCATTCAGGAGCACATAAGTTTGAGTTCAAGTACTTACTTCCTTGTACAAGATTTCACTCAAACCAGGGCTCTGATACCAACTTGTAATACCCTAAACCAATCTACAGAAAACGTGCAGCGGAAATACCAACCGAAAAATTCATTTCTTTTAAAAACAACCTTAGATGTTTAGAACCCAAATCTACTAAGCATTTTAGGTATTACATCCTTTAAATATGTTCTATTACATTAAACGTGACCCTTCTATATCACGTTATGGGGTCGTGTCCTCGTACAATCTGCCTCCTTGCTCGATCACCTTCCTTTCCTTACTCTATTAGGTAGACAAGACAACCTGCGATCACCAAAAAACCGTTTCGTTAGGTCGTTTAGTGACTTAATGCACACTACTCAAAATGCGGAGATAATATCCATAAATACTCCATGATCTCGTTCCAACGCCTTTTTGCAAGTTCGGGTGTGGCACCCCGAGCCGAACCTACAAGTCTCAAGCATTCACACTTATATACCTGCATCTTCATTACCATTCACATAACAAAGGTTAATAACCCCATAATTCATACAAATATACAATTCCCTCAATACCCCACAATACATACAAGCATACAATTCCATCATATAACCCCACAATACATACAAGCATACAATTCCCTCATATAACCCCTCAATACATACAAGCATACAATTACCTCATATAACCCCTCAATACATACAAGCATACAATTCCCTCATATAACTTACTTTGACCCGTCATGTTACTCTTTCTTCGCCAACCTCTAAGACAAATATGACGTTTCCAATCCTATACTCAATCTACATATAACTACCAACCCTTACATACATGAAGCTCTCTCTCAAACCCGAGCATGAGTATACATATGTACTATAAATGAGGTTTGGAGTTGCTCGGGCAAGGTACGGAAGCATAAGCAAGCTGAAAAATCAACATCCGAGGCTGAAGGGGGGTTTGGCGTAGGGTATGCCAAAAGTGGCGTAGCCTATGCCACTTGCGTAGGCAAGGGGTGACAGAATGGCGTAGGGCAGCAGAGATTGGCGTAGGCAAACCAGACTTGGCGTATCCTACGCCAAAACGGGCGTAGGGTACGCCAACAGCAGTTCTCACGCAATCTTTTCCTTTTTCAACGCAATATCTTACATGCCATTCATACCCACAATTCCCGACATTCTAGCAACCCATTTACCAACTCTCCCACCCCTCATTCCACACATACCTTGTAGATGCATTTATGCGACTAGTGCTTCGGATTGTCCAATAAACTTGTTTCTGTTAAAAACCGAATGGGCGAAGGAGGTTTTTGATATGGGCGAAGGAGAATCAGAAGGTACGAAGGAGAGGTTTTGGACGAAGGTAGAATAGGTTTCTTATGTATGGCTTGGTTCGACCGGTTGATGTGGTCGAACCTGCACATTCGCACGAACGAAGTGGGCGAATGTGCAGTCTATATATAGTCAAGCTGATTTTTTGAATGTAACTTTGAGCCATTTTGTTCCCTCCACTTTCTGATTCTCTCTCTAGGATATTATTTAGCTTAATTCACGTTCATACCTTGTTGTTTTCACTTTACCAACGTGTAATTGAGTTCGTAATTAATGAAAAAGCTTTGAAATGATGATTTACTTGTTTTGATCTGTTTGATTATCATTTTGTGATTGTTTTAGGGTTTCCGCACCTAAAACAAACTTGTTTGATCATTTCTTTTTTGATTTGACGATCCTTTAAGCACATACAAAGTTGTATCAGAGCCATTCTGGGTCAAACAACCACAAATTGATAGTTTCTCAGTTGATTTGGACCCAATTTTGGTCAAAAAGTTTCTGTTTTCATAGAACAAACTGATTTGATGAGTTTTTGATTGATTACAACTTGTTTTCATGGTTAAAATGGATAATTCTCTTTGATAAACTTGTTCCAAATCAATTCCGATTCAAAACCTGATTAAAATCATCAAAATCTATCAACATTTGATAAACATGATCAAAATTAACTGATTTTCAAAGAATAATCATTTTTTGAAATACCAGGGGTCAAACCTAGAGAGACGGTCGAAGGTGTCAGTAAATTTGGTCGAACGAGTGAAATTCTGGTCGAAGGTGTTGATTTTGTGGTCGAACGTAGACTTTCATAGCTTATTTGTGTACATTCGCCCGTCTGAGTTACATTCGACTGATCGAACGGTCGAAGGAGGGACAGAACGGTCGAAAGAGAAAACAAACGGTCGAAAGAGTTTGTGTGTTATCACAATTCACATTCGTACCCTTCCAAACGGTCGAAGGAGAAGAATTTTTCTCATTCGATCATCCGTAAGTGCGAAAGAGAAATTTGTTTTAAAATTTTTCTAATCTTTTCGTGTTTGAACATTTACAGGTTAAGATGTGGAACTTTCCAACTACGCCAAGACCTAATCAAGCACCACAGCAACAGACAACTAGAGATCCATGGTCAGTTGCAGCTCAGAAGACTAGTCCACCATCCCAGCCAATCAATTACATGGCTATGACTAGTTCTACTCCTCAGCAAGTTGTGCAACCGTTACAGCAACCAATTGACAATTATTGGGGAGTAGCAGCAGCTGCCGTTCACTCGCAGACGACCAATGCCATATCTACCCTCATTCATGATCTATCATCAGGTAGTGGCAATCGTCCACCAAAGCTCATGGATATGATGGATTACAACACATGGAAGACAAAGTTCAAGATACATGTGGAGGGACAAGGCTTAGAGGGAGCTGAGGCATGGCAGATGATAGTGAAAGGTTATGTTGCTCCTATTCTGGAGAACCTATACCGTTGGAGAATTTGGCTGATGATGAGAAAAAGAAGTTTGCGATCGAGAAAAAGGCGTTTTCTCAATTATCTCAGGCGATCAACACTGACTTGTTACATCAGTTCGGATCGTGTACTACTTCAAAACAGTTGTGGGATATGCTGAGAAATAGACATGATGGTAATGAGAAGACTAGGAAGCTGAGAATGGAAGAGCTTCGAAAAGAGTTTAAGAACTTTAGTTACATGGGTAATGAGACTCTAAAAGAATTGGTTCCAAGGTATTGCCACTTGCTCACAGAGTTTCGAGCTACGAGATTAGCATACCGATGTCAGAACTGGTGGATAAATTTGCTGATGCTTTACCACCATATTGGAACCAACACATTGAAGTGTTGAAAGAAAAAGATGCATACCAGTATTGGACTATCAATGAGTTCATACAAAAACTGGAGAACAAAGAAATGGAGGAGAAGAGGAAAGCAAAGAGAGCACAGATTCCATAGAACCCAGAGTTGTATGTGAGTGGTACATCTACTTCTCTTTCTACTTCTAGCTCTACTTCAAGTGTTGCACCTCATATTGCTTGCGTATCTAATGTTATTGAACCCACAAAAGCACCAATAAACTATCTTGCCCAAACTTCATCATACACACCACAATCTTATCAAACACCAAATTTCATTCCACCTTTTTCACCTTTACAACAAGCTGCATGTTACACTGCCAGTCAACCTCAACAACAACCATATAATCCTCACATGAACCAAATGCAGATCACTCAAACACAATCAAATCAAAGTCCGATTGTGTTAGAGACTTCTAATCTTAACAATGTTACTGTTGAGATTGCTCAACAGCATGTAGCATTAGTATCTGCTATGGTTGCATCATACAACAGTTTAGTTGCTAGTCAGATTGGAAACAACAATCTAACCAATGAGGACTATGCACAAATCGATAAAGAGGAAATGGAGCTTATGGATATACAGTGGGCATTTGCTAGTATCATGAGAAGAGCCACTGATTTTATCCAGAAAACAGGAAGAACTGACCTTTCGACTTCTCCAAACACCACTTACGGCTTTAACAAAGCCAAGGTCACATGTTTCAACTGTGGTGAGAAGGGTCATTTCAAGAGAGAGTGTACACAGCCGGCTCAGCAAGGTAATCGAAACCCGTTCAACTCAAGCTACCAAAACAGACAAAACCAAAACCAGAATCAGGTATCATACAACAGTCCCAACATTTCAAGCTTTCAACGTCAAAACAACTACCAGAACTGTCAAAACACACAACAAAATACCAATACTAGACAATCCACATCTCAAAACCAACCACAACAGAATCCAAACCGAACCATTGTTCCCATCTCTACACCTAACACTCAAACCCAAACCCAAACTGAAAATCAAAACCAAGCACTTGTGATCCAAAAAGATGAAGGTTTTGATTGGACGGGTATGCAATTAGGAGTTGAAGAGATTACTGCAGGAAATGTGGCTTGTGTGGCACAAAAGATGAGTTTGAATGAACATGTGGAGATTGAAGAGGATGTTGTGACAGAAAAACTGACGAAGTTGAAAATAGAAGAGTTGAATGAGGATGTGAATGTTGAGTGTGAAGACAAGAAGTCTGGAATGATTCTTGATTCTGTCACAGATGTTTAAGAGCAATATGATTCAGCTTACTCAGACATGGAAAGTGATTCTGACTCGGAAGCTAGTGTGATCGCACTAGACGATGACATCGATCAGTTGCTAGCTGAAGCAGATTTCCTTATGACCCACAAGTCGTGCATGGTGGATGATGCCTGCACAAAGATTGACTACTCAAAATTCTTTGCAGGGAAGGAAGCTCATTTCGCACTAATGGCAATGACAGAACCACCTAAACCGGTAAGTACTGAATCTCAATCTAAAGTTTGTGATAAATGTTCTGATTTTGATAGATTGACAGAAGAAAATAAGTAACTCAAGGTACAACTTGAGAGTGCTAAAATAAACTGTCATAATTATCAAAAAGAATCAAAAGATTTCAACAAAGTACTTGATGGTTACAAAAAGGATGTTTCTGAACTGAAAAAGACTTTGTCTATAAAACAACTTGCCATTAACAACTATATAAATGAAATGGAAAACACAAAGTTAGAAATGGCAACCATCAAGTGCTTCGCTGAAAAAGTGAATAAAAAATTAGAGAGCTATAAGCACATTGCTTATGTAGTTGACCACATCATCGAAGAACCTTCACAGTCAAGTAGTGCAAACTACAAAGCTATCCCATCTCCGGTGTTGTTCGAAAATCATAATTTACATGCGATAGCACCGGAGAGTCTAGTCAAATCTGACTCCACATCAGATAACGAGTCCAACACATCCAGTGTCGGAGACCCGTATTCTGATGTGAGACCTGTTTTGGGAAACAATGAAGGTGTGGTAGCTGCAGATGATTCTGATGAAGAAGATGAACAGTCTGAGATAGTTGTTGAGAATGAAAGTGATATTCCTGATGAAAATCATATAATCACTACTGAACCAGTCTCACCATCTCAGATTGTCCATCCCATGGCTAATGCTCACAGAAAGAATGTTGCTAAGAAAGCTGAGCAATCTGTTGATAAAAATGTTGAAAAGAAAGCTGTTAAGAAAGTTGAGAAAAATGTGGTTAAATCTGTTGATAAGAAAATTGAAACTAAAACTGAGAAATCAAATGAAATGAACAACGAATCATGTGATAAACCTGTAAAAGTTTTCTATCGGATGCAAGGCTCCGATAAGATTATGTCTGATGATGAATATCCGATTCAATTTGTGAACTATTCCAAAATTGAAAAGATCTGGCAGGAAAGTACAATTTGGTTCCCAAAACATGAACGAACCAATGATATTCCTCCGGCTATTCTAGAGAAAATTTATTCGGATAATTCTAAAGACGCAAAGGTCAATGTCACACAATTCGTTAAGCCAGTAGACAAGTCAAATAGTTTCATTGAGCCGACTTACTCAAAGGACCCAGCTCCTGAGAGTTTGAGAAAACAGTGCATGGTTGATCAATATCCCATTGCAAGTTTTTCCAAGTCGCACATCAAGGAGAACTATGAAGAGTACCGTGCGTGTTTTAAGTGCGGGGAAAGGGGACATTTACTTGCCACCTGCCCGTATGTACGACACAAGAGGCACGAGGTGGAGATGAAGCACAGACATAATTATCCGGTTGACAATTATAGTTATCCACAAAGACGGTTTTTCCCTCAGACAGCACCTTATTATAACCAAAACAATTTTTACAACAAAAGGGAAAATCGTCCGATGACTTATGACAAACGCAACCGGATAGCCACTGAGAAACCATTGAAGAAACCATTGATGAACACAACTGCTGAAAACAAAAAGGTTCCTGCTAAACCTAATGCCAAATCAGCAGTTGGACCTGTCTCTGTTAAATCAGAGAAGGTAACCAAGAAGGTAGCATTTAAAGACGAAGTAAAGAAACCGGCTGAGACCTCAAAATCTCAGATCCGGATCTTGAAAAGGTCTGAACAGTCTTGGTCATCAAAGGAGTCTGAGGGTGCTTCAACTTCACAGAGTGTGAAATCTGAGAAAACCAAAGTTGAGTGTGAAAAGAAAGGGGTTGATAAAACCCAAGATTTTTGTGAATCTAATGAATCTTTGAAACAACCAGTTCAAAGACCCAAGACCAAACAGGCTTGGGTCCCCCGAAAGATCTAATTGCTTTACGTGATATGTGCAGGGAGCTCCAGCTGGCCCTGTTAGCAGTCTCTGGATTGTTGACAGTGGAGCTTCTGGCCACATGACAGGGGATCTCACGCTACTCTATGATATCAAGAATATAAATGGAGGTTACGTAGCGTTTGCAGGAAATAAAGAAGGCTACATTACGATGGAGGGTAGTGTTAGCAATGGGGTAGTGACATTTGAGCGGATATCGTATGTGAAGCAGATAGATTACAATCTACTCAGTGTCAGCTAAATCTGTGATAAGCAATTCTCTGTTTATTTTGACGACAAATCTTGCTACAACCTGAAACCGGGTTTTGAACTTCCAAAAAAGTGGGTGATGCTAAAGGCACCGAGGGTAAACAACTTGTATATTCTCGATATGTCCAAAGCTATGACCACCCATGGCCAAGTAACGTGTTTCCTCTCTAAGGCTACAGAAAAAGAATCTATAATGTGGCACAGGAGAATGGGACACATTCATTTGAGAAAAATGAACCAGTTGGGGAAGAATGAACTTGTCACGGGAGTTAATGTGAAACATTTCCATTTGAATGACAAGTGTATTAGTTGTAAAAAGGGTAAACAGCACAAACAGACCCATCGACCAAAGAAAGTCAATTCCGTTGAACTACCGCTTGAGCGTTTGCACATGGATTTATTTGGTCCAGTCAAGCATAAAAGTCATGCCGGGGAATTGTACTGTCTTGTGGTGACTGACGATCATTCAAGATTTTCATGGGTTATGTGCTTACACCAGAAAAGCGACACGTTTGACAACCTTAAAGTTCTGTTTACTCGTCTGGAGAATATCTATGGTCTAAAGATCAAACGAATCCGGAGTGATAATGGGACGGAGTTCAAAAACGCTCAGATGGATGATCTTTGTGAAAACAAGGGAATTCATCACGAATACAGCGCTCCGTATACACCCCAGCAGAACGGTGTCGCAGAACGGAAGAACATGACTCTAATCGAAGCGGCGAGAACAATGCTTGCGGATTCAAATCTTCCAGTCATGTTCTGGAATGAAGCAATTTACGCAGCATGTTACACACTAAATCGTGTTTTAACAGTGAAGAAATTTGGCAAAACTTCTTATGAGCTGTTGAACCGACGAAAGCCGAATCTAGAGTATCTAGAACCATTTGGAGCCCCGTGTACAATGCTTAACCCTTCGGAGAAGTTCGCACCAAAGGCTGAAGAAGGCTATTTTGTTAGATATGCAACCCCACTAAAAAGGGTATTCAACAAAAGAACTAGAAAAGTTGAGGAGTGGGCTAACGTCGAAGTACAAAGATACACTCAAAATGTACAGGGTGGCGGTCCAGATTGGATGTTTGATTACAAAGACTTCTTTGAATCATTCAATCTAGATAGTATGGTTGAAGAAGCTGTACTCCGCTTATATTACGAGGTTGAAAACGCAGTGACTTCACCGTTAGTGCGTCCGATCACGGTAAATTCTCAAGCAGCTTCTAATGATACCACTGCTCCTGTGATAGAAGAAGAAGTATTCCAAGAAGCTTCAACAACGCTTAATTCATCAGATTCAGAAGATGAAGACGATGATGCTACAAGTGAAGCTATTTTGGACAATGTTACAGTGACACCACCAGTGAACCCAACTACAACTGATGCTTCAACATCGAATGTGGGTAATGATCTGGTTTCTAAAGAGAATTTGACGACTCAAACGGGAGTGCAAGTACCTGATTTTCCGGAATCTCGGATACATCGGATACACCCGCTTGAACAAGTTATTGGTGATCCTGGTAGCAGCATTATGACAAGAGGGCAATTAAGAAATGCTCAAGCACCAGAGAATATTGGCAATCTTGCTTTATATGCCAAAATACAAAAATCTGGTTTTCAAAATGACTGGTCTTTCGCTTGTTATGTTTCGCAGGTCGAGCCGCGGATGTACAAGGAAGCTCTTTTGGATGATGCTTGGGTGGAAGCGATGCAAGAAGAGTTGTTACAATTTCAGAAACTTGGAGTTTGGACGCTGACAGATTTGCCCCCGGGAAGAAAGAAGATTGGAACCAAATGGGTTTTTAAGTGTAAAAAAGATGATAGAGGAGTTATAGTGAGAAACAAAGCTCGTTTGGTTGTTCAAGGTTTTCATCAAGTTGAGGGAATCGACTACAATGAAATCTATGCACCTGTTGCACGCTTGGAAGCTATACGAATGTTTCTGGCGTTTGCATCCTGGAAGAAATTTAAGGTGTATCAGATGGATGTAAAGAGTGCATTTCTTTACGGTGTGGTCAAAGAGGAAGTTTACGTAGGTCAACCACCAGGCTTTGAGGACCCTATTCACCGGGATAAGGTTTATGTCTTAAACAAAGCTCTCTACGGGTTGCACCAAGCTCCGAGACAATAGTATGAGGAGCTGAGCACGTATCTTCACTCGAAAGGATTCAAACGCGGATTGGTAGACTGCACACTGTTTATGAAACGAGCAGGAGATGACTTGCTTCTTGTGCAAATTTATGTTGATGATATTATTTTTGGGTCTACTAACGAACTTCTGTGCAGGGAATTTGAAAACGTTATGCAGGAAAAGTTCGAAATGAGCGCAATGGGAGAGATGCAGTTTTTCCTAAGCTTGCAGGTGGAGCAAAGACCAACAGGGATCTTTATTCATCAAACCAAATACGTTTCTGAAGTCTTGAGCCGATTCCAGATGGATGATTCCAAGCCGATGGATACCCCGATACAACCTAATCACGGGATTGGAGTTGACGCTAAGGGGGAGCTGACTGATCCATTTACATACAGAGCAATCGTCGGATCTCTGATGTATCTCACCGCGTCTAGACCGGATATAATGTTTGCAACATGTCTTTGTGCACGATATCAGTCGAAGCCGAAACAAAGTCATCTTGCAGCTGTCAAGCGTATCCTTAGATATCTGGAGGGTTGTCCATCGAAAGGACTTTGGTACCCTCATGATGATAATTTTGACCTAATCGCTTTTAGTGATGCAGATTGGGGCGGCTGTGATAAAGACAGCAAATCCACAACGGCTGGATGCCAGTTTATGGGGAGCAGGCTCATGACCTGGCAATGCAAGAAACAGACCGCAGTTGCACTATCCACATGTGAAGCAGAATACGTTTCAGCATCGAGCTGCTGCTCACAGGTTCTTTGGATCCAACAACAGATGGTGGATTACGGTTTGAAATTTCTTAAAACCCCTATTTATTGTGATAATGAAGCCGCAATCGCATTAACAAAAGACTTAGTAAATCACTCAAAGGCTAAACATATCCGGATTAAATATCATTTTATCCGTGATTGTTATGCTAAAGAGTTGATCGATATGGTCAAAATTCACACTGATTACCAACGCGCAGATCTTTTTACCAAAGCTTTTGACAAATCCAGATTTGATTATCTTTTAAAAGCTAATGGTATTAAAGAAAAACAAGACTGATCACCACCTCAGTCTATCACTTTCTAGTTTAAATTTTTACTGCTTTTCAGAAAAATTTCGAAAATCCATAAAAATTAGAAAATTTCTTTGCTGACTGCTATATCTTCTCCCCTTAGATTAATGCCGTCAGATTTCTGTGAACAAACGATATCTGGGCAGTTACATATTTGAAATGCTCCAGCTTATCCTTGGGAACAGTAAATTCAAAAATTTATAAAAATCAGAAAAATCAAAAATGATTTCCTGGAGTAAAAGGGGAAATGATAGTACATCAGTGGGGATCTGACACATTCTAAGTAATGTACCACTATATAGGGCGTGTGTCTGAGTCTGTGTGATGTGCTGATAGGCTTCGTAGACCTATTACTGCGTGTCTGATACATACATATCAAACGAATTGATGTGTGGATGAACTCCTCATGGGCATATGGTCTTAGTACCGTAATTTCGTTTGATAGGGTATTTGTACAAAACTCGGAGGTTTAGGGTCGTTATGTTATTAGTTGTCTGGGGATAGCCTCTCTGATCTTCTGCTGTAAGTCATTACGGACCTAGATCAGACAGGGTGTCTTTATAAAAGAGCTTTATGCCAAATCCTAAAGTTACCGAATTGAGGAACTTTCCATGTTTTATGATGATCAAAGATTATTTATTACATCGTAGTAATCACTGATGCAAATCATGATTGATATCAGTCCTCAACCTGGTAAAGTGCACATGTTACTTTGCTGCATTAATTTGCTGACCTGTATATCTCTGTGCATTATACCTTGTAAATTACAGACGACGAAAGCATAATCACGCTTTACAATGAGTCTTTGTGCATTTACTTCTTGATACTAGAGTATGTCGTGTGCGTGGGAACCACAGACAATTATGTTTATACTATAAATAACAGTATCAGTTTAAAGCACTGCACAAAAGTCTGCATGTGAGTTTATGTGGATCACAATATCAGCAGTTGCCAGATCACACATTGTCTTTAATGATAATAATTCAAAAAGACAACGGTGTGATCAGATTTCTCAATACCTGATATGATCCCTTTACCGGAAATCACAAAACATTTACTGTTTTTCATTTACATTTTTGCATTTTATTTTCTCGTCAAAAATTACAAAACTCAAAAAGATTTTAGGTGTGTTTTAGCATAAATTTTAGAAAATCCAAAAAGATTTTACATTTCCATCTTCTTTTTTATAGTTGATAGTGGTTGATGTCGATTTTCTAAACCTTGATGAACCATTTGAGCTTTGTAATCTTTTAAATGTGAAAATATGAATGTTGGATGCTTAAAAGTTGAAAAATAATTGGAACGGGACTCGATTTTGAGATTTGAAAAAAATTTATCAAAAATCCCAGTTCTCGTTCGCCCATTCGTTTGGTCGAACGTGGGATTTTTCATGCTCCTTCGTATGTTTAAAACGGGCGAATGAGAGTGTTCTTGAACATCTGTTTCATTCGAACCCTTTTGTCTCATTCGAACCTTTAACTAGGGTCGAAGGAGACAAAAGTATCTCATTCGACCGGTGAGAATGGTCGAAGGAGCTTGTCTATAAATACCCATTCAGTCTCATTCGAACCTTCACAAAAGTTTTTCAAAATTTTTGAACTGGAGTAACCTTGTTGCCCTGATCTTTTGCACCATAGCATTGTGATCGTCTAGTGTTACTGATCAATTTCCACTACTTTTTACAGGTTAATATCAAGTATACAAGGAATAATCGTCGTTTTTCTGTTTCAAGCCCTAGTTTTCTAATATCTGACATAAACATGTTCATTGTTACAGTTGATGCTTAGGGTTCATTCTATCAGTGTTTTAGGGGGGAGAAGAAACAACAATTAGTGATGTTAATCCATCAGATTGATCAGTTGATCATGATGAATGGATAAACCCTAATTGTGAACTGAAAACATGGATAAAATGAATAATTGATACAATTGTTGCTTTAAAAACATTAATCGGTGCTTTTATTTGTCAAACAAATCAAAATAACATGATTAGAAACAATATAATTCAGAATTGAAAATTTAAAATTATGAACAGATACCTTCGCACCTTTCGAATGGGCGAAGGAGATGATTAACTGGTCAAATGAAAAACAATTGGGCGAATGAATCTTTTTATCAAAAACTATTACATTCGTACCTTTATATTTTCTCATTCGCACCAAGTTTTTCTCATTCGCACCCCCGTTTGGGCGAATGAGAAGATTAAATACCAAATTTTCAAAGTTTGAATTTTTTGTCGATTTTTAACATGTTTCTTTGTTTTGTTTTGCAGATCAAACCATGTCTGAACAAGAGAAGACTACTGAACAAGCCGGATCATCCTCACAGCCTGCAAAGAAAGCTACTGAAGAACTTTTAACCTTTGAGAATGCGCATAATTGCTGTGCGTATCTTGGAGAAGTTAAAAAGCATACTGAGTTTATCGAGATCATAGAGTTCTTGAAGAGAAGTCGGGTGATAGACGCGATTGCTACACCTACCATTATTTACAGAGATATGATGCCAGAATTCGGGTGATGGACTGAAGCGAAGTTAGATTTCTGGAATTGCGAGTCATCTGTGATTAGCAAGATCCAAGGGAAGATGGTGATTGTATGTGAGCAGGATATTAGAGAAGCATTGAATATGCAAGATGAGAAGACGGATCCCAAAGAGCTTAGTTTTATGGATCAACGGAAGTGCTTCCTGAGGATGAAGTACAATGGACCGATCACTGATGGTTCATTGCATAAGGGAATGCTGTGTCCACAGTTCAAATACTTGGCACATGTGTTGATACACGTATTTGGATCAGCCGCTGAAGGATATGACTTGATGCGTAAGAGTATTAGCTCAATGATGGTGGCATTGGTATTGAACAAACCGTTCAATGTATCAGGAATGCTAATGGAACACTTGTTGGAGCCTGTGAATGGTACGAGGAATCTAAAGTTTTTACTGTATCCTCGATTCCTCCAGATGGTGTTTGATAATAAATACAAAGATTTGAAGAGGGATCCTAAGCACATTGTTGTTCAAGAACATATGTCGATCAATACTCTTGCTAGGATGAAAGCTTACAAAGGATTGTCTGTAAATGAACGTCCACCTGTAAGACGTTTATTTGGACATCTAGCAAGGATTGATTATGAGGATCCAGGTGAAGGGCTAGTAAGACATGCCAACAGTGATTCAGATCCAGATAACCCATTACATCCTGTTGATCCAGATGCTAAGCGCAAGAGACAGGTTGTTAATGTCGGTGCAAAGAGTGGAAAGGGTAAGGAAAAAGAGATCAGAATAGAGGTTGTACCTGAACCTGCTAAGAAGAAGAGTACACCGAGAAGAAGCAAGACAATGGCAAAGAAAGGAGTGCATATTGTGGATGAGGCGTCGATTGATTCTGAAGATACGCAAGAAGATGAACACTGGGATTCGGATACTGGAACGCTAAAGACTACCACGCCCAAGGCCACTGTGGCTGGTGAGTCTGTTAGTCAGTCTGTTGAAGATCAAGGTAATAAGAGCCCAATTCTTGTTGATGAAGATGAAGAGGGTCTTAATGTTGAAAAAAGATTTTCCTGGTTCACCAGTACAGGCTGTGAAATCAAAGAAGAAGCCTCAGTACAAGAAACAAGAGAACATACTGAAACCAAGTCAGAAGAGATTGAGAGAGATTGAGTCACTCATTGCTGGAAAGAAACTACCGCCAGTTTCTAAGTCACCGGTTACTGCACCTGTATCTAAGAAGCAAAAGACTGCAACTACTTCTAACACACAACAAGGAGATGAATTACCTGTTGATGAGTTCAATGAAGCGTTAGATAATGTGCTCAAGAAGATGAGGAAAGGCAAACTGCCTGAAGTTGCTGAGATGCCTGTTAAAAAGAAGGTCACAGTTGATAGTGATATAATGACTGCTGTGAATCAAAGGCTATCTGAAATGATGAGCATTATCAACAAACAGCAAACCGAGATTGAGCAATTGAAGTCAAATGATAAAAAGATGTTGGAAGTTGTAGTCACATCTCATGATAACAGTGAAGAGTTGAAGGAAACAATCAAAAAGTTGAAGAAAAAGAACAAAAAGTTGCTGAAACATGAGCAGAGAAACACCAGACGGATAATAGCCTTGAAAGAGGAGAACAAAAAGCTTAAGAAGAGTAACAAGAACATGGACGATCTGATAAAAGACTTGTACTCTCGAGCTCCTCTACTTCAAGCTGGTGACGAAGATAAAGAACAAGAAGAAGAGAAAGTTGATTATGAACCATCTGACGGTGAAGAGGATGAAGATCTTGATGAAGATGCTGGTAACGATCCTCAAAAGAAAAAGAAGAAAGATGATGGAGATGATGGTGGTTCATATGGTGGATCAAGTGATGCAAACAGCTCTGCTTTTGATAGTGATGATGACGATGATGATGACAACGCTGGTAAATATACGTATGAGAAGCGTGATTCGAGCAAAGGTGGAGAGTCAAGCTCAAAGACTCCAGGTGAAAATGTAGATGATGACATTTTCTGGAATGAAAAACTGCAGTCTTTATCTGAAGAAGACAAACACATGTATCGCCAGATGCTTACAGATCGAGTCTGGACGATTGACATGACAAGCAGGTTTCCAGAAATATTTGAATCTAGTAATAAGCCGTTTGAGTTGGAGTTTGATGACCCAGATCTAGAAGATGGAGAGGTTTCTGCGGCGATTTCTAAGGAAATACTTGAAGGTTTAGCTAGACAGGTTGGAAAGACTTTGGAAGAGCTACTTGCTGATAATTTCATTCCAAAGATACCTGAAAAGGAAGCCGGTAATCATTCAGATGACCGTGACGTTCCTGCATTTGAAGAAGTTGAGATGGAAGACATTACTAGTGAGGAATATCCACAATACTTTAAGAATGATCAAGATTCTGGATTTCCTGGATTTTCTGATGAAGTGCTAAACCAGGCCGAGAAACTTGCTAAGGAAAAGAGCAAATTGTTTGAAGATGAAATATTCAAAGGGCATGATAAGCCACAGTTCGAGCAATCCGATAGTTTGAAAGAACTTTTGAGGAAATTGAAAGAGAAGGAGAATAATCGTCCTAAAGCTGAGATACAAGGTAGCTTCTACAAGCTTCACAGTGAAATTTTCAAAGGTCGTGCATTGGCCTGGAAGTTTGTTAAGCAACTGAAATGCATAGCAGTCAAGTGGGAGAAGGGAATTCTATACTTTAACAAATTCCATGACCTAAAGACTCTCCCTTACTGGGCTATTCATGATATTTGTCGTCACCGTATATCGGGAGCGTCAAATAGTCAAATTACATATGTTGCTGAGAGGATGACGAGAGAGAGCCGAACTAAGTGGGATTTATTTGAACCTCAATATCCAAAACGAATCGTTCATAAAAAGGATATTGACATGATTAATGGAATGCCTAAAGTGACGCTGAAGTACAAGCCACCGCGAGTGTTGAAGAAGATTCCTTTGATGCCGATTCCACAACACTTCGCCAAAGACTTTATTTGGTGGTATTATGATTGGAAGATAGCAGAGGCTGTGATCATGCTGAAAGATGGTGAAAAGAACTTCCAGAAGATACACATTTTTGATCCCATGTGGTTGATTAATTGTTCACATGAGGATATAATAATGTTGTTCTATAATCCGATTTATTCTGAGGTTAAGGATGCTGAACAAGCAGGCAAATACCAACGTGTGGTATTTCTGTGCTTTGCGTATGATATAAATGCTGGATGTGACTATGACAAGAAGCTCGGGAGGTTTGTGGAGATACAGAAAGTGCCTGAAGCGAAAAAGACGAAGCCGAAGACATTTCATGAACCGGTGCTGACTAAGGAACAGAAGATTCAACGACATATCAAGTTGAAGAACATCAGAATGGACGAAGAACGTCGACAACAATCCAAGCAATAGTCGAGAGGGAGTTTGTAGATGCATTTATGCGACTAGTGCTTCGGATTGTCCAATAAACTTGTTTTTGTTAATAATCGAATGGGCGAAGGAGGTTTTTGATATGGGCGAAGGAGAATCAGAAGGTACGAAGGAGAGGTTTTGGACGAAGGTAGAATAGGTTTCTTATGTATGGCTTGGTTCGACCGGTTGATGTGGTCGAACCTGCACATTCGCACGAACAAAGTGGGCGAATGTGTAGTCTATATATAGTCAAGCTGATTTTTTGAATGTAACTTTGAGTCATTTTGTTCCCTCCACTTTTTTATTCTCTCTCTAGGATATTATTTAGCTTAATTCACGTTCATACCTTGTTGTTTTCACTTTATCAACGTGTAATTGAGTTCGTAATTAATGAAAAAGCTTTGAAATGATGATTTACTTGTTTTGATCTGTTTGATTATCATTTTGTGATTGTTTTAGGGTTTGACTTTTCGGGGTCAACAAATTTCAAATAGTGATAAACAACCCTTTTCTTTAAATTCCCTCGCAAGACCCGAAGAACAAACGAAGATAATCTGGATGAATCCTAAATATGTTTTACAATCTGAAACTTAATTTCTAACAAATCTATCCGTATGCGGTTCTTGTATAAGTAATAACTGTTAAATAACCGCACACCAAATAATAATCAAGGAAATATTATACTCTGTTCTACGAAGGGAGAAAAAAAATCAAGAAACTGAATAAGGATCGAGGGATTTACAGAGAGTTTCTATTATGATTTGATGAGAATTTTTTGTTGATGTGATATGAGTAAATCCTCTTGTTGCTTTGTCAATTATTTACACCCTTCTTGAATAATTGAAGTAATCCTCTGTTTTTGTTTGAACGCGGTAACCAAATTTGATAATTATGTTTGAATGATTCTTCGTTTCCTTGGCTCTGATACCAGATTTGTTGGCCGATTTACGAAAGATAAACGCAAATTAATAACAAAACTGATAATAAACGATGATGTTTTATTGAATTGATCGTAAGAATTACAAATGTGTGTTTCGTATCTTGGTTTTGATAATAATGAAAATTGATAACTGAAAATGATAACATACATTGAGTATATATACATATATTAACTATAACTATAATAACCGTCGGTTCTTGAATTGACATGTCTTGAGATCTAGCTTATACTATGTTAATGTCCAATAAAACAGATGAGCTAGAAATAGAAATAAGACATAGAAGCTAACACTTACATGAAAACAAAGTTACTACAACAAGACCACTCCAGGTTCGATAGCTTTAACATGTTTTTCACCCATAAATAGCTATCTCTTGACAAATACACACGATAAATCATAAAAACAGTAATACATACCTTGCTCCTACACACACACACACACACATATATATATATATATCCATAGTTTACATCCAATCATGAATCATCAATGCTATCATGAATTCTTTATATATGTATATGTATATCAATGATGATAGAGATATGTTTACTATTAGGAGTCACTTATATAAGTGTGAGAAGCCAGCCACTCATCCACAAGAACCGAAGATTCTTTAGGCTTGTTCAGTTGCAGAGAATGACCTGCACCCTACATCATACATATAACGTACTCCATTATTATTATTATTATTCCATTTTATTAGATTTCAAGTTTCGATAATATAATTGAAAAAGTTATGATCTATCTAAAATTTGAGATCAGATAGATGTTGGATCATACTTAAGTCGCCCCAGGGCAACGTTTCGGCATCATATAGATGGCCTTCTTATATTGCTTATTGTTAATTAGTATATAACATGGACCTAGAGATCTTTAGTTTGCACCTTACAAATATATGTTAATAGACGTGAGTTAAGTGTCATGTTGTTACCTTAACAGTTGCATAAGTTAACGAGTACCCTGTCGTTGCATAAGTCATTTCATATCTACCAAAATGAAAATAAAATCACTGTGAATGATTAGTTTTGTAAAATAAGACATGTGATTGCATGAAATACAATATTCGGTTTTGAAAATTTAAGCTCACCCTGCAACTTGATTATCAACAAACCATGGCTTCCATGGGATTTCAATTGGGACACCGAGAGATTTTATCCATTTCTCTGTGCCCACATATGGAATTATCATGTCATGGTCACCACTGTTAATTGAAAAGATTAGGGAAAAATTAAATAAATGTTACCACAATGACCAAAAGTGCAAATTTAGAATAATTATTCAATCATTTATAATTTGTAACGATTTCTTTAACATTTAACATTTACAAATATTTAAAAATCAAACTTTAATTTATTGTTATCTAGCTTATTATTTCAAATATATATATATATATATATATATATATATATATATATAATTTAAATATCTGTAGTACCTAATGATCAATGCGTGACAATTTCTTGTAACAAGTTGTTTATGGTAGTCAACTGTGCTGAATACATCATATGAGTAACATATGGAGTCATTTTTTCCAAATGTGTAACGGATGGTTTCATTGTTTTTCTCCCATACCCCTATTGTTCCCTACATAAGAATTAAGAAGTGAGACATTTTTAAATTAAGTTTACCATCTGTGAAATGGGAACCAATGCAAAAACATCAATACTCGATCTATAAAACATATTAGCTAGCTAGATTGAACCTTACTAATTATAAAACCAACAATGGAGAGCTTTTCGAACTTACATCACGAATGTGGAGAGCTTTTCGAACTTCTTTCTCGTTTGCCCAAGCATCTAAAATTATCTTAATATCGCCCTAAAAACAAAATAAATTGTCAAGTCACATTAGTTAATTTCCTCGATCAATTTTCTCTTTATGAGTTGTAAAAGAAATATATAAAGACAACATATATACTTGACCGAGTCTATGAGGTTAGGAAAGAAAAACTACCGTATCATCTGGCACTGTACCCAGTATATTCGCAAAGTTAATACCATGTGTGCACTGAAATTAGGAGTACGTTTAAAGTTATGATACAAGGAAAGGAAATTCTACATAGTATATTTGGTCGAAGTTAAGCTATACATGTTAGCGTACGTACCTCATCCACCAGTTGAAGATTATATGAACATAAGGTGTTGTTTGGATCAGGGTATGCATAGTTATCGCCACATGTTTCTTTTGTAGACTGGAATATAGTACAAATCAAGTAAATGCATGTTAGAACATGTTTTTTTGTAGGTTAATGGAGTTCCAAGACTTGGATATCTATCTATCCAAATTGCATTGACCAGATTGAGTTATTTTTATATTACTTGTCGAAAGTTTAATTCGATAACTCAAAGAGAAAACAAAAGCAAATATTAAAGTTTGATCATGACCTATACCAATAAATAATAGACCAAAGATCTTCCATATAACTCCAAGTAATAACAAAAACAAATATCACAAAGTTTTAGCTAATGGTTGGCAGATAACGCTTATGACTGTCAACTGTCATATTATTATATCAGTGACAAATTCTCAACAAACAACCAACCAGACCAATTACCAATGTTAGAGTTATAATCTTGATTAGTTGAACATGTGTTATTATTGTATTGTACATATGTTAGGAATTATGTTATTATTATCCTAAGTATAGAAATCCTAGATTGTGAACCGATGTGTCACAATAAGAAGGAGGCGGTTATGTTAGTTCATAAGGGTCACGACGGTTAAGTTACAACCGATCATTATGTATAAATAGGGTCGAAACACTTCATTTGTATGTGTGTGTATGTTATGTTATTATAACTAACTTACAAAATTCCCTCTATATTTCCTATACTCATTTTCCTCCAAATTAATAACTGATTATTTTCAAACTTTCAATTGCATACACATCAATTTCTATCATGGAATCAGAGCCAAGATCCAGAACCTATGGTATATTTGATGTTGATCGAAAAATCAGAAGATGTTGTTACTATAGGGAAAGAAGACGGATGGCCATTAATCCCTAGTAGTATGTGTGATCATGCGGATCACAAGATGAAGGCCGAGAAGACAGTGGAAATTAAGGATTGTGAGAATCCTTTCAACATTAAATTTTTGAAGTTCAACATCGGGTCTTCTTCCAAGATCCAAGAAAGCAATTTATTCAAGGCCCAAGAAGAATTTAATAGGCAAGCCAAGGCCAAGAAAGAAGTCCCCAAACATCCACCAACAATGTGTTGTAGTAAGTGCAAGCAACCGTTTCATTATAGAAAGGGGTGTCCAAAGAAGATGGGAAAAACGGAGTTTATGGTTAAAGGAACCATTGAAAAAGGATGGGACGACATATGGTTTGCAAGTTTAACACGCAAAGAAAACGGAAGTGGTTATAAGAATCAATACATGTTGTTTAGCAAATCATTTGGAATTGAGGGTTGTCCTAGCGGGTATAGGAAAGAGTATTTTAGAGGCAAAGGGACGGTGATCATCACGAGTGGAAACCAGATTCATAAGATCAAATCTGTGTTTTACATACCCACTCTTAGAAGGAATGTTTTGAGTATTGAGAAACTCACATCCGAAAGCCTAGAAGTTGAATTTGAAGGAGATGGATGTTACATCCGAAGGCCAATCATCTAGAAAATAAGGAAGATTATCACATGTAGGATTTCTGATGGTGATGATCATTTCACATTTAGGTGTCCCGAAAGAATTAATATTGTGTAGAAAAATATCGGAGGCGAATCAGAAGGCGCACATAATGCGCAGTGTAGAAACAACGCAGATCAAAAAGGAAAAGGGAAGCAGATCGCGTTTGAAACCGGTATCAAGGAAGATCTTACAGATTTAGACAAGGAAACGGCTTCGGTGTTCAAGAATTTCGAACAGTTTTCGATTAACAAGGATGAAGCCGAAAGCTTTATGGAACAAGGAGCCATCATGTATCCGACCCGAGGCACAAGATTGAATGATTGTGTTGTGTTTATGGATTTGATCCATATCACTACGACGGTTAAAAGATACAAGCGAAAATTCGAGTTAGAATTCGAGAAAACCATAGAGTGGTTTATGCAAGACTTCCTCAAGATAAAGAACAAGGCACCAATGCCTCCAAGAGATGGATACGGATATCCAATTAACTTATTAGATCTCTACACGAAGGTTCAAGTATTCAGAGGTTATGATAAAGTGACGAATGACGACAATTGGACAGTGATTGCTATGTCGATGGGATATGAGAGAGGGCTACCAAGTTTAGTGACAAAAGACAATATTGCAATGACCCTAAGGCAAGTCTATGTCTGATACCTAGAGATGATGGAATGGTATCATTTAAAATATAAAGGAAGAGAGATGGTAGTCGAAGTCAAGGAAGATGACAACTTTGATCCAAAGAGAAGGAACGCCGAATATGATGATCAAGATCTCCCACCAAAGAAAAGGTCCCGTTTATCATCTAGTGAAGAATAAAGATCAAGAAGCAAGATCATACTAATCAAGATTAGGGGGGGAAATGTTAGAGTTATAATCTTGATTAGTTGAACATGTGTTATTATTGTATTGTACATATGTTAGGAATTATGTTATTATTATCCTAAGTCTAGAAATCCTAGATTGTGAACCGATGTGTCACAATAAGAAGTAGGCGGTTATGTTAGTTCATAAGGGTCACGACGGTTAAGTCACAACCGATCATTATGTATAAATAGGGTCGAAACACTTCATTTGTATGTGTGTGTATGTTATGTTATTATAACTAACTTACAAAATTCCCTCTATATTTCCTATACTCATTTCCCTCCAAATAACCGATTATTTTCAAACTTTCAATCGCATACACGTCAATTTCTACAACCAATAGTGGTAATTACTATTGACAATCATTTGTCACTTGTGAACCAAATTGCTAGTGATCAATATATATAGTTTGTCATGACTTATGATCAATTTTCATGCAATTATTCAGATCAGATCGAAGTAACAACTTCCGGTAGTATTTAAATTGGTTCTACTTCTAAGTACCAATTGTGTGTTTTTTAGTACCTCGTACATATCGTCTGAAATAAGTGCAACCCGGTGAGCAAACTCTAATCTTGAATTTGGATCAATGAATTTGTCAGTGACGGCACTAACAATTAGGTATCCCTGTACGTATGACAAGGAAACTACTAAGTTAATATGGAGTTTTATTTATACTTGTAAAGTAATACGAAACATTGTTCATTATATGGATCATCATTGTTCTATATATTTTGCTTGTTAAATGAAAGAATATTAAAAAGACTTGCTTAACTGTCAGAAAATATATATAAGCGTGACGATTAATAAAAAACATTTTAACCAATCAAAATAATTTTCAACAATATTATAAAGTTTATATGGTTAGATATTTACTTTAATATTCAGCTGTTGTTCACTTCCACATTCATTGCCTACAAAATAATAATAATGATAAAAAAATCAGCATAATAAATAATATGGTATAATGGTCAAAGTTTTTAGTGGGAGATCAATGCATTATCACAGTAAATTATTATTATTATTATTATTATTATTATTATTATTATTATTATTATTATTATTATTATTATTTTGCACTTGCATGTTTGCAAATTAATTTATAGCTAACTGGCTAACTATATGGTCTAGAAGTTCTTACCTTTGTACACTTCTAAAGTAATCACTGGTATAAGCAGGCCCATGTATGAAATCCCAGATATGTAAAGTGGATTATTAAGAAACCTTGGATGCTCCATAAACCACTGTTTTTACATATATAAGGCATTAATTAAGTCACAAACTGATCTTAATCAATAAATTATATTTTTAGCAAACAATAATATTTCTTTCAACAAGTTGTAGGGCTAACAAAGAGAGGTGATCTTGAAGAAGAGGAGATGTGGGTGTGGGAGGAAAGTAAAAAAGAATTGGATAGGCTTGAGTTTTTAAAAAACAAGGATTTAAAGCAAAAGTCGCGCGCGAATTGGGCGGCTTTGGGGGATGAGAACTCGGCTTTTTTCCATCGGTGTATTAATGGTAAGAAGGCTTCTAACGATATCCCGGGGTGATGGTTGATGGTGAATGGGTTTCTAAACCTTCGCTGGTTAAAAGAGAAGTTCTACGTTTTTATAGAGATCTTTTTCGCGAAAATAAATTTTCTAGGCCACCATTTATCTGCGAAGATTTGCAAAAGGTTCCTACTGAAAAGATTGATAGTTTGGTTTTGCCTTTTTCCAAAGATGAAATTAAGAAAGCGGTGTTCGATTGTGGTTCTGACAAGGCGCCGGGGCCAGACGGGTTTAACTTTCATTTTATTAAACACTTCTGGTCTTTGATGGAGGAGGATTTTTTTCGATTGTTTGAAGAGTTCCATGAGACGGGTAATATTAGTCATCACTGCAGTTTGTCTTTTATTACTCTTATTGCTAAGTCAAAAACGCCTATGGGGTTGAAATATTATCGGCCCATTAACCTTGTGGGAGTGATTAATAAAGTTATTTCCAAGGTGGTTGCCGAGAGGATAAAAAAGGTGATGGGGGATGTGATTTCGGATTCGCAATCTGCTTTTCTTAAGGAGCGGTATATTTTGGATGGGCCGCTTGTGTTAAACGAATTAGTTGGGTGGATAAAGAAGTTTGGAAAAAAGGCTTATCTTCTTAAGCTTAATTTCCAAAAGGCATATGATAACGTCAGTTGGGATTTTCTCTTGTCTATTATGGAGCAAATGGGTTTCCCGGTTAAATGGTGCTCGTGGATCAGAGGTATTGTGTCATCAGCTAGGTCGGCGGTCCTAGTGAACGGGTCGCCTACGTTTGAGTTTAATTGCCAAAAAGGGCTTAGACAAGGTGATCCGTTATCCCCATTTCTGTTCTTAATTGTCATGGAGGCTTTGTCTAAGATGATCTCGCGGGCTTGCTCATTGGGAGATATGGAGGGTGTTAAGGTTTCTAGGGATGGGTTGATCATTTCTCACATGTTGTATGCTGACGATGCGCTTTTGTTGGGAAGTTGGTCTGAAAAGAATGTGTTGATGACTAATCGTTTGTTACGTATTTTTCATATGGTTTCCGGGTTGCGGATTAATGCACATAAGTCTCAAATATTTGGTTTGGGAGTTCCTGATTCGGATGCGGTTGGTATGGCCGAGATCTTGGGTTGTAAGGTTGGTGTTTTCCCTTTTATTTACCTTGGGATTAAAATAGGTGCTAATATGAATCGGGCGGCTCATTGGGATGTGGTCCTAGAGACGGTTAGAAGTAGACTTCTTTCTTGGAAGGCGAAATTGTTATCTATGGGTGGTCGCTTAACCTTGATTAAATCGGTTTTAGCGAGCCTTCCGGTATATTATTTTTCCTTATTTAAAGCGCCGAAAAAGGTTATTGAAGAGATTGAGAGGTTAATGCGAAAGTTCGTTTGGTTTGGTAACAAAGATGGTAAAGGGATTTATTGGGTTTCCTGGGATGTTGTTTGTAGACCGAAGAAGTACGGGGGGTTGGGGATAACAAAATTGTCGGAAGTTAATTTGGCGTTAATAGTCAAATAGGCTTGGAGGTTCAAAACTAACCGTGAAGGGCTTTGGAGAAGGGTGGTGTGTAGTATACATGGAGGTCGTGGTAAATGGTCGTTTCTGCCTATCAAAAAGGCGCTCCCAGGGATATGGAAGGCTATTGTAAATCTTCTGGATAAAAGCCAAATCAATGGATACAGTTTAGATAGTATGATTATGTGCAACTTGGGGAAAGGAAATAGCATTAGTTTCTGGAAAGATAAATGGTTTGACGACATGCCTTTATGTATTAGATGGCCATCCCTCTTTGAAGCGGAGAAGAATAAAGATTGCGTGGTTAGCAGCCGGGTTAGTTTTGATGGGTCTCGTTATAATCTATCTGCAGAATGGTCTGCGGAGGTGTATACTGTGGAGGGTCTTTCGGAGATGCAAGATGTTCAGTTTATGTTATCGCAGATTAGTATTAAACACAGCAGTGATAAATGGTTCTGGGACGCTGATCACCCGGTGGAGTTCTCTGTTTTTGCAGTAAAAACCACTCTGCAACGGCAGCCGTTCAGCAGCAACAGCAGTGGTTTTTTTTTGGGTTAATTGGGTGCCGATTATGTTAATTTGGTGGTCTGGCGGATAGTGAAAGGTAGGATACCTACACGGGTAGAACTACGCAAAAGAAAGATTGAGTTGCTGTGCTATTATTGTCCGATGTGCAGACTAGAAGAAGAGACTGTTGGTCATCTTCTTTTTTTACTGCAGGTTCGCATCTGAGGTGTGGAATAAAGTTTGGCGTTGGAATAGATTGAGGCCCCCTGATTTTGGTTCTTTACAAGATGTGTTAAACTGGCCGAATTCAACAAGTGTGTCCACTGAAAAGCAGAAGCTGATTCGAGGTTTTTTTATGGTGACCATTTGGGCGCTTTGGAAAGAAAGGAACAAGGTGGTGTTTCAAGATTGTGATCCGAAGGCGGTAGAGGTTGTTTGCATAATTAAGTCTTTGGCGTTCATTTGGTTAAGATATAGAAAGAAATGTAATAGGATTGATTGGAACGACTGGGTGAAGTACCCGTTGTATATGTTGTAAGTAGTGGTTGTGGGTTGGTCCGTGTTTGTGGCCTTCCTCGTGTTTGAATGAAATTTTTCGTTTTAAAAAAAAACAAAGAGAGGACATTAGTCCAGTAATACAAAACAAAATGTTACAACCTTTTGTACTTTTCAAGGATTTATTAGCGGACTTAAATTTTGATTCGTCTTTTATGGACCTTGTTGTACTTTTCAAGGTTTTATGTGCGGACTTAAATTTTGCTCAAGCGTTTGCGTTTAAGCCGGCGTGCTTAGCTTGTCTTCTCCTGATTGGTTTTGCTTAAATATGTATATTTTTTGCATAGGCAAAACTCAATGCCTATATTGTTAACTTTTTATTTTTTTTATTAACTTGTCCATTTTAAAATTTTTCCTTTATTTTTCTATGATTAAAATAAATTAAGAAAATTGGAGCAATGATACCAATCTCACCCTTTTGAGAAATTCGTGTGTATGTCCTGATAAAATGGAATCACTACTTCTCCATCCTTCCCATGTTGTAGCGTATGAGAACCCTACACCCGCCGGTAGATCTAGAAATATTATATTTGCAGCCTACAAATTTAATTCAGATCCCTTATCATTAAATTCATCAAACATATAAATCTTATATGTAACCAAAATAATCTATGAGATTGAAATTTTTATAATTCTATTGCAATAAAAATCAATACTGTAAAACAATTAATTAAAAAAATGGATTAAGAATATTATGAACCTTTGTCCATGTATTAGGATTTAACTCCAAGGTGAAGTTATTCCAACCCGAACCATCAAAACGAATAGTTAGTGGACCTGCAGCAAAGGTGGTTTTTATTCATTATTAACCGGAAAACAAAAACAAAATATAAAAATTTAATTCCGCTATGACCGGCTGATTCTTTTTCTTTAGATCCGGTTATTTACACAACCTTTTATTTTATTTGTACAATCATATACAGCCTGTATAGGGATATGGGTCTTTATGGACCGTATCTATATATATATATATATATATATATATATATATATATATATATATATATATATATATTGTAAAGGGATTAATCCTACATGTCATACTCTTATGTAATCTCTCCTTTGAGAGATGCCACATAGGATGTGATGTGGCAAGTGTAAACCAATTAAAAAAAAGAATAAATATGATTTAACCTAATCTATTATAATCTTTAACCTAATCTATTAAATACCTAATATACTAAATCTAAATATTAAAACTTTACTATTTTTTCTCTCATGTTTCTTCCCATAACTTTTAAACGTTAATATCTTTTATATACGAGATTTTTTAAAGAAAAAAATTACACCAAATTAACGAGTGTTTTATTATCTTTCCAACAAGTACCATAGTGCTATATAAAAAACGGAGAAAAAATGACTATTTTTTGTAACCCGACAGGTATTGTGTCGGGTTTGGGATTAGTTTAAAAAAAATTGCGGGTTTGGGTCGGATCTGGGATTAGGTGATACCCGACCCGATTACCCGAAACAACATACCCAAATACCCGAACTATATACCCGATCATATACCCATGAATTTTTTAACGCATCACATAACCCTTAGACTAATGCGTTCGATATTACAATAATTAACTTTTTTTTCTTATTTCATGTTAGTTCTTTTTAGAATGATCGATTACAAACTTTCGAACTCATTTGTAATGGCACTAGATTTATACCCCGACGCAGAGATTCGTTTTTTTATATTTGAATATGATAACTTATGGCATAGATTTGTTTAAAATAATAATAATAATAATAATAATATATTTTATTATGTTATATTAGATATTTCAACCCGGGACGCTCCCGGAATAAAAACAAGTAGAGCTATATGTCACGACCCGCTCAAAATTCAGCTCAAACAGCACCAAATTCTGATCATAAGGCAACGTTTTGGGCTACACCAAGGTGCAACATTCTAGAACATTCTAGGTTGCACTAGACGAGCCTAGAAGCATGGAAAAGATCAAGAAGGGCCTAGAAGAGTCCAAGGAAATATCCAAGATATTAAAGGTTAGGATTCTAGAAAGATCTATGTAAATATCATAGATATTATGTATAGAAAACTCTAGAATAATCTAGAACATAGGGGACTAGTATAAATAGGTGATAGTGACTCATTTGCTAATCACCTCCAAAACACTAAGGCATTCACCTTGTAAAAGCATTGTAAAGCTCTTGTATTACTCTTCCTTGTAATCAATAAAGGTTTATTTGATTACCAATCTTGTTACTCTTACATCTATCGCTTCCGAATCGTATCATAGTCGGGTCAAAGGCTGATCTTAGAAGGAGTCTAAGAGCTGCACGTGAGTCAAGAGAGTTACTCCGTGACAAGTGGTATCAGAGCAAGTCGATTCGTTGGGATGGCGAAAGATCCAAACAAGGTTGATGTTGTTGCGACGATTGACAACGTTGCACAGGAAGAAGGAAGACGTGGTCGGGAAAGAACACGACAAGGAGCTGGGAAAAAGGGCAGAAGCGTGTCCAAGGAGAGGGCCTTGGAGACACGATTTGGGGACATAGAAAAAAGCATAACCGGGATGGGTTTGCAGGTCAACGACACACTCGAGCAGCTCGATTCGTTAGGCAACGATTTTCTTGAGCTCCGAGAAGACTTGAAGTTGGCTGTCCAAGTACTCCGCAATGAGGTGATGGCGATAGTTAAGGAGGAGATCGCTAAGCTGCGTCGAGACATGGACGAGTTGTCCCAAGACTGCCATAGAAGCTTGATTGGGTTAGAGGCCAAGGTGAATGAATGCGGCAAGGCCTTGGTTAGCATGAGTGGGGATGCTAACCCTTTCGCTCCGAAGGTCAAAGTCCCTAAACCAAGTCCGTTTGAAGGCAAACGTGAGGCAAGGGCTGTTGACGACTTCGTTTGGGAGACAGAGCGATACTTGGAGGGGGTCGGCATTGTGGACGACGCGACTAAAATCAAGACGGCCACAATGTACCTGAAGGATACCGCGGTTTTATGGTGGCGTCGTAGACACGCGGATGTCGAGCGAGGTACGTGCACTATCAATACTTGGGCTGAATTTATTCGGGACCTTAAAAGACAATTCTATCCGGTAAATGCTAAACACGAGGCAAAGAGTCGACTTCGTAAGCTCAAGCATGAAGGGTCAATTCAAGAGTATGTAACCGAATTCACTACTCTAACTTTGGCAATTCCGGACCTTTCGGATGAGGATGCCCTGTTTTACTTCCGGGATGGGTTACAACCCTGGGCAAAGACCGAATTAGAGCGCCGCAAGGTTGAAGATCTAGCTTCAGCCATTGCCGCTGCTGAAAGTCTACACGACTTAAGGGAGGTTCGACCATCTAAACCAGCAAATGAAAGGAATAATCATGAGCATGGTGGGGGAGTTAAGCGGGATGAAAACCGAAAGAAAGATGCACGTAACGCCACTAATCAAGATGATGGGTGTTTCATTTGTGGGAAACAAGGACACATTGCCCGGTTTTGTCCGAAGAAGGCCAGCCTGCACGCGATGATTGCACAGGAAAAAGAGGAGGATCAAGAGGCACGACTTGGGGTGATACAACTCCTTAACTCTATGGGAAAATCGGGGCTAGGAGTGGCACATGGGCAAGCCACGAACCCGAAGAGAAAGCCTAAGGGACGCAAGAGGAGGACCAGAAAGCGTACCAAAGGCAGGGTGGTCGGAGAACCACAAGGAGCTAAGTGCAACAGATGCACTAGCAAGTCGGGGCCAGGAGTGGTAAAGGTGGATACTACGAACCCGACTATAGAGCCAAAAGCCACCAGGCTTCATTTCGTACGCCTGGAAATAAATGGGGTGCCAACACGAGCAATGGTCGATACAGGAGCAAGTCACAATTATGTTGCAAAAGATGAGGCAGCAAGACTGGGGCTCAAAGCGACTAAGGAGTTGGCATGGATCAAGGCTGCATACGGGGACCCCGAACTAATTGACGGTATGGTGGAAGGGGTCAAAGCCAAGATCGGGGACTGGGAAGGCACAATGGACTTATCAGTTGTTCCCATGGATGATTATAAGTTGGTACTCGGGATGGACTTTCTCTCGCAGGTACAAGCCTTTCCAATACCGTTTATGGATACTCTGTGCATAATGGATAGTGGCCAAATGCGCATGGTAAAAATGGAGCGTGACACTAAGCGTCAAGGTAAAACAGTGTCAGCCATGCGACTTGTGTTCGGGACCAACAATAGACATGAGTGTGACATGACTAAGGAGAGTGGGTCAAACACCACTAATGATGCACGACGAGGGCGTCGTGAGTTTAGGTGGGGGAGAATGTCACGACCCGCTCAAAATTCAGCTCAAACAGCACCAAATTCTGATCATAAGGCAACGTTTTGGGCTACACTAAGGTGCAACATTCTAGAACATTCTAGGTTGCACTAGACGAGCCTAGAAGCATGGAAAAGATCAAGAAGGGCCTAGAAGAGTCCAAGGAAATATCCAAGATATTAAAGGTTAGGATTCTAGAAAGATCTATGTAAATATCATAGATATTATGTATAGAAAACTCTGAATAATCTAGAACATAGGGGACTAGTATAAATAGGTGATAGTGACTCATTTGCTAATCACCTCCAAAACACTAAGGCATTCACCTTGTAAAAGCATTGTAAAGCTCTTGTATTACTCTTCCTTGTAATCAATAAAGGTTTATTTGATTACCAATCTTGTTACTCTTACATCTATCGCTTCCGAATCGTATCATAGTCGGGTCAAAGGCTGATCTTAGAAGGAGTCTAAGAGCCGCATGTCACACCCTCAAAATCCACTTGCGGAGTTTTACCGCGAGGCGCATGACAAACCAGGATCCAAGTCAACGATCACAATAAACAAATCTAAATGAACATATGCAATTTCAAAAACATAGTTTAAAATCCCCAAGTACAGCGGAAGCTTATTCTCAAAACATAATCCAAAAGTAACCCAATTATTCAATGTTTGAAAACCATGCAATCCTAACTAGACACCGTGCAGACGCGTGCGCCCTAGTTCCGTAGTGCTACCTTAGCGACCTGAGAAAACATGTAAGAGAATACGTCAGCACAAAAATGCTGGTGAGTTTACAGGTTTTGTAATCACAGTACCAAGTTCAACCTGTCCATACTATAACAAATCGAAAACCAAAGTACGCTAGCTAGGCGTATGTTTTGTTACTACTACGATTGGAAAACCATTACTAACTCGCAAACCAGATGTCGTGCCCGAATAGTAAACCTGTTGTTCCTGTTTGAGACAATATGCACTCGCCCGGCCCTCCAAGCCGACGAGCGGGGTTGGTCACTCCCAATAGCGCTATTCACATTTCCCCGTTGTGCTAACCCGCACATTCATGGTTCCCCCCGGGACTTCCAAAGATCGTATAGTAAACCATAGAAACCCATAGTATGACAGTAGTTACCAAACATAAGTTTTAACACATGTTTTCTCCCCCGAAAAGTGAAACCAGTTAAAAGAGGGGCCGTAAACTCACCTTAACGTGCAAGCAAAGAATCCGATCAGCAAGTGATATATGCTACCGACACCCTAATCACAGTGTCATTAAGTGAGTATAGGCGTAATATCATTACACCATATAACTCGTTTGTCCAAGGTGTTTTAAATGTTCAAAAGCGTGTAAGTGACACCTAGTGATTCTACATGCATAAGTAAATCCTACGGACCCGTTGGTGAATACGTTGGTTACAATTGGTTTCTACATTCCGTATGTGTCTCAGACAAGTGTACTTCAGTTACATGTCAATTCCATACCACATAGAACTCCAAATAGTCACTTAAAGACCCCGTACACAATCTGCGTTTTTAGGTCAGATTGTGCGCTGTGAAAAACAATTTATTTAAAATACTTAACGAATGAATTAGAGTCCCAAAGTTTTACTAAATTTTATTTGGGATTCACTCGACAATACCTATTTTTTTTTGTCTTAATTCCAAACACAAAAATTATGAAAATTCGTACAACACAGCTATGTCCAGAAAATCTCCTCAACAGGTCAGTTTAGTAGGAAAATTCTTAAAAATTGTGTATTCATCCAAACGAGATGAATCCACTTGGAAAAGCTCTAATTTTCCAGTATTGACCTACTGTAAAAATTTCATAACCTAACTCCTTGTAAATCTCAAGTTATGACCATTTAAAGTTAGCCCAATTTACAAATCCGAAAATCTGATATGACCCCTAATCAATTAAAATTCCAAAAACGACTCAAACGATGTCCAAATTCGATGGTTTTGCCTATTATGAAAAGCTAAGACCTTGTACATTACAATCATGCAAAGAATCGATCAAACCAATTATTTTCAAGCCACGAAACAGGCCCTACAAGTCGAAATTCAGAATCTGTCCAGATTCTAATCATGCAATATTATCAATTATATCAAACCCTAGTTGTATATTATCAATCAATAACACCTAATAATCATCATACAACATTAGTAAGAACCACATCTGATCAAAACCCTAATTATACATCACAAACATCATTATTCACAAACCCTAGAAGTCTAAAACATCAAGAACATGCATAATCATGCAAAACATATAACATTCATTATATAACCATGTGCTTGACCCTTTTAATCTTCGTAATCATCATGTTTTAACTTTTATAAAATACTTTCAGACCTGGACAAACAAGGTTTTGATGTTTTAAGACAATTTAAAGAAGATTAAAACATAAGGGAATGAAGATTATACCACAAACACTCCAAAACAACCAACCGAACGCTCTCCAAGCTTCCCGATTGATGTTCTTGAGCTTTAGCAGGTGGTTTAGGGTTAATAATTCGTAAATAGGGCAGTAGGGGCGATTAGGGTTTGAGTTTAGGAGATACAAGATGCTTAAGGTTGCTTAAATAGTAGTTTAAGGCGGTTTAACCACGTCAGCGTGTTCCGAACACCCGTTCGGAATTGTGAACACCCGTTCGGAATTGTGAACACCCGTTCGGAATTGTGAATGGCCGTTCGGAATGGTTTAATCCGTTTTGAGCGGCCCAGTTTGTTGTATAGCCTGTTTTCTTTGATGTCTTTATTATTTTGGGCCATACCAAGCGTAACCCCATGTTTTAAGACCCCAACCAACCTCATGCTCCACTTTTAATAATTTTTATTAACGTGTTCGGTTTAGGTTCACATAATCACGTATGGTTTTCACATAAGTTTGTCAGATATCACCGAGACACATAAGTTTATTATTCACCAACGTCCGAGGTTCACTAATCATGTAATCACATATTAACTCACAACAATGCACGTATGTCCTATCTAGCTATCTAGCTAACCCTCGTTAAGTATAATGTACGCGTGACTCGCTAAGGTAGACTTTAATCTAGACAACGTTGTTAACCAGAATTTGCCGGGTGTCACATCATCCCCACGTTAAAAGAATTTTCGTCCCGAAAATTGCACAAGTACCAAAAGGAATATCAACAGAAACAGACAAAAGATAGAAACCAAGAGAGAGATTTACCCGAGTTGTCACACCGCACGTGAGTCAAGAGAGTTACTCCGTGACATATATGACCCATAAATATTTCCCAATAATCGACAATGATTACCAATTATTGGTTCAGGTACATACCACACCTAAAAAGGTCACACCTAATAATAATAAGTGTACAAAACTAATAAGTATAAAAATCTTGGACCTCTATAGCTCATATAATAATATTTGGTCCTACTCCTCAAAAGCTATTAAATTAAACAACAAAACTGAAGAAATGACTTATCCATCCGATTAAAGTTACTATTGGAACAATCAAAAGTAACAAAATTCAATACCTAATTAGACATCTTTATCTTAACCATAAATTGTTAACCTAATATCAAGTAGCAGAAATACAGCCGTAACAATTGTATAGAACACGCTCTTGATTCCTACTACCTAATATAGGCTCACACAAACAAAGAAGACCCAATATGTTACATATTAAATGAAAAAAAAATGTTGTTTATGCTATTTAACCTTTATAATAAGAAATGAATTATTTTTTTATAAAAAAAAAACTCAAATAACATGCTTAAAACTAATAAACAACACTTAAAAAAACATAACTACGGCCCGAATAGGCCTCTATGGGCCGTAGATGGTGCCCATAAACGGGCCATAGAGATCTTTATGGGCCGTAGATGATTTGGGGAAGGATCATAGAGGTTCTTTATCTACGGGCCGTGGAGGATAAATCCAACACATCCAGTCCAACACAATCTTAAAAGAGAAAAAAAAAACACTCTACGACCCATAAAAACTCATATGTACCTGAACCAATGATTAGCAGGCAATCACTGCCAATCATTGAAAAACATTTACGAGCCATATAGCCATATAGGGTTGTGCAAATAACATGCCCCTTTCTTTATTAGAGCATGGCCTACATATATTTTTGGCTTGTGTTTTTAGGTCACCTGGCTATTTGGAATCATGACAGGTGAGTGGGGCTCGCTAGTTAGGTTGGTATTAAATAGATAAAAAAAAAACAATCAATACCATTACAGTGTAGTGGTAGAAACATTGGTAAGCAATAATAGAAGACCTAAGGGATTATGGGTTCGATTATTGCGTCAGACGAGTTTTACCAGTAATTTCATCGTTGTGCCTGCGGGCGGGTGGGTTAACGGGGTTTCCCCGGAATTGGTATTTGACAACTCGGGTACTCTCGGAGTAATTGAATTTGTCGAAAGGGTGCCCCTAGAGTGCTCGGGTTTGATTTGTTGGCCCAATACGCTTAAATACATGAATGTTACCATGTGTATTTCTTTCAAAAAAAATAGATGGTGTTTACATGGGTTTTCTAAGTTTTCTCAACTTAAGGGGGTTTTAAATTTATAATTTCCCTATATATATATATATATATATATATATATATATATATATATATATAGGGCTAGGTTGATTGCAGAAGAGGGTTTTAGTTTGGGAAGCGCAAGAACAAACCTAAATCTTACTTTTTATTAGTAATGGTTCATATGTTTTTTAAGTTTTTACTTTTTATACATCATTGTTTTTTATATACACAAAAAAAAACCCATTAATTTAATGCAATGAAATGTTTTTTTTAAGGTTTAAACCTTTTTCTACACATGTGTTGTATCATGCGTAGATAATGTTCCTACACAATATGTGTACATGTGTAGGTTCTATAAATTAGTGAAATTGCTTTATATATTTGTTTTATTATCAAGATAGATGAATAAACAAAACATTTCAACATTTTTCGTATACTTTATTTTTTTAAAAATTGATAAAAATGAATTATATATTTTCTTCTCACACTAAAAGCTCTTCTGAAATGAACCATCCCCTACATACATACATACATACATACATACATACATACATACATACATACATACATACATACATACATACATATATATATGTATATATTGGGGAAATGATTAATAGAAAACATCAAAATTTTGAGAAACTCGAAGAAAACCTTACTTCCTGAACTTTTTTATTTGAAAATTTTAGGGCATGTAGCATACATGTTTTTAAGAGTTTTGAGCCAAAAAAATCAAAAATGTGCCGGGCGTTTTTTTAAATAAATAAGTTTTCCAGTTTTACATAACTTTATTATACAACATTTAAAAAAACATTACACCAAATTAACGAGCATTTTATTATCTTTACAATGAGCACCATAATGCTATACAAAAAAATGAAAACAAAAAACGACTTTTTAGTGAGTTTTAAGTGGGTTTTGTTCATGCAGAAAAAAAAAACACAATGTATCGTGTAGTAAAGAACACAATGTGTTAATTCGTCTGTTCAATGTGTTTTCTTTGTCCGGTTCATTGTGGTTTTTCCCAGTTCTGATCATTGCGTTTTTCTGCAGATCATGTTTTTTTTTTCTCGAAATATGGTTTTGTTTTGTATTGTGCAATGTATGTCCATTGTGTTTTTCCAAGCTACCATATGTTTATTTTTATGTCTATTGTGTTTTTTATTACTACTGTGGGTTTGTGTTTTCTTACTGCACAGTGCATTGTGATTTTCTGCATATTTTGTTTTTCTCTGAATACTATGTTTTTTGGTACTGTGCATTGTGTTTGTTTTTGTCTATTGTGTTTTTCCGAGTTACCAATTTGTGTTTTTTTTTTCTATTGTTTTTTTTCTACTGCAGATTTGTGTTTCTTTAGTGTACTGTGCATTGCGCTTTTTCTACAGATTGTGTTTTCTTTGAATACTATGTTGTTTTGTACTGTGCATTGTGTTTTTTTCTGTCTATTGTGTTTTTCTGAGATGACATTTTGTGTTTTTTTATGTCCATTGTGTTTTATTCTGCTGCAAATTTGTGTTTTCTTATGACACAGTGCATTGTGTTTTTTTCTGCATGAACAAAACCCATTTAAAACCCACCAAAAAATCATTTTTTTCATTTTTGTATTGCACCATGGTACTTGTTGGATAGATAATGAAACAATAATTAATTTGATGTAATTGTTTTTTAATTTTAATGTATAAAAAAGCTATGGGTATTTAAAAAACGTGGTGGAATATGCATATGCCATGCACATAGGGGGAAAGAATGCTATATATACTATGATGCTACCCTTCCCGCTAATTAGAGAAAACCCCACGTGTCATCTTCTCACCCTTTTTAGATTTTTTACCCTTTGTACCATATCCATACTCTCTCTCTTTCTCTCTCTCTCTCTCTATATATATATATATATATATTCCTTTAGGAAAATTGGTTTTTCTAAGAAGTGTGAGAAGTATTAAGAATTGACATTTAGTCATCATGTTTTAGATTTAGGAATGATGTTTTGGCTTGAAAAACACTAAACACAAAAATTTACAACAATGTAAAACACAATTAAATGTATGATGGTCATTAAATTTAAAACACAGATAAATCGCACTAATAAACATTTCAAAAACACTACTTAATGTTCTTGGCATAGTGTTTTTAAGTTTTAAGCATAAAATACATTGTTTTCGGCTTTTAATAGTTATGATTATTGTTTTTCTAGGAAAAACAATCCAAAACATTATGAATAAGTTCAAAAAATGTTGCATACATATCAATTTTAACCCTTCATACACTTTTCACAAAAAACCTATTTTCCTACAGGATCCTATATATATATATAGACATATATATATATATATATATATATATATGCGTGTGTGTGTATGTGTGTTTTTTTCTTACTACACAGTGCATTGTGATTTTTTTGCATGAACAAAACCCACAAAAAATAGTTTTTTTCGTTTTTTAGCACTATAGCGATCGTTGAAAAGATAATATAACGCTCGTTAATTTGGTATAATTTTTTTAAAAAAATTTAATGTATGAAAAAGTTATGGCTATTTAAAAAACGAGGTGGAATACGCATGTGTCATGCACATGGGGTGAGAGAATGTTATATTTACTATGCTAACCTTCCAGCCAATCAGAGAAAAACCCACGTGTCACCTCCATATTCTTTCTCACCCTTTTTAAGATTTTTACCCTTTGTATCATATCACCACCTTATATATATATGATCTAGATCAAATGAGAACTCCACTGAGTTGAGAGAACTTGAGAACTCTTCTGGACCAATCACCAACCGACACATCAGCACTTTTATAATTTTTTGTGTTTTTTTAATTAGGGGTATGAAAGTCTTTTTTTTACACAATATTATGGGCATTTTAGTAATAACACCCCACCCCCATCCCAAGTACTTTTTTTTAAATAACAATAATAATCCTAATAATAACTCACCTCTCTCTCTCTCTCTCCCTCACACACACACATCAGACACTTTCTTCCCCCCCCCCCCCTCTCTCTCTCTCTCTCTCTAATAAACAAGAATGGTAGTGGTTCGTGGTGTTTGGGATCTGAACGGTGGGTGTCGATGATGGGTCATTGACGACACACGAGGTGGGAGGTTGGTTGACAGCGACAGACGAGGTGGTGGGATCTGAACGCTGGGTCGATGATGGTGGTTCGTGGTGGGGTAGGGGGTGGTCGATGGTGTTTTAGGAGGTGATGCTGACGGTGGTGGATGGGGTTGTGGTGTTGATGGTGGTCGATGATGGTGGTGGGGGCTGTGGTGGGTTTCAGAGGTGGTTGAGGGGGCTGTGGTGCTCGATGATGGTGGAGAGGGTTGTGGTGTTTGATGGTGGTTGAGGGTGGTTTTTCAGTGGGGGGCTCTGGTGTTTGATGGTGGTCGATGGTGGTGGTCAATGATGGTGGTTCCCGACGAGGGTTTGACGGTGGTGGTGAATCAACAGACGGTGGTTTGACGGGTTTGAAGAACAGGTATTATTATTATTATTGTTTGTTATTATTATTATTTTTTCTATTGTTTTTGTTGTTGTTATTATTATTATTATTTCTGTTATTATTATTATTATTATTATTATTATTATTATTATTATTGTTATTGTTATAATTATTATTGTTATTATTGGTATTATTATTATTGTTATTATGATATTATTTGTGAAAAAGATAGGATTTTTATGTTGAAAATTTGGGTTTTGTCAGGAGATGATGCTGTGAAGATGATGATTTTAAACACTAGTGAAAAATATGAATGTGTAGATGTTTGATGTAAGAAAACACTAGTGTAAAACACCAATTTACACCGGTGTAAATATAAATGTATAGATGTTTGATGTAAGAAAACACACCATCATCTTTATAGTTTGGTTTTTTACACTAGTTTATTTTTACAGAATTAGTTTTGTGTATGGTAGATTTACACTAGTGCAAATAATGAAACCAGTGTAGATCACCCTCATCATATGTTTGTTTATTTTTTTACACCAGCGTAATTTTGTAAAAATTTGTGTATGCCAGATTTACACTGGTGTAAATAATTACCGAAAAACATATCCTCACTTCCAATTTCTGTTAACAAATCGTTCTTAATAAAAAAATCAAGCCGAGTTGACTTTTCTGTTGACCAAACAAATTCGCACGGATTGTGTTTGTAAGTCAAGTTTTTCATATGGGTTTTGATGTTCGGGATACACACAACAATAACCCTAAAGTTAATTGGGTTATTGTTGTGTGATTTGTTCGATTGGAAAATCTAGGGTTCTTGGTATAAAATTGGGGAAGACAACTACATATGCTCTGTTTAAAAATGTTTCGAAAACAAATCCTATCACAAACCAGCCTACAGATCAGTTGGTAAGATGGTGTTTTCTTAAAACATGAACCGGCCATAGGCCAAGGGTTCGATTCCCACCATAAACAAACTTTTTTTTGTGTTATCCTTTACACCTATATTACCTTTATACTTTTAAAAATCGTTTTAAAACACTAAAACTATTTTATAATTTCTACAAAATTTATTTTATGTTATTTCAGTGATAAACTTTGCTGTCCAATTTTTAGTTTTTCAAAAATAATTTATTTAATATATATAATAAATATTACAAGTTTATTCATTTATATTTGTAAAATTCAATAAAAATATCTAAACGATTTTTTAAAATTCCACAAAAATTATCCTAAACTTGTATAACAATATACATTTCAGAAATAATTTTTATTTCTGAAAAACCATTTGTTTATTATTTTTAATCAATTTTGTTAGTTTTAATCATAAATAATTCATAATAAATTCATTTTTCAATATTTTTGTACCAAAATTTTACATAAATTATTCCTATTCATTTGGAACAGAAATACAATTCTTAATAAAAAAATTCTTTAATTTTAATATTTTTAATATTAAAGTTATATTTTGACAATTTGAAATAAATAGAATTAATATTCTATTTATAAGAAAATAATTATTTTCACACTTAAAACTTATTATTGTGACCATCCTTGATTTAAAAATTACAAAAAAAACTTTTGTTTATTTATTTATCAAATTTCTCTTATTTATTAAACATTTTATTTATTAATCAAACAATACTTATCCCCAATTCGAAGCCCTAGAAAATACTTATAGACTAGATAGACCTAGACTTATTTGTTACATTATACATAGGGTAATACTTGGCAACGTTGGATTACACTATTCAATTTCACATGACTTGCCACCTTACTAAGGTGAGTATTACTTATCCCCTTTTTCGCTTTTACAACTTTTGGGGTGATTCATGCACAAGTATACACATCTTTCGTATTCATTTACACATACATTTTATTCATTTACAATTCATATACGTGTCTTGTTTATCTTTGTGCTTATGCTTGAACATGAACGTAGCTTACATACAAAATCATACATACAGACATAACTTATGTTATGGTGCTCTTTACATACAGACGTAACTTATGTTACGGTGCTCATATAGACATAACTTTGTGTTATGGTGCTCTTTTAGACTCACACGTGTTGAGGTGCTCATTATCAATTTCATTGTACAACTCTACATGTGATCTTTGTCTTGTTTGGTTACTTGCGTGTTTTCATAATGCCTTGGTGATGCTAGACACATGAATTGTACTACTTTTCAAAAGCTTATATTATATGTACAAAACTAAGTAGTACTCACCAACATCATATGTTGACAAAATTATTTTCGTGCATGTTTCAGGATAAGCTGCTTGACGCTTCACATAGGACTTTGGACTTAGATTAAATCAATCAATTATCTTTATTTTGTTGTCTTGTATTTAATTTCACATGTTGTAAACCAATATTCAATGATCATATATTTACATTTTTAGTACCATGAGCTTTTGAGCAATCGTCACTACGTGGCACCTCGATGATTCCGCCATCGGTTGGGGTGTTACAGATTGGTATCAGAGCCATGGTTATAGGGAACTAGGTTATTAGATAAAATGGCCTAGACTATAACCGAACTATCATGCATAATATTTCCTAAATTACCTTACCCTCATTTCCCTCTACTTTCCTTCCTCTATCTTCTCTTCTTCTCCATTTCTCCTCATCTTTCATCCTGGTGCATAGAGATGGTGTCCTACAAAGAGTGGAAAGCCCACATCATCATGGAACGGGAGTAGTACCTTTCATGAAGACACTCTTAGGCATAATGCCTACTCTTATTTTTGCTCCTTCAAAGTTGTTGAACTTTAATGAGTGTGATAAGAACACGTGCAATCTGGAAGGGTGGACGTCTGTACACTGAGTTTTCTGGCATAGGCAAGCATAGCGCATAAATCCACTTACGGACCTGTTATGCTTACCTGGGGATTCCTGGAGTGAGTGTCCACTTATAGGCTAAAGCATGTCTTCTTTGATCACCATTGGGTTCAATTCCTTTGAAAAGTCAACGTTCTTGTTGGGCTTTACAGCTAGACAAGGGCACTCCAAGCATTTTATGCAAGCTTTTTCAAAAATACTCTCTCGATTCATATACAATATTTTGTATTTCACGATTTTCATATATTGCTTACAAGTTCATACTTTCATAACCATCTACGGATTTCACAATCACACTTCACCTTACCATCTTAGCCATTTTTTTAAATATTCAACACCCTACCCAAATCATATTATTTCATTTCTCCACATGTTATTTATTTTAAAAACTATAACCTCATACTTTAGCACAAACTAAAGATTTCTAAAACTTGTTGTATTACCTAGTAACTTTACAAAGTACATATTTTCCTCGAACTTAAATTCAATTGTTTATTTATTGACGTAACAAACGATTTTCTATATAATGCTTTAAACTATAAAAAAAATCACTAATAAAACCTTGATCTTCAAAACCTAATGTCATGTTTGAAATCTCCAACTAGCAGTAATATTTTAATCAAAGCCTACTTAGCTTGTACTATTTAACAACTTTTGCCTTATGAACAAAACCAATTTTGAAAATAATTTTTTTATAGGAATAATATCTAGTCTCTAGATTCTCCATCGACACTCACTCATTTTCAACTTGTTCAAATCTTTACAATATTTGGCATATACCACAATCATGTTTTCCTATACACTTGATTATAACCTTTGATCCAAACCCCAAAATTTACACTACTATATAATCTCCTTACTATAAAATAAACTCTTTATCAACTATCTTCACATTCACTATCGCTCACAACCTTGATTCTGCTTCAAGATTTTTCATCATCCTCTCAAAAACTAAATTCATATCCTTCACCTTCTCACACATGAACTAGTTACCCATGAAAACCTGATACTTGATTCTACAGGTTTTTTTTCCAAAACATCATTGTTTGTGAAACTTGATTTCCCCTTAATTTGACTATTCACTGGACATTTAATTATTCATGATACTCGTGTTTTCATTTTCTTGATCTTATTATCATTTGGTACCCAATTATGTCATACTCATAGGCATATAACATCTAGAAATTTCCTTGCATACTATTGTGTACGTACACAGATTGGAAATTTATCATATTCGATTACGTTTATTTTATATCGTATAATTTTCAGACTCTACCTTACATTTTATTGAAACATTTGACTTGATTTCCATGAAAATCAAACTAATACTTGATCCTACAGAGCTTTTCTAAAAAAAAAAACATCATTGTTTGTTATATGAAACTTGAATTTTTCCCTTAATTTGACAATCTATTGAACATTTAGTTATTCATGATACTCGTAATCTATTTCTATAGGCCACTAAGATAACACTTACACTTAATGGTTGCAGTACTTACAAACTTGCTTGCACGTGTGTATTATCCACGCAACTCTGATAAACATTTCATTTAAAGGGCTCCTCGGACGAGTGGTAGCCCATACTTAAATACAGTTATGCATACAAGTCATTGCAAACCAATGCAATTGACCTCATTATTACATGGCCTCATTTCATTGATAACATCTCATTATAATTCAACGTGTTTGTTGTGTCATCTTCTTGTGAAACCTATTTGCTGTAATGTGCGTTAGATTAGGATCATAGAAGGACATAAAACCCTAATGTAAGGTAAATTGATGATTCCGGTCTGGAACGTAATCATGAATTTACAGGTGCGTTAGGGTAGTGTGAAATTCTATTAGAGTTTTTGGGAAGACGTCCAGTACGTTTTCAAGGTATCAAAGGTGTGGTGGGTTAGCTGCGGTACACCCTGTATACAAACACTAATGATGCATTGAAAGTGAGACTGGAAGTCGGACCAGGAACGAACTCTGGTTATTTGGTAGTTCATTTGATCTTTTTATAATCAATCAACTCATACAATTATTTTAGCTTAGTGTTTTACTAGATTCTTATTCTCCTTATTACTCGAGACGAATCTAATCCAAATCCTTAACTTACACCTATCAAACCTCTTACCCTAATCAATCGAATTTTCCAAAACCCGATTATCTTGATCTCTACCCAAACATCCATAACCCTATGTTTCTAATAACTTCGGGACGAAGTTTCTAAAAGTAGGGGATGCTGTGACATCCGTCACTTTTATCCCTATTATTATTAAATATATATACATTTTTACCACCTATCTTGTACGTCACATTTTATCCTTATTTAAAAAAATAATAATAATACTAATAATAATAATAATAATAATAATAATAATAATAATAATAATAATAATAATAATAATGATAATAATAAAAATAATAGAGTTGGTTTTGAACATTACATTAACCATCCATCCTAAAACAACCCAACCCAACCAAAACCCACAACATAACCATACCTAAGCCCACAAGAACCGGCCCAACACTGGCCAGGCCCAACAACCATCCAGCCCAACACCCCTCTTCTTTCTCCCTCTATTTTAAACAAAAAAAAAAAAAACAGCTTCTGCCGGGACTCGAACCCGGGCAGAAGCCACACACACTCACACGCGCAACCACCTGGCTACGGCTCCTTCTTGGATTAAACCCAACCCTAATTATATTTACCCCTTTATAATCGCTGTCACCTTCTTCTTCCCTTCCTTTTTGCTGCTGTGCGCGGCTTTGGCCCTATGATTGGCCTCAAATCTTGCAGTAATCACCTATAATTATTACACTATGTTGAACGAAAATTTAAAACGAGTCAACCCTATGCATAATCATTGCGATTGACAAGCTCCAAACCTTCCTAATTGATCAATTCTCACGCGTAAGAATAAAACCATGGTCAAACCTTTCCTAAACAACGAATCAGGCATGAACCTATAAATTGAACACTCCTCTTTGTCCTAATGGTACCGAAAAACATATCCTCACTTCCAATTTCTGTTAACAAATCGTTCTTAATAAAAAATCAAGCCGAGTTGACTTTTCTGTTGACCAAACAAATTCGCACGGATTGTGTTTGTAAGTCAAGTTTTTCATATGGGTTTTGATGTTCGGGATACACACAACAATAACCCTAAAGTTAATTGGGTTATTGTTGTGTGATTTGTTCGATTGGAAAATCTAGGGTTCTTGGTATAGAATTGGGGAAGACGACTACATATGCTCTATTTAAAAATGTTTCGAAAACAAATCCTATCACAAACCAGCCTACAGATCAGTTGGTAAGATGGTGTTTTCTTAAAACATGAACCGGCCATAGGCCAAGGGTTCGATTCCCACCATAAACAAACTTTTTTTTTTGTGTTATCCTTTACACCTATATTACCTTTATACTTTTAAAAATCGTTTTAAAATACTAAAACTATTTTATAATTTCTACAAAATTTATTTTATGTTATTTTAGTGATAAACTTTGCTGTCCAATTTTTAGTTTTTCAAAAATAATTTATTTAATATATATAATAAATATTACAAGTTTATTCATTTATAATTGTAAAATTCAATAAAAATATCTAAACGATTTTTTAAAATTCCACAAAAATTATCCTAAACTTGTATAACAATATACATTTCAGAAATAATTTTTATTTCTGAAAAACCGTTTGTTTAATATTTTTAATCAATTTTGTTAGTTTTAATCATAAATAATTCATAATAAATTCATTTTTCAATATTTTTGTACCAAAATTTTACATAAATTATTCCTATTCATTTGGAACAGAAATACAATTCTTAATAAAAAAATTCTTTAATTTTAATATTTTTAATATTAAAGTTATATTTTGACAATTTGAAATAAATAGAATTAATATTCTATTTATAAGAAAATAATTATTTTCACACTTAAAACTTATTATTGTGACCATCCTTGATTTAAAAATTACAAAAAAACTTTTGTTTATTTATTTATCAAATTTCTCTTATTTATTAATCAAACAATACTTATCCCCAATTCGAAGCCCTAGAAAATACTTATAGACTAGATAGACCTAGACTTATTTGTTACATTATACATAGGGTAATACTTGGCAACGTTGGATTACACTATTCAATTTCACATGACTTACCACCTTACTAAGGTGAGTATTACTTATCCCCTTTTTCGCTTTTACAACTTTTGGGGTGATTCATGCACAAGTATACAAATCTTTCGTATTCATTTACACATACATTTTATTCATTTACAATTCATATACGTGTCTTGTTTATCTTTGTGCTTATGCTTGAACATGAACGTAGCTTACATACAAAATCATACATACAGACATAACTTATGTTATGGTGCTCTTTACATACAGACGTAACTTATGTTACGGTGCTCATTTAGACATAATTTGGTGTTATGGTGCTCTTTTAGACTCACACGTATTGAGGTGCTCATTATCAATTTCATTGTACAACTCTACATGTGATCTTTGTCTTGTTTGGTTACTTGCGTGTTTACATAATGCCTTGGTGATGCTAGACACATGAATTGTACTACTTTTCAAAAGCTTATACTATATGTACAAAACTAAGTAGTACTCACCAACATCATATGTTGACAAAATTATTTTCGTGCATGTTTCAGGATAAGCTGCTTGACGCTTCACATAGGACTTTGGACTTAGATTAAATCAATCAATTATCTTTATTTTGTTGTCTTGTATTTAATTTCACATGTTGTAAAACAATATTCAATGATCATATATTTACATTTTTAGTACCATGAGCTTTTGAGCAATCGTCACTACTTGGCACCTCGATGATTCCGCCATCGGTTGGGGTGTTACACATGTATATATGTGTTTAAAACTACAAAAAATAATATTGTACAAATGTTATTAGTGCACCATATGGCTATGTCCTTAGCTTGGATATGTTAGCTAGTAGGATCATTTATGTATGATTTAGATGTGCTTGGGTAGCATTTTAGAGGTTCAGTGGTATTTTGGTCAATTTTGTAAAGTTTTCAGCTACACCATGATAACATATGTTAAGAAGTCCATAACATATTTTAGTGCTATTTTTGGATGTCAAAAGGTTATAAACGTATGTTAAAGCACACATTTTTCCATAACCCGACCACACATGTTGGATTAGAGACAAGTTATAGCCCATGACAGCACGTGGGGTCCATATTGTCCACAATGAACACCATTTTTCAATAAAACGTCCGGAGTTTCCTGAATTACACGCTTTACAAGTACACATAAATCCACTAATGATTGTCACATACATGAAACATGGCCCACATACACTAACACGAGGGTCCACAATGTCGGGTGAACAACTTATATGATAAACGACAAAAACGTACAACTTACCATACTCTTGACTATCATAGGGAAATCATTGTCAAGACGGTAGTTACCTCACATCCCAGCTTTACCAGATCACACGTAGTATCATCATGTGAGTTTCATTGCCACGTTTTACTATTTTTCATTTTAGGGGATAAACATGCCACGTTTCTAGTACAATTCATTTGGTTTGTTATTCTATCGTAACTACCATGTGGAAAATGAGACATTTGGTTCATGAGCTCAACAGTCCTCGTACTTACATTTACACCGTAACCATTAGCTATTAAAAGCCATGGAACACTTAAATAGATCTATTGGGTTGACACCCCCACTCTTGGTTAGTCACTATAACCGTTTACATACAAAAGAGTGTTAGTATTTTACTATACATAGGTTGTCTTTATTGTACAATGCGCGTGACACAACAGTCAAGAGGTTTGGTTATAGGAATCATGGTTTGCATAGTAATCATTCGCTTAGCTAGCCTATGATTGGTCTTACACGAATTACACGAGCACTTTACATAGTGCATTAAAACCTGTGAACTCACCGACAATATGTTGACAAATCTTTTATGCATGTTTTTAGGTAACTAATCATGCGGAGCGGGGACTTGAGGGTTTGGTTTGAGCTTGCACGGGGTGGTACTATCATGGATTTGGTTATGTCAGCCATACGTTATTTCGGTGTTTAAGTTATGCGTTTTCAGACAATTTCTTAATTCCAGACAATGTTATGTTATTTTAATAATTTATGACATCATCTATCCTTCGATGGTATCTATTTAAGTTAAATCTTGTGTGTTGCTTAAACCTTGTGCTTGAAAACCTTTCGAATCACATCCTCGTGTTTTCGCCTTGACGAGGTGTGACACATACATATATATGTTTAACAACACACATATATATAATTGAAAATTGATAATATACACATATGTATAAAGGTTACATATATGTATAAATGCAAAAAGGATAAACAAATTATTCTTGCAAGAAAATATGTGATTTAGCAAAATAATAATAATAATAATAATAATAATAATAATAATAATAACAATAAAAATATTTTTTTCCTTAGAGAAATGTGTGGTCTAGAATGGTTCTCTCAGATCTCGAGTCGAGTCTTATCGAGCCCGAGCTGAGCTTGAGCTTGAGCCTAATACATCGCTTGTTTCTTTATCGAGTCCGAGCTCAATCCTGGCATGTGAAGGTTGTCAGGCTCGTCAAGCCTTATCGAGCTTTAGTGTAATATTAGTTTTATTAATATTTACCCCTAATTTAAAGTTTTTAGTAAACAAGCTCGAGCCCGAGCACACGGAATATATGATAACTATAGCCCTATTTAAACTAAACAAAGCCTAAATATGATATGACTCAAAACTCCCATCTTCTAGAAATTCAAATGACTCAATAAACATGCGATTAAATGAAACTTAGACAACCAATAAACATAATAATTAAACTAAAGTTATCTCTTTGACTCTTTGTACAATTCACCCATATATAAGCTCTCATGTTAAACTAATTAGTATGAGTGTCCATTTATGCACTAAGTCGAGTAGCTCATGAGCTACTCGAGATAGATTAGCTAAAATTTTGATTCGATATAGACCTTAAAGCTTTTATTGAGGTCAACTTGATAAATAAGCACGAGCTTAAGATTCACATGTAGTGCTTGAGCTACTGATCACTAGCCTAAACAAGTTTTGTTACGTAGACAACTTTTATTTAAATATATCAAATATGTATTTATATATTTTGTTTTATATTATAATTAGGGTTACAAATATAGATAAACTAAATATTTAAATAATTAATTGTTAATAAATAATAAATGAGTCAAGCCTAAATTAAGCTCAAGCTTTAAAAATAGTGTTATAAGACTGCCCGGAGTGGGGCGGGAAGGGGGGGTAACACCGCCGCCAAGGCTGGCGTGGAAGGGGCAGGAAGGAGAGGGCGGGGACAGCTTCACTGGCGTGGGGCATTTTGGTGGGTGAGGTGGCACCATTTGATTGGCCAGCTTTTTTTTTTTTTTTAACTTTAACACAATATAATATTATTTCCTTCTTCCCCCTTTTCCCCCTTTCACTCCCCACAATTCCCCCCCCCCCCCCCACATAGGTCCCACAAGTGCCACATGACGCTTCATCCCCTCTTTCCCCCCTCCCACTCCGAGTAGTCTAAACAAGCTAGGCTTAAGCAGCTAAGATGAGCCCGGGCTCCGCTTGCCTAGTTCATTTAATATATATATATATATATATATATATACCTAAAACCAACAATTAATGCTACCATTGGTTAGGTACAGGGTTCGTCACCGGATTTTACACATAATTTTTGGGTAAATCATATTTTTTTTGGTTGGTTAGCATATAACATACTTTAAACCAAACTGCAGAGTATTATAAGCTTACCAACTTGATAGAGGAAAGGGAAAAGTCCAGAAGTGCCCGGTCCACCAGTGAGATAAAGAAGAAGAGGGTCGTGTGTCGGATCTCTTTGAGACTCGACAAAGTAGTAGAAGAACTGAATTTCGTTCTCAGCCCCGACTCCGACATATCTTTTGACATAATTAGAAAGTTAATCTTATATGTATATATATGTATGTATATAGTGAATTGACATAATATACATATACACACAATATTGAAACACATACATACCCGGTTTCAAGAGTGAAAGGAAGATCACCAGAAAAGCCAGGGAGATTCTTGACAATTGACTTCGAGTTTGATAATGTCACAAAGATGATAAAAATCAGAAGTGTTATGTAACTGAAATCCACAATTCCTCTCAACATTGTAATCTAAATAATGTAGTTGGACACATTTTTTTTCTATTTATAATACTTAATTTTCACGGTCTCCGTTATTGGATGTTAAATATTTGCCTCGCTTTTACCCTACAAAATAATAATGGATGTCTAATTTGCAAACACCTTGAACATGTGCTAAATTTTGAATTTTAATATATGAAAATTGAAAAGGAAAAGGAAAAGGATGATGTTTTTGAAATAGGCGAGTGTAATAACTGTTTGATGGTCTCTTTATTTAACATTTTGTTAAGGGAATATTTTATAGAATAGTAATCAACTTTTAATAGTGTTCCAATTAGATCATTCATAAAAATATTTGTTTCAGTTAAGTTATTAAAGTTTATTTTATGTTCTAATCCTATATAGATTACCTGAATAGCAGGTATAATATCTATAATTGGAACATTAAAGTAAACTTTAGTGACCTTATTAGAACATTAAAGTAAAGTTGACTTATCTAATTTGGAAAAAAAAAGTTTTATAAAAATTGTGAATATTTAAAAAATTGCGAAAATTTTTAAAATGTTTATATTTTTATTTTTTTAATTAATACTTTTTAGACAATTTTAAAAAAGTTCGCATTTTTTATAATTTTTTCGTTAGTTTTTTACTTTTTTTTTATTTTACATATCTTTCATAGTTATTTTAAATTTTTCTTCATAATTTTTTTTGTATTTTCGTATTTTTTTTGTAATTTTAAAAATATATTTTCCATTTTTTAATCCATGTTGTTATTGATAATCCAAGTCAACATTTAAAAAAATAACCAATTAAAAGTCATATGAATTGATGACCTTCTTAATGGGTAAATTATCTATGATTAGAACACTAAAATAACTTTAATTACCTAATTATCCTATATATTAATAAAGGACTCTCCATGAATAGTGCCTCTGCCACTTGGCAGAGGCTGGTTCGTTTTTTTTTTATTGACCTTTAGACTGTAAGGAGTGGGGGCGGGAGAGAGGGCGGGAGGGGCTGGAACACCGCCGCCACAGGGGCGGGAACCATGGCGTGGGGCTGGGGGCGGGGAGGGCTTCACCGGCGTGGGGCTTGGGGTGGGGGTGAGGTGGCAGCGATCTATTGGTCAGGTTTTTTTTTTTTTTTTTTAACTTTAACACAATATAATATTATTTCCTTCCCCTCCCCTCTTCTCCCCCTTCCACTCCCCACAATTATTTTCCCCCCCACAAGGGCCCCACAAGTGCCACATGGCGCTTCCCCCCACCTCTCCCCCCCCCCCCCCACCACTCCTTATAGTCTTAGTTGTGTTAAAGTTATATATATTGTAGTGTAGGTATGTTATAGCAAAAAGGTTGCTGGTTCAGTTGGGAATGTTGTTGTTGTGTGTGACAAGGTGCTTGGGTTCGAGGCTTACAGCCGGTTTATGTTATTTGCAATTTTCATATTTTTTAGTTATTCTCTAGTGGGGGACAGGTGTTGGATATTGCTGCTGTACATGTGTCCAGCTGACACAGCACCAGGTGATGCATATAAAGGCTGTTTGCCATGTGTCCTCTTTTGCCTCATTTTTCTTTGTATATGGAAACCAAAGGGACAGAGAGAGAAACGGGAGAAAGAGAGAGGTTCCTAATTCCCACGGAGATTCGAGGGTTAGGGCTCTTTAATCTATATCATCATTTTATTTTCTTTGAAGAATTCTTGCTGTATTTGTTGTTAATTCATGTGGGTTTTGTTTTGTTTTTTTTTTTTAATTTTCTTGAATCTATCCTCTGTTTGTTTGAAGAATTCTTGCTGTATTTGTTGTTAGTTCATATGGGTTTTTTTTTCCTTGAATCTCTCCTCTGAAACTTCTTATTCACTCTTTCAGTTGTTCAAACACAATATACACAAGAATGAGTGTTTCAAAGCTCATAAAATGTGTCACTGTGGGTGATGGAGCTCTCATATGTAATACTAGCAATAAGTTGCCTACTGTAAGTATTATATATAAATTTTGTATTGTGTTTTTTTTTGGAAAACCAAATTTATATCCGAAATGCCCTTATATTTCTAGAATTCTAGCCTTTTTATTCTTTGTTAGACCTTCTTGTACAACTTCCATTGTAGAAAGTACAAGCCACTAATGCATTTCTTTTTTGCGGTGTATGATTTGTTGGTTTACTCTTCTCTTTTGCAAATTTTAGAGGGTATAAGTGTTGATTCACTATTCTTATTGTGAGTTACCTTTTTTCTTATTTAATTCTAAACCAGCTTGCTTATATAAAATTAGTTTAAATGCAAATGCATAGTTTTTATGGATTTAAAAGTTTTGTTAGACTGTTTTATGAACTTGACAGTTAGCTTGGAAACAATAACTTGTCTTGATTTATTCCTGATCTCAGTATGTTGAAGATGCTAAAGGTTGTATAAGCTTTTCACATTATTGTTTTTAGTTTTTTTAAATCTTGACTAAATAAGAACATGTCACTGTAAATGGATCTGTGCCTTTGTTTATTCATTAAATGTTAGATTAACAAAAGCAGATAAATTAAAAATGTTATCGTTTCCAAGCAATGTTATCATCCTAAAGTATCTTTGAATGTAAGGTTGTTAAAGTTGAGTTGTATAGAATTTTAGATTGGTTTATGTTCAAATTCTGTTTTGCGGTTGACTTTGATCTTTCTTTTCTTATTTACAGCCAAACAAGATTTGATTTGTGTTGTGTTGTTTTGTTGAAATTAGCCTTTTGTAGTTGGTGACAAATTTCTGTGTTATCAGTGTCCATCAGATGTCATTGTTGCACCATACTGATGCGGTTCTTCGCCTCTTCCTATTGCTCTGGAAAGTTAGCAATTGATGATTATAAAGATTTTGGTGACTATTTGAATTTAAATGGGGATTTTGATTTGAATAGGGAATAGAAGGATGATGTTGTTAATAAGTTGCAGTTGCATTCATATCTTTTCAAGATGAACCTAAATGGTGGGTATTCAATGATTAGGGGGTGGATGCAAGAACCTGATGATGAAGATATCAAGTATGTTGGTATTAGTTAAACATTGTGCGGTAGGCCCAATGGTGGTTCGGGTAGGTTGTGGGTTCGAGGTAGGTGTTAGATGTGGTGGTCTATGGGTTGCGGCGTAATGGATGGGGTCGTTGGAGACCTGAGCGGCGCCGGTACTTAGGTTGTGGCTATTTTGGGTTGTTGATGATGACGGCCGGTGGTGGTTGGGTGGTTAGTTACGCCTACGGCTGTGGTGTTTGGAATGAATGCGATAGGTGGCTATTTGTCAACAAGGTTAAGATGATTAAGTTATTTGTCAAAGAACATCTTCAAATTGCTGTTGAGTGTTAACTTATTAATGTTTACATCTGTAGGTTAGTAACTGCGATGAAGGGTGCCAACATAACGTCTTCTGAGAAGATGTAGCACACCCATATTATTTCTATGCATTTTAGAACAAAATACTTGGTAAAAAAAAATCAAAATGCGTCTATTTTCTGGAGCATGCATCGAAATGAACTGATTTCCACATGTAAGAAGTCATTACACAAAGCCGGCCCTAAGGGGGTGCGGGGAGGACTCCCGGCCCGGGCCCAATTTCTAACGGGGCACTTTAAGCGGCGACGAGTGTTTTCTTTCTGCAAATATTTTCTTTCTGTTTTTGACCAAAAAAAAAAAGATTTCATCTTAAACATCACTGGTTATAAACGCAAGAAGGTGAAGAGTAGATAAGAAAGAAGATAAGTCATACATGATAAACTAGATTGGTAGGATACGACATAATTAAAAAAAAGTTGAAGTGTGTTAGTTGAGATTTGTGTTGTGGTACAGTAATTGTACAGCCTTTGCAGTAAATTTTAATATATAGTAGTACTACAAAACAGTAACTGTCTCACGCTTTTGCACATGATGCAAGTCAAATTCATTTTGTTAAAAAACTTTTGAAGTCTAGGAATAAAATAATAGCCCTTCAAATTATTATGGAATTTTAAAAAATAGTGTTTTTTTTATAAGCCAATTAACCAAACACATTAATTTGTATAATTATTACGACACTTTCAGTTCTATATTCGGTTCGACTAGTCCGACTAGGGAACCGATAAGGATACCGGTTCAACGTTTGCTTCAGTTATGAAAACATTGCTTAAAAGAACTAAGACTAAGGGGCACATATTTCATGGCTCGGCCCGGACACCTGAATTTTCAGGGCCGGCCCTGTCATTACAGACGAAGAACACAAAAGCATGGCTGCGTGAATCTGGCTTATATATTTAACTAAAAAAAACAAAAAGTTTACTATGGTGGTCAAAGAGACCAATTTTCATTGTCAATAGTTTCCATTAAATTTCTTGGAAGATTTCAACAAGGTTAAGATAATTAAGTTATTTGTCAAAGCAACAGCAAGATTAAAAAAAATATTTGATTGGACAGTAACTAAACATATGTCACATAAAACTATTTAAGAATAACAGGTTTGGTTCACGGTTAAGGCTGTTGGTGTTGGCCTCGAGTCTCGGGTCTTTGGCTCCTATTCAAGCCCGGTTTTAATTCGAGTTTTGGTCACGAGTCAAGGGTGGCTCGAGACGCTTATAGTTATTCGGGCCATCGAAATAAAGTTGGGAACTTGATCACGAAACTTGGTGCTGGTGGTGGTGGCTCATGCTATTCCAACATCCATTGTGGACATATGTTGATGTACAACTAATTTGCGTTTGTTCTTGATAGGTAAGCATGTATATCTGTTGTATTGATGACACTCAAAAACCATTTTGCACATGTGCCATATAACGGTATAGTTCTATTTACAGTTTGAATTTTCTTTTTCAATTTACACACATTTGTTAATTTTAGCATTTCACAATGTTTATAGATATGAATGTGTTGAATTTGACATTTAAATTGCATGAAAGTTGAGGTATGGTGCGTAGTCTATGATTATTCTACGACACCTGTAATTGATGACTGAAATGAATGCGCAATACCGGTATTACAGTCGCGCAACGCGCGACACTGAAACCCACTAGTTAGAACAGATTTTTTTATGAGTGACTTGATTAGAACACTGCTAAAATTAGGTTACTATTTAGCAAAGTTACCCCTTTTGTTTTTTTTTAACGGCAAATTTCTACTTCTTGTGGGACTTGATCCCATAATCTCTCTCTTAGGTGTTCCTAAAAGCTTTGCTTCTACCACTGGGCCACCAACCCCAATGGCAATTACCCCTTTTGTTAATGGGGAGTTTTTGAAATAAAATATTGGTTGGACGTTAAAAAAAAAAAGATGATGTTTTTCTATTTATTTATTTATTTTTTAATATTTAATATGCCTTTTAATGAGGGTTGAATTTTGAAAAATGAGTCGTTTGTGAGATGTTGACATCATAGCACCAAATAATAAAATCAAAGTTTTTTTTTTTTTTTGAACGGCAAATTTCTTCTCCTTGTGGGACTTGAACCCATGACCTCCTCTTTAGGTGTTCCTAGAAGCTTTGCTTCTACCATTGGGCCACCAACCCCAATAATAAAATCAAAGTTAAACTCGAGGTTCATATATTGAGTATGAATCAGTCCAAAAGTCCTTTTTCTTTTCTGAACCTTATCGTTAACACAAAAGGATCTCTCAAGTCTCAACAAGGAACTAGGAGAACTAGAAATGTATACCAAGGTTACATATTGAAATTAACATATTTAGCCTAGGAAAACAGCTAATGCAATATGCGTACCACGTAAAAAAAACACATAAAAGGTATATTAGTGAAAATAATTTTTCACTCATTTTAGACAATTAATACATATATTTATATATGAACTATATAGATAATTATTTATAAGTTTGTATTCTATGCAGAGCCGGCTCATCCTTTGTGAAGGCCTAAAGCAAATACCAAAGTGGTGGACTTTTTCTAAAACTAGAAAAACATCATAAAATGTGATGACAACTAACAATTGTAGAAATTTAACTATTTGTATGATAAATACATTAAAAAGAGACTTGTAAACTATTAAGCTAAAGTTTGTCATCATGATTACAAACATTGGCGAAGGTTAGTGAAGGCCAGGTGGTGCCCCGGTCCCCTCCGTTTTTAGCTTAGTAGTGGGAGTTTGCGATTTTCATACGTAATTTTTATATGGATTGAGTCCGCCCCTCCACCGGTTTGATCTTCCGGCCCCTACCGATACGAAAAAATTGAGTCCGCCTGTAACACCCGCCTCCCAGGATAGGCTCTGGGGAGTGTTACACATTAGATATACAGAACACATGATAACCAGAGAAGTCACAGCGAAAGTTTTTACCCTAATTAAACATTAAAAGTGTTATACGTATGTCATATTACACAATAATATTACACTCGTTCACTACCGTATAGATCTAAGTCTTCAGTAGCCCTTTAGACCTCTATCTACTCATAAGCTAGTCTCACTTTCAGCAACCTCTGCAATCACATGGAACCTAGGATGTGTGCCCGAAAAACGTTTGGGACTCAGCACAATGCTGGTGAGTTCATGAATATAATCTTATTCAAAACATATATTCATCGACTATAACATCAACCAGATATAAGCATGGCAAACAGATACGAGCAGAGTAAGCACATTATGCTCACATAACCACGCTATGTATACAAACTCTACTGGGTAAATCAAATACATACAATCAGCCCTCAATCATCCTATCAATCATTGCCACATATCACAGATGCATCATATAGTCGATTCTATAATTATTACCAATTTACAGAACAACACATCCTATTTTGAAAATGGTTAAGAGGAACTCACCTCAAGCAATCCCGCTAGTGAAGTCGTCTACTCAGGTTCACCGCCATTATGTATTGTCCTATAGACAAGATTATACTATTTAATCTATGAGCCATGTTATTTACAAAATAACAAAAATTAGGTTTGCACAGCCCTCTACGGCCTATAGAGGCCTCTACGGGTCGTAGAGGGTGTCAGTGTAATAAATGAGGACACCCTCTACGACCCGTAGAGGCCTCTACGGGCCGTAGAGGTGGTTAGGTCAAGTGCATTTAAACCCTAGACGGCCCGTAGAGGGCTCTACGGCCCGTAGTGAATACGAGGTACGAGCTCATTCAATAAACAGACTGACTTTCAGTGTGTCAATCTGAAAAAGCACTTCATCTACGGGACGTAGAGGCCTCTACGGCCCGTAGAGAAGCTGGTTGTTGGGAGCATTAAACCCTATACGGCCCGTAGAAGCCTCTACGGCCTGTAGAGGTCTAGATATATTCTTCTACCTTGTCTTCTTTCTTCAGTATATGACACATTTAAAAAAAACGGGTGCACAAGAAATTCGATCGATTCCAAGCTACCGTGATGTCTTCGCGCCACTACGGTAATGTTTCGGATGAATGGGAGCATTCGTTTAGCATATCTCACGTCTCGGAAAGCCTTTTCGGAGCCGTGGTGAGGAGGAGGTTAGATCCGTTGTTCACTGTGGTGACGGAAAGGCACTACCCGATTTGAATCTGCTGCCCGATTTGAACCAGGAGTACATAGAAGAACCACAGTCATTTTACGTGCCGCCGCCAAGTCATCCACAGTACGAATACGGGACTTATCATTCGCACGAGCGGGTGACGAAGACGGACCTAATGTACCTACTCACCGGCACGCCGATTGCCTTGCATCGGTGCATGGCCGAGTTCTTTGCCTCCTTCCCTCATAAGCAGTTGCGGGGAGGCATCTCATGCAGAGGGATTATCAGCAGGATTGCCGAGCGCTGCAATGCGGGGAATTATTTCGGTTATGTTAACCGGAATTAGTTTCCGCCACTACCGCCCAGGTATTGTTCTTCTTCTTCTTCTTCTTCTTCTTCTTCTTCTTCTTCTTATTATTATTATTATTATTATTATTATTATTATTATTATTATTATTATTATTATTATTAATGTTAATGTTTATGAGTTTATTTATTTGTTTCAGCCCAATAGGTCTACCCACGATGAAAGTTATGGGTTGTACGGCGAGGACGGCGAACACGCCGGATCATCCAGCCTTCCACTATTTGATTGGTCCGGGTGGCGTGGAGTTTGTGCATGAGCCGTTGGTACATCAGGGCCTTAGAGGTATTATTATTATTATTTGGGAAACTTGTAGACAACTTGTGTTGTCTGGTTTGCATGAAAACAGGGGAAACTCTGCCCAATTTTTTTATAAAATCCTGGAATATTATTATTATTATTATTATTATTACTTCTTTATTATTATTTATTAATTATTTATTGTAATCCATTGCAGGTGATGTTGTGGAGGTTGGGTTGCAGTTTGTTGCTGAGCGGGAGGGGGGCGATCTGAGGGACGTCGAGATGCCTGAGCAGCAGTCTAAGGATGTGCAGATTCCGGCGCGCGTTTATCACTCTCTCGGGTTGCCTCCTGATGTTAGGGCGGACGTACGTGCGGCTGCCGCAAAGGCTGTCGAGATGCGTCAGTGGCGTGATCGGCAGGACGAGGCGATGCACTGGATGATTGCTGGCCAGCAGGATATCTATCGCCAGCTGGGCATGCAGACTCGTGTCCCACCGACTTTAGGGCCTAGCACGCAGCAGACCCCGTATGAGGCCGGGAGGTCCTCGCAGCAGCCCGGGACGTCCTCGCAGCAGCCGCAGCCGTCGCCGCCGCCAGATGACACGATGTTTTATTTCTGATTCTGTTCTGTAAATGTTTTAAACAATCTTTATTTTGAACACTCCTGTTAACGTTTAGTTTTATCGTTTTGCTTATATAAACGCTTGTGTTAATGTTTTACACGCTTATCGAGACGACATTAAAAATTTTTTAAAAATTAAACAATTAAAATTTATTTTTTTGTAACTATTCTGATGATTCACTACGCTCGTAACTATTCTGATGATTCACTACGCTCGTGGTTATTTATTAAACAATTAAAATGTGGGGAAAAAAACAACTCCTCTACGGCTCGTAGAGGCCTCTACGGGCCGTAGAGGGTGCCTAATACTGGTTTATGTTATATTTATTTTTTCCAATATAGAAACCAGCGAACTGGTTGCCTAGATGGTCCCCATATACGAAATAAGACTTGTGTGTGTGTTTGTGTGATAATGTGCCCAAGATCAAAACTCGTCCCAAACGTTTTTTGTTTTGTTTTTTTGTTTTTTTTTTGTCTACGACCCGTAGAGGTCTCTACGGGCCGTAGGCAAAACATAAACATCCATACCTTGCTTCTTCGTTGCCAAAAATTAATAAGACTTCTTCTACGGGCCGTAGCTACAGGCCGTAGAGCCCTCTACGGCCCGTAGAATGTTCAAAAAATGAAGTCTACGGGCCGTAGAGCCCTCTACAGCCCGTATAGGGTTGTCTGAATAAATTTGCTGCTTGTGTAAATATCCGGAGCTTAATCTATATCCTAAGGATTGAATCACGGTTTATTTGGGAACAATACTAATACATAGTACTTATTTTATTTTATTAAAGAAACATATAAATACTGTATTCTTACGCATACTTTGCTTGATTAGTTTTGTATAAATCATAAAATATTAGACGAAGTAGACATTTTGGGCTCACCCAGCAACTTGATTATCAACAAACCATGGGTTCCATGGCCTTTAATCGGGACATTGAGATATTTTATCCATTTCTCTGTGCCCACATAGAGAAATGTCATATCATGGTCAGCTGTTAAATGAAAAGGGTCCGTCTATTGGCACCCCCCTCTCTTCTATTTCAACTCCCCTCTGAAGCGCCTCGCTTAGGCCAAAGCGAGGCGCTTCAGTCACATCAAGGTCAAACTCAGTACGAGGTTGCATGGGAGTTTGAAAAAAAGGGGCTAAGCGCCTCGCTTTGGTCAAAGTGAGGCGCTTGGCAACAGGAGGGATGAATCTGGACATTTTGATGTTGGGAAGGTTTTGGTTTGGATTTTTTTTTGTATGTTTTGAAGTGTTTTTTTTTTTTTTTTAACTTTTTTATCTATTTAGGGTCTTTATCTATTGTAATTTTTTTAAATTTAAAAATTTTAAAAACACCGTAATAACTCGTGTTTTTTTTTTTAACTTTTTTATTGATTTAGGGTCTTTATGTATTGTAATTTTTTAAAATTTAAAAAACAACGTAATAACCCTAATCAAACTATAATTAATCAAGTAATCCCAACTTTAACCTATTAATATAGTGTTCGATTGTCACTGTGACTGGATAAATTATTCACGGAGAAGACCTCGTCGAAGAAAGATTGAACGAATTCGCGAATTTTGATACGAATATGGTGGTTGATGGTCAACGTGGCGGCGTTTTCGTACATAACATGTAACTTTTATTTGGTTTGGGATTCAAAGGGTTGAGTGATCTTTTAACGTTTATAATCGAATATTTACTGTTTGGATCTCATTGGTTTTACTGGCTTGCAATTTATAATTTGGTGTTAGTTCATTTATTATTTATGGGTTTAATATTTATTAGACAATTAAACATTCAAAACAGACAACATATATATATAAACAAAAGATCAAGTGCATAATAATAATAATAATAAGTTTGTCCATACAAAAAAAAAATACAAGTAAAAAAAGTCTACTGCGGCGGTGGTGGTGGGGCCCCCTGTGCTGGTCCACGGTGTGGTGGTGTGCGTAACTGTACCTGCCAATGCGAGACCATCGCCTGCATCGAGTCGACCGTCCACTCTTGAACCTCCCGGAGCTCACCGATGCGGCGATCGATGTCCTCTGCCACGAAACGCGCAGCAGGAGTGAGGTCATCATATATATGACGGGGGTACTGCTGCTGTGGTGGCGGCGGAGGAGGTGGGGGGGGGGGCGTCATCGTCGTCAGCCTCGTCGTCGTGACCCGCCATCTCCACCAGGAGAGGATATCCCGGACGCACCTCAGTGTAGGGCGGTATATCATCGAAAGTAGGAAGGGGGGCCGGCTCAAAAGCCTTCTTGGTTCCGATAGCTCGAAACCGATGCACACCCTTCGAGACCTCGAAGAGGATCCCCATGCTCCGGGCATTGGCGTCACCGAGCTCTACCGATGGGATCGAGGGCAGCAACTGAGGGTCAGTATCTGGCGAGATCCCCAGATGACGCGCGATGTAAGTGATGAACGCCCCGCCATGGAGATGTAAGCGAGCCTGGCGCATGTGGCAACACTTAAAGTACTTGACCAGACACGCGGCTAGGTTGCACGGCTTCCGCATAATCAAACAGTACAAAAAGAAAAGGTCACTCTGGTTGACCTTCTCCCGACTGTTTCCCCGTGCTGCGATAGAGGTGGCGATCGCATGCTGAAAGTAATAGTACAGGGGGTCCCTAATCGACGTCGCCTTCGCAAAATTTTTACCAAAGTGCGATTTGGCGATGAACCTCCAAAATTTGACCAGGATCGGCCTATCCACCGTATGGAGAGCGTCCCGGTACAACGCAGACTCAGTCTCCGGGGCTGTGTACAACCCTGAAACAACAGCAAACTCCTGCAAAAAATAATTGTAAATATTAACAACTTTGGTAACATAATAATAAAATGACAGATAATTGAAATAACATACCTCATAGGACAGCTGCTGCCAACGCCTCGCCAATCGAAATTGGATGGGGCGAAAAGTCTCAGCCGGGTTCGGGTTCTGGGACGGATCCAGTTCCTGGAACGACGACAGAAACTCTATCGTCAAAGCCCGGTAAGAAAGCAGCTTGGCTATGTCAAAGAGACGACGCCATGGAGTGTCACCATATGACACAGCTTCGTGCAGTTGCGCTGCGCATGTCAAACCCCTCCTCAAAGTGCAGGTGCAGGTTGTAACATCGCAAAATTTTCAGATTTTAAAACGTATATTATTTCCATAATATGCCTAAATCTTTATTTTCCTCATTCACAACTTATATATATATATGTATATATATATATATATATATATATATATAATAATAATAATAATAATATTAAAAAATTATTGCAGATTTTATAATGTGTAAAAAAAAATCTGATTATAGCCCACCCAAACATGTGAGCCAGCCTGGAACCGGCCCAAGCCCAATAGCCACACCTATCACTAGATCCGGCCCACTGTTTCCCCCCTTTCCCTTTTCAGCTTGTAAAAAAAAAATGTGTTCCCCACGAGAATCGAACCGGAGACCTTCCAAACTCACACACAAGCACGAACCAGCTGAGCCATACATGATTATTGTTTTAAGTCCCACGCGTGTTATATATATACACTACTCTCTTTTCCCTCTGTTCCTCCTGCGCGACCTGCTGCAACAAATTTGGCAATTCATCAATCAATTTACCATCTAACATAGAATTAATCATGGCTTGACCATAAGTGCGTGATATTCGGCCATCAGTAACTAAGCATTACGTTAATTATCAATCAATTGTCAACCAATTGACATTATGCGCGTATAAACTTCAATGCGTGGTCAATCCTTGCCATTTCACCAATCCAGTCATCTCACTATAAATTGAACATCATACCACCATCCCTACTCGCCGAACATCTTCTTCCAACCTCCAATTTCTACAATAAAACTGTTATTTGGCGTTTTTGATCGTTCTCTTTGACTTCGAGTTTGACTGGCCAGATCGTACCTTAAACGCGTTTGTAAGTTTAATTATTTCAGTGGGGTATGTTCATCGACATTCACACATCAATAGCCCTATGATTAATTGGGCTATTGATGTGTGAATCAAACTATTGCAAATTCTAGGGTTCATACATTTAGAATTGGGGATAAACTTTGATTCGCATACTGTATTTATTTAATTCTAAACAGAAAACATCACAACCACTGGCCTAGGCCAAGTGGTTGTGACCTTGGCTCAACACAGAAGGTATCCGGGTTCGAGTCCTGGCTACTGCCCCATTTTGCTTCTTTTTATTCTTTTAATCAAAACTAATATATATATATATATATATATATATATATATATATATATATATATTAAACCTTTTAATCTTATAAATTCATTTTAAAATATTAAAACTATTTTATAAATTCCAAAAAAATTATATTTGTTTAATCTGAGATAAAAGTGTTATTCACAATTTTTATTTTTCAAAAATTCATTTATTTAATATTTATAATAATTAAATCAATTTATTCTATTTTATTTATAAAAATCTATAAAAATATCGAAACGATCTTATTAATTTCCACAAAAATTATTTTAAGTTTTTATAACATTAAACTTTACTGAAATAATTTTTAATTCAGTAAAATCATTCATTTTATATTTTTAATCAATTTTTGTTAGATTTAATCATAATTAAATCATAATAAATCCAATTTTCATTATTTTTGCACCAAAATTTTATAGAAATTATTTCTGATTATTTAGAACAGAAATATGAATTTTAAACTAAAAATTATTTAATTTTAATATTTTTAAATATTAAAGTTAGATTTTGACAATTTGTTATAAATAGATTAAATAATCTATTTTAAAGAAAATAATTTCATAAAAATTATTTTTATACTTTAAACACATTCTTGTGACCATCCTAGATTTAACATCTATAAAAAGATTTTTAGTTATTTATTTACTAAATTTCTCTCAGTTGGCGAATATTTTAATATTAATCAAACATGCATTTATTCCCAATTCGAAGCCCTAGAACTAATACATTTGTAGACTCTATAGACTTAGACATAATTATTACTTCATTTTAGGGCGATACTTGATACATTTGGTCAACACATTTCTCAACAGATATAACATTTTACCAAGGTGAGTTTACATAGCCCCTTTTCTCTATTTTCACTATTTTTGGGGTGAAACATGTTTAAACATTTTATACTATCATTTACTCATATTTACTTGTGATTCAATTACAACATCATTCTATCATTTGACTGTAACAAAAAGACACAGTACAATCATTAACAATGATCAAGCCGCCTGTTTAGATTATAGCGCTATAGGTCTGACAAACCCATCCCACCCGCATAGACTCAGGGATGATCGATAACAGTAATAACATTTAACTAACTTGCGAGTTAGTCATCAGTCGACACAAGGTTTGGTTGTACAAGGACGCATTGTTGCATGTCGGTATCATACTCTATCATCATACAACCCTGAGTGTTGTACAAGCTACTGTTATCAACTATTTCTTAAAAACCTATGTAATTCTCACCAACAATTGTTGACCCAAAATATTTTCAACTTAACATGTTTCAGGTTCTACTTGCATGAAGATTTGCTTGAAGATATGTGCATAGTCTTATTCAATTTGATGTACGAATTCTTGTAGAATCATTGTATGTATAATTATTTAAATCATTTAATGAAATCATTATTCACCATGAGCTACTGAACAATCATCACTACGTGACACCCCGATGTTTCCGCCATCGATTGGGGTGTTACAGATTGGTATCAGAGCCATGGTTATAGGGAATTAGGTTATTAGAAAAATAATCTAGTCTATAACCATAGGATTTAACCAGTACTTGCTTCTTTACTTGCTAATCTCTATCTCCCTCCTACTTCTTATCCCTACTTTCATTCTTACAAGAAGATTGCTCTCCATCACTGGATTCACTCTTAGACTAATAAGGCAAATCCTCAGGTTTAACCTGAACCACCTTGAGATCTCGTCGAAGTTCTGGATTTTAATAACGAACATGTGCAATCTGGAAGGGTGAACGCCTGTATTCTGAGTCTTCTGTCTAGGCTGGCATTGCGCATATATCCCAATCAGACGAGGGACCCGGATGCCTACCTGGGAATTCTCGGGATGAGTGTTCACTTATAGGCTAAAGCATGTCTTCATATGTTATTAGAATTTAGAATCTTTGATAAGTCAACGTTTTCGTTTATTCGTTTTAATTAATGAATAAATGATTACATTCCTTATATAATCTCATTCATTTCATTGTGTCTATTACAGATCATGCCTCCACGTCGCAGCACTCGCAACAGCAATGGTGAGAACCACGAAGAAAGTGGTGGCAACCATAACCATGACCAAGTTCCTAACCACAACAACAATGGTGTCGATGCTCAACTGGCTGCGATCATTTCTCAACAAATGGCGCAGCAAATCGCAACTCTAGTTCCCAATTTACTCGCTCAGGTCATCCAATTGAACGGCAACGGGAATGGTCACAACAACGGGAACGGGAACGGCAATGGCAATGGAAATGGACCCCAAGCCTGCACCCTTAAGCATTTCAACTCTTGTAACCCTCCAAAGTTCAGTGGAGAAGAAGGAGCTACAGGACTCCTCCAATGGTTTGAGGGTATTGAGAATACCTTCATCAACAGTGAGTGCCCCGACAACTTTAAGGTCCGTTATGCCATGAGTGTTCTTCACAAACGAGCACTCACTTGGTGGAATGAAGAAAAGCGTACTCGTGGGGCCGAAGTTGCTCTTGCTATGTCATGGAACCAAGTCAAGGAGGTCATGAAGGAAGAGTTTTGTCCTCGCAATGAAGTTAAGAAGCTTGAGGATGAGTTCCACACCTTAGCTCAAGATAGTGGGGAAAACCTTGCCTACAACACCCGCTTTCATGAGCTTAGCTTATTGTTGCCTCACAAAGTCACTCCCCTGCCGGTAGCCATCGAGAAGTACATCGGTGGTCTACCCATGCAAATCCAGGATACGGTGTGGGGAAGGAATCCTGCCACCTTGGAGGAAGCCAAACGTTTAGCAGCTACCTTGACTGATAATCACGTAAAAGCCGGGACCTTAGTTCGGAAAGACAATAAAACAAGTATTGTAGCCGCGGTAACCACTGAGAACCAGAAGCGTAAGACCAGGGATCCTGATGCAAACCTCACTCCACAAGCTTCTAACAAGAAACCTTATACAGGAAACCATCCATTGTGTAGCACATGCAACCGACATCACCCCACTACTTCAGCATGTCGCATATGCACCAATTGTGGAAGGTATGGCCATCTGGTCAACACGTGTCGTGAGACCCCAAATCCAAATGCCAACCAACCCACCAACCCTGCTCAAGCTGCTAACCTTAATCGATACAACTATGGTCAATGCTATGAATGTGGAGACCCAAATCACTTTCGTAACCGATGCCCTAGACTGAACAGAGATCAAGACCCTCCAGCTACTTAAAGCACTACCCTTTAAATAATGTCTACTTTCTCTTCAATTCCATGTATTGCACTTTTGATTCGAATAATAAATACAAGTATTATCATAACATTTGTGTGCATGCTTGTTGGAATGTGAACTAATTGCTATATCTATACTTGCTTACTTGTACAACAATTAGTTGACTACCAAACAATCTACTCAACGATTGGTGGAGGTCATCATGTCTTTCCAACAGTCGGGGAGAGGCCCTACCACCTGCTCAACGACTGGTGGAGACTATCAGACCTGCTCAACAATCGGTAGAGTCATAGAAGGACACAAAACCTTAATGTAAGGTAAATTGGAAATTGCGGTCCGGAACGTAATCACGAATTTACAGGTACGTTAAGGTAGTGTGGAATTTTATCAAGGTTTTCGGTAGTTGGCCAATTGTAACCCTGGTTTTCTCTTAACTTCGGGACGAAGTTCCTAAAAGTAGGGGAGACTGTAACATCGCAAAATTTTCAGATTTTAAAACGTATATTATTTCCATAATATGCCTAAATCTTTATTTTCCTCATTCACAACTTATATATATATATGTGTATATATATATATATATATATAATAATAATAATAATATTAAAAAATTATTGCAGATTTTATAATGTGTAAAAAAAAAATCTGATTATAGCCCACCCAAACATGTGAGCCAGCCTGGAACCGGCCCAAGCCCAATAGCCACACCTATCACTAGATCCGGCCCACTGTTTCCCCCCTTTCCCTTTTCAGCTTGTAAAAAAAAAATGTGTTCCCCACGAGAATCGAACCGGAGACCTTCCAAACTCACACACAAGCACGAACCAGCTGAGCCATACATGATTATTGTTTTAAGTCCCACGCGTGTTATATATATACACTACTCTCTTTTCCCTCTGTTCCTCCTGCGCGACCTGCTGCAACAAATTTGGCAATTCATCAATCAATTTACCATCTAACATAGAATTAATCATGGCTTGACCATAAGTGCGTGATATTCGGCCATCAGTAACTAAGCATTACGTTAATTATCAATCAATTGTCAACCAATTGACATTATGCGCGTATAAACTTCAATGCGTGGTCAATCCTTGCCATTTCACCAATCCAGTCATCTCACTATAAATTGAACATCATACCACCATCCCTACTCGCCGAACATCTTCTTCCAACCTCCAATTTCTACAATAAAACTGTTATTTGGCGTTTTTGATCGTTCTCTTTGACTTCGAGTTTGACTGGCCAGATCGTACCTTAAACGCGTTTGTAAGTTTAATTATTTCAGTGGGGTATGTTCATCGACATTCACACATCAATAGCCCTATGATTAATTGGGCTATTGATGTGTGAATCAAACTATTGCAAATTCTAGGGTTCATACATTTAGAATTGGGGATAAACTTTGATTCGCATACTGTATTTATTTAATTCTAAACAGAAAACATCACAACCACTGGCCTAGGCCAAGTGGTTGTGACCTTGGCTCAACACAGAAGGTATCCGGGTTCGAGTCCCGGCTACTGCCCCATTTTGCTTCTTTTTATTCTTTTAATCAAAACTAATATATATATATATATATATATATATATATATATATATATATATATTAAACCTTTTAATCTTATAAATTCATTTTAAAATATTAAAACTATTTTATAAATTCCAAAAAAATTATATTTGTTTAATCTGAGATAAAAGTGTTATTCACAATTTTTATTTTTCAAAAATTCATTTATTTAATATTTATAATAATTAAATCAAGTTTATTCTATTTTATTTATAAAAATCTATAAAAATATCGAAACGATCTTATTAATTTCCACAAAAATTATTTTAAGTTTTTATAACATTAAACTTTACTGAAATAATTTTTAATTCAGTAAAATCATTCATTTTATATTTTTAATCAATTTTTGTTAGATTTAATCATAATTAAATCATAATAAATCCAATTTTCATTATTTTTGCACCAAAATTTTATAGAAATTATTTCTGATTATTTAGAACAGAAATATGAATTTTAAACTAAAAATTATTTAATTTTAATATTTTTAAATATTAAAGTTAGATTTTGACAATTTGTTATAAATAGATTAAATAATCTATTTTAAAGAAAATAATTTCATAAAAATTATTTTTATACTTTAAACACATTCTTGTGACCATACTAGATTTAACATCTATAAAAAGATTTTTAGTTATTTATTTACTAAATTTCTCTCAGTTGGCGAATATTTTAATATTAATCAAACATGCATTTATTCCCAATTCGAAGCCCTAGAACTAATACATTTGTAGACTCTATAGACTTAGACATAATTATTACTTCATTTTAGGGCGATACTTGATACATTTGGTCAACACATTTCTCAACAGATATAACATTTTACCAAGGTGAGTTTACATAGCCCCTTTTCTCTATTTTCACTATTTTTGGGGTGAAACATGTTTAAACATTTTATACTATCATTTACTCATATTTACTTGTGATTCAATTACAACATCATTCTATCATTTGACTGTAACAAAAAGACACAGTACAATCATTAACAATGATCAAGCCGCCTGTTTAGATTATAGCGCTATAGGTCTGACAAACCCATCCCACCCGCATAGACTCAGGGATGATCGATAACAGTAATAACATTTAACTAACTTGCGAGTTAGTCATCAGTCGACACAAGGTTTGGTTGTACAAGGACGCATTGTTGCATGTCGGTATCATACTCTATCATCATACAACCCTGAGTGTTGTACAAGCTACTGTTATCAACTATTTCTTAAAAACCTATGTAATTCTCACCAACAATTGTTGACCCAAAATATTTTCAACTTAACATGTTTCAGGTTCTACTTGCATGAAGATTTGCTTGAAGATATGTGCATAGTCTTATTCAATTTGATGTACGAATTCTTGTAGAATCATTGTATGTATAATTATTTAAATCATTTAATGAAATCATTATTCACCATGAGCTACTGAACAATCATCACTACGTGACACCCCGATGTTTCCGCCATCGGTTGGGGTGTTACACAGGTGGTCCAGTAAGGGGTCCGGTGGTGTAGCCCGTCGACTCCTCTTCGGCGGAGGCCCCGATGCAGACGACCCAGCGTCATCTCCACCACCAAAACCTGTGTCTGAAAAACCGGGCTCCATATCTAAATAAACAATAATTTTCAATTACTAATGATAATAACAGTAACAATAATAATAATAAATAATAATATTACTATTAACAGTAATAATAGGGTCGTTCTAATTAAACCCCCCAACTTCGTAATAATAATAATAATAATAAAAATAATAATAATAATAATCGTAATAATAATAATATTAGTAATAATAATAATAATAATAATAATAATAATAATAATAATAATAATAATAATAATTATTATTATTATTATTATTATTATTATTATTATTATTATTATTATGACCGACACGTTTACGAATGAAAACAGCAAGACCCGACCGACACGTGAACGAACCGGACTGTTCCGACCCGACCGGCCCGTTAACGAACCGAAACAATCCGACCCGACCGACACGTGAACGAACCGGAAACAATCTGACCCGACCGGCACGTTTACGAACGAAAACAGTCAGACCCGACCGGCACGTGAACGAACCGGACTGTTCCGACCCGACCGGCACGTGAACGAACCGGACGGTTCCGACCCGACCGGCACGTGAACGATTATTACCATTATTATTATTATTGTATTTATTATTATTATTATCATTACTATTATTATTATTATTATTATTATTATTATGATTATTATTATTGTATTTATTATTATTATTATTATTATTATTATTATTATTATTATTATTATTATTATTATTATTATTATTATGACCGACACGTTTACGAATGAAAACAGTCAGACCCGACCGACACGTGAACGAACCGGACTGTTCCGACCCGACCGGCACGTGAACGAACCGGACTGTTCCGACCCGACCGGCACGTGAACGATTATTACGATTATTATTATTATTGTATTTATTATTATTATTATCATTACTATTACTATTACTATTACTATTACTATTATTATTGTATTTATTATTATTATTATTATTATTATTATTATTATTATTATTATTATGACCGACACGTTTACGAATGAAAACAGTCAGACCCGACCGACACGTGAACGAACCGGACTGTTCCGACCCGACCGGCACGTGAACGATTATTACGATTATTATTATTATTGTATTTATTATTATTATTATTATTATTATTATCATTACTATTATTATTATTATTATTATTATTATTATTATTATTATTATTATTATTATGACCGACACGTTTACGAATGAAAACAGTCAGACCCGACCAACACGTGAACGAACCGGACTGTTCCGACCCGACCGGCCCGTTAACGAACCGAAACAATCCGACCCCGACCGGCACGTTTACGAACGAAAACAGTCAGACCCGACCGACACGTGAACGAACCGGACTGTTCCGACCCGACCGGCCCGTTAACGAACCGAAACAATCCGACCCGACCGGCACGTGAACGAACCGGAAACAATCCGACCCGACCGGCACGTTTACGAACGAAAACAGTCAGACCCGACCGGCACGTGAACGAACCGAAACAATCCGACCCGACAAGCCCGTTAAAAGACATAAACATAACCAATACGATTTTTAAGAACGTAAACAGTGTTTAAATATTTTTACAAATTTCACATATCTAACCTAAATCTTGTACTTCAGGACTTTGATTGGTGTCCTGTTTCGGGAAAACTAATTATTTGTACATATTGATTTGATCTTCAAACATAGTTTCCCATTCCGCACCACCCTCATTTCTAAAAGCAGTCCAAGCTCTATTCGGGGGAGGCATTGGATATGATCCTTCAAGCTTTATGTTGATGTAATGTCGATCCACGAAGCAAACTGCTACCGTCTAAATAGGCGGCATAGAACAACTTGGGCCTAAAAATAGAGGGAAAACTGTATCAGAACCTCTAATGTCGAGTGTATGAAAAACAACTCCATATCTCTGTGCAATGAGAAACCCCGCTTCTGGCGTCGTCATCCAATTCTCTTCTAGGGCATCTCCCACCCCTCTAAAAGAAATGCTATCGCAGAGACTCTGATAATGCCCTTCGTTATTCGGATCAAACATTGACCTCCACAAGCCTTCATTATTGCGCAACTCGAGTAGCATTTGGGATCGGACAACCAGATGTTCATTTTTACCTATCCCTAACCCCACAGCTACCGCTCGAAAACCGCAATGACCATCAGGTCTCACATCCGTTATTTTAGATATATATGGGTGAAACACAGATGGAATTCTATCCCCATATTTCCTTACTAAGCTCTCTGACTTTTTTGTCCGCGGAAGCTTTGGGAAATTGAATTTATCCCAAATGCTGCCCCCCTGGGACGATGACGGTATGTAAGAGCTGTGACGGTGAAGCTCGTAAGGAGGGCATGGCTGGGACTGGGAAGGTCGTACGAGGTCCTCCTGTGATGGTACGAATGAGCTGTGCCGGGGAAATTCAAACTCCTCGTCGGACCCACTTTCTTCAACCGGCATATGCAAGCTCTTTCTTGCAGATTGTTCTCTCTTGTGTTCTTGCTGCTTCTTGGTTGGACGACCACGGGTTTTCTTTTGCACAACAGGCGGTTTATTGGGGGAGTAGTTGCCTGTGACGATTTGTGCAAATTTGTCCAGGTAGTTTAATTGGGCAAAAACTGGTTTTGTATCAATCGTTTCCTTTAATTCTGCCCACACCTTATCTACATTTATATCTTCGCAACCAGTCTCCGCAGGTTTGAAGTCAAGCTTCCTCCAGAACACGTCTATCAAGAACAAATGGATTTCCTGACCTGAAAAAATAACATATGTTATAAAGTTAAATCATGTAATAAATTATGTAGTAAAATCATATGGACACTAGTGCTAATTACCATTAAGTTGTAACTGCTCGAGACGACAGGCACATGGCAAAGCACAACTATTATAAAGCTGGCATCCACAAGTGTTATTGTAACGGCGCATGGACGTTTGAAGACGGTCGATCTCTTCGTATATCAACTGAAGAGCATGTTTGCTAACCTTCCGAAGTAACTTTTCAAGCAATGGCTGCTTCTTGTGGTGGTTCATTGTTTTTCTTAGGCTTTCTTCAAAACCTTTTTTAATGTCTCTATATTGCTTATCAACCATTTGATCAACGGACTTCACAATTGTCGACAACGAGTTGCGATTTCTTGGAAGCTAACTTTTAATTTTGGCATGCATGCCCTCAACTCTGTTGGTAGTGGTCTGGCGGAAGTTCAGCGTTTGGTTAGTCCACGCAGACACAAACTTTTGACGGAACCGGTCCAACCAGTTATTCTTCGTGTAGCAAAAAACGTCTGAAAAATATAACCAAAACTTGTCAGGCGTGTGTATGTAAACAAGTACGTATGTAATTATGTAAAACTACTTACCTAGCCGATCCATCTTTTCCAGATATGACTGAAATTGCCCCAAATTGTATTCGTATAGGGTTTCCGTCGCAGAGTCACACAGCCACCAAAACATTCGAACAAATTCCTTCCACTCCTTATCTGTGAACTCCTTCTTGTTGTTCCTGTTGATATTCTGCGAGATATGAAACCGGCATAGATACTTGTACGCCTTTGGGAAAACCACATCACACGCGTTCATCAGCGCAAGGTCCCTGTCTGTCACAATCACTCGCGACTCCATACATTTGTCCAACATAGACTTTATCCTCTCCAACAGCCAAATGTAGTTATCAATCCTCTCAGAAGAAATAAACGCATGGGCAATCGAAAACGACTGGTTTGTCGACCCCATACCCACTACCTGAACAAACGCCATATTGTACATGTTTGTATTGTAGGTGGCGTCAATCATCAGCACATGCGGGAATGCGCACCACATAGTATGTGAATGTTTGTGAACGAAGAAAATATCCGTGAGAGCCTTCGTGGTTTCATCTGCACGCGTGTAGTAGGTGAATCCTCTCTCCGTCAGAAAGTATTCGAGGTGCTCCATTGCACCTTTTGGAATGACTCCCTTTCCAGCATTCATCATCTGAGCCGCATTGTGTATATCTTTCAGGGTAGTCTTTCTCTCCGGGTTCTTTGAAAGGATCATTCTCCAGATGCTACGCTTGGGAACATCATTCTCTGTCATCTCCCTGACCAGTTGTCTGTCATCCACAGAAAGCCTTCCTGCATACGGGTGACCCTCTAAGTGTTCAAAGGGAGTGTGGTTGTGCGTCGGATTTTTCACCTTTAACCTCCAAACCCGTGTCCGAGTTTCAAACACCCCTGTCAACTTAAACGGGCAACCAATTTTTTTGCTACCCGTCTTCCTCACCAAAGCCACACTCTTATGCTCCCCCCCAAGAGTGCATTGAAATACAACCTTAACAAAAATAAGTTTACTAGAAAATAAGTTTTTTTTATAATTTTTTTAAATAAATAATTATAAGAAAGTTTATTAATTAAAAATTAACAATACTCTTAGCAAAGGAGAAACGTAATCCTAAAGGTGTGTGACCCGAAAACCACTGGTGCACCCGGAGGGAATTAACCTTGACCAACGATAAAACACGTGTTTTTAGTAACTAATTTATAAGTTAAGTTTATTGTTGCTTTTTAAATAACAATTTATAAAAAACGCATTTGTTAATATCTTAAAAACAATAGTGACTGAAATATATACCTTCACGAGCTGTTCTCCTCTTTTCTTCGATCTTTTTATAACTATGACGTCACCATTTGCCATTCCCGTATCATGTACCCAATCGACCAACTCAATGCGTGTCGAAAATGTCCGGTTAGTCTCGAACCAAAGGTTGATCGGGTTAGGTCCTTCCTCCTGATCTTCTACCCGCTTCTCATCGACAGCGCTGTCTTCATAGTGCGTACAGTCTTGTTCTTCAAATGTGTCATCACCACCGTTAGCGTCGTAAGTATAACCGTAGGCAGGTTGACTAGGCTCGTCTTCAAATTCATACGGGTCCTTCCACTGTGTATTCAAGTCCAGTTGTACCGCATTGTCACGGTAACGAATGCCAGACTGACCCTCCTCGACATTACTAGACCGACCCTGCCCGACATTATATGACGGACCCTGCTCGACATTATATGACAACCCCTCCTCGACATTATTATTATTATTATTAGAGTCGTAAGAATCACCGAAAATTAAGTCGTAATACGACATGTTATATATGTTTGTGGACAAAGAATTGAAATCGAACGAGTTTATAATGAAATCGAATGAATTTATAGCCAAAATCTGATGGGACCAGGCGCCTCGCTTAGGCCAAAGCGAGGCGCCTGGGTAATTATTTCGAGAGAATATCAGGCTTTACGTTTAATCAAGGTTAATCAAACTCTCAGGCGCCTCGCTTAGGCCTAAGCGAGGCGCCTGGAATATCGTTTTCAGGGGAATCTTAAGCTTTATGTTTAATCAGGCAGTCAGGCGCCTCGCTTTGGCCAAAGCGAGGCGTCTGACTGCCTGATTAGACATAAAGCTTAAGATCCTCTGAAAACGATATTCCAGACACCTCGCGCCTGGGTTAAGGGGTTGATTTAGAAGTTGGGGGGTTTAATTAGAACGTCCCAAATGAAATTATAGAGGAAGTTAGATGATTAATTTTATAAATTTAATCATAAAAAGATATCACGAGTGCATGTCAGTCAAGTACTGGCAAGTGTTTGATGTAAACATAAATATTGTAGATGTAGGAAATTTAATGTTTTGAATGACATGGCATGCAATATGTAAAGATGCATATTTGATTACCGCATATTCCAAGCTAATCATAAATATAATGTAAGGACGAGGATCCGTATGTAAACATAGTATCTATTTAGATACGCTCAAATGACCCATTCTCAACGTGAGAATGTATATAACCCTATTCTCGTCTAGTTTGGTATAAAATGACACTACGCCAAAATGTGGATATAGCCACACATTTTCTAAAATCGCCCTGTCACACTTTTGATTAAATGTGTGTCTAAAGGTCATTTCTAATATTTGAAAAACATTCAGCCCACTTTTAACCACACATCTTACATATTCATGTGACCATTATATAACAGTTTAAAATCTTTAGTCACGCTTCAAGAAAAAAAACTATGACATTTACTAGCCACACTAAAAAGGTGTGGCCAAATGCAATATACGACAACATTATTTGTTTCACCTGGCGAAAAATACAGCTTTTCGACTCCTTTAGCCACACTTTGAGAAAAAAACTATATCATTTAGTAGTCACACTAGAAAAGTGTGGCCAAATGTGATATACCGCCATTATATTTGTTTGATGGTGTGGCTAAAAGCTGATACATATGGCCACAAATATTATTTTATGACCAAAGGCTAGATAATAGCCATACTTAAAATTACAAAATTTAATGTGGTTTTACGTAAAGATTCGTCACACCATCATCACTTGTTATTTTTGTGTGATGGAATGATAATAAATGTCATGGAAAAGATATATGTGACGAAAGTTAGGTAATAGCCACACTTAAACTTACAAAATTCGTGTGACTTTACATCACTATTTGCCACACTAATATCATTGTTTATTTTTTGTGTGACGAAATGATTCGCAAATCTCACGGGAAAAAAATACAAGTGACCAAATTTTAGGCAATAAACAAAGTTAAAATTCTAAAATTACATGTGACTTTATATAAATATTAGCCACAACATCATCACTTTTTTTACGATAGGATAGTGGCAAATGTCATGAAAAAATATGTGTGGCCAAAAGTTAAACAATAACCACACTAAAGATTACAAAATTTTATGTGGCCATACATATTACAATTTCCCTCTCAAAATACTTCTTTTTTAAAATTTCAAAATTTTAGTTTCCCTTCAAAAATTCCCACTTAAAATATTTCATGCTAATCCTTCTCAAATGCTACTTTCAATTAAAAAGTTACATTATTTAACATAAATATACAAAATATATAAAATTGTAAATTTTTGTTTTATTGTTTTAATAAGTTTTTTTTTCAAACTTATATACATTTGTCATTGTAACTAGAGATGAGCTTAGTGGTGCCTTAACAGATTACAATATGGTGTTTTAACGGATTACAATGAACGATGATAGATAATATATGTCTTAATGAACCATATTGAGCCTTAATGGGTCACAATATGCAATAGTAGATCATACATGTCTTAATGAGCCATATTGGGTCATAATGGATCACAATAGACAATAGTACATCAAAATTGTCTTAAATAACCATATTGGGCCTTAATGGATGACAACAAACAATAGTATATCAAAAATATCTTAAATGATCATATTGGGCCTTAATGGATTACAATGGACAATAGTATATCAAAAATGTCTTAAACGACTATATTGGGTCTTAATAGAACACAATGGACATTAGTATATCAAAAGTGTCTTAAACGACCATATTGGGCCTTAATGGATCACAATTAGGGTTGCAAACGAACTGAACTTTCAGCGAACAGTTCATGAACCGTTCGGTGGGAAGTTCGTTTGTGTTCATTCGTTTAATAAATGAACGAACGCGAACAAAAAATTTCGTTCATTTAATTAAACGAACGAACATGAACAGAGGTCGCGTTCGTTCGTTAATGTTTGTGAACGTTCGGTAACGTGTTCGTTTGTGTTCGATAATAAATTAGGGTTTTTAATTTTTATAATTTTTAATATTCTTTCATTTTTATTTTTGTTACCCAGATAAATAATATATGTGAGTTAAATATATGACTATATTATATCAATAAATTTACTTATTGTATCCAAGCTCATTATATGTTACCACGTTTCCGCGTCAATGCTTTCCACCTCCAACGCACTTCTTTATCCACATACGCTGCGAACTTAGTTTTTGATACACTACTTAATTATGTTTACTAATATTATGTTAAATACTTGGTATGTTTAGATAATTAGGTTATATATTTGGTGGATCCAGCTAATGTCTTAATTATGTGAATTCGATTTTATTCAAAAGATAATATGTGTTTGTGTTTGTTTCTGTTCATGAACACCTCTTTGTGTTCATTTGTACACCCTCTTTGTGTTCATTTGTGTTCACGAACATTTGTTTGTGTTCTTTAATGTTCGTATACGTTCATCAACAAAATTAACAAACGAACATAAACGAACACGATCACAATTGTTTTCTTAACAAACGAACACGAACAAAAAATCTCGTTCGGTAAGTGTTCATGAACTGTTCGTGAACACGTAATTTCCTTAACAAACGAACACGAACAAGACCTTGTTCATGTTCGTTCGGTTCATTTGCAGCCCTAATCACAATGGGCAGTAGTATATCAAAAATGTCTTAAACGACCATATTGGGCATTAATGGATCACAATGGGCAGTAGTATATCAAAAATGTCTTAAATAACCATATTGGGCTTAATGGATCACAATGGACAATAGTAGACTATATATGTCCTAATGGACTATATCGGACTTTTGTGGATCACAATGGGCAAAAGTAGATCATATATGTCTTGATGAACCATATGGTGCCTTAATGGATTATAATGAACGATGGTAGATAATATATGTCTTAATGAACTATATTGAGCCTTAATGGATCGCAATAGAAAATAGTAGATCATACATGTCTTAATGAATCATATTGGGCCTTAATGGATCACAATGGACAATAGTACATCAAAAATGTTTTAAATGACCATATTGGGTCTTAATGGATCACAATGGACAATGGTATATCAAAAATGTCTTAAATAACCATATTGAGCCTTAATGGATTACAATGAACAATGGTATATCAAAAATTTCTTAAATGGCCATATTGGGCCTTAATGGATCACAATGGACAATAGTATATCAAAAATTTCTTAAACAACTATATTGGGCCTTAATGGCTCACAATGGACAATAGTATATCAAAAATGTCTTAAACGACCATATTGGGCTTTAATGGATCACAGTGGACAGTAGTATATAAAAAATATCTTAATTGACCATATTGGGCCTAATGGATCACAATGGGCAATATTAGATTATATATGTCTTAATGGACTGTATTGGACTTTAGTGGGTCATAATGGGCAAAAGTAGATCTATATGTCTTGATGGACCATATGGTGCTTTAACAGATCACAATGGACATTAGTATATCAAAAATGTCTTAAATGACCATATTGGGCTTAATGGATCACAATGGTCAATAATACATTATGTATGTCTTAATGGACTGTATTGGACTGTTGTGGATCAGAATGGACATTAGCAGATCATAAATGTCTTAAATAACCATATTGGGCCTTAATGGATTACAATAGACAATGGTATATCAAAAATGTCTTAAATGACCATATTGGGCCTTAATGGATTACAATGGACAATAGTATATCAAAAATGTCTTAAACGACTATATTGGGCCTTAATGGCTCACAATGGACAATAGTATATCAAAAATGTCTTAAACGACCATATTGGGCTTTAATGGATCACAATGGACAATAGTATATAAAAAAATCTTAGATGATCATATTGGGCCTAATGGATTAGAATGGGCAATTGTAGATTATATATGTCTTAATGGATTGTATTGGACTTTAATGGGTCATAATGGGCAAAAGTAGATCATATATGTCATAATTGACCATATGGTGCCTTAACGGATTACAATGAACGATGATAGATAATATATGTCTTAATGAACCATATTGAGCCTTAATGGATCACAATAGGCAATAGGAGATCATATATATATCTTTTTTTGAACGGCCAACGAATCAATTTCCGAGCACTCTCGGGCACCATTTTGGCGAATTAGGTACTCGAGAGTACACGTGCCACCAATTGCCACCAATTCCCGGGAAAACCCGACCACTCACTCGCCCGAAGGCACGACAGTGAAATAATCGGTAAAACCGGTTGGGATCAGGACTCGAACCCATGCCAATGGCCTGGGTCATCCTTCATTTCCCCTCCACCAATGTCCTCCAAATGTAGCTAGTTGGAATTGAACCCAAGCCTCCCATAGGAAACTTTAGGCTCTCAACCAACTAGGCTACAAGTGTTGGATAAATCATATATATCTTAATGAGCCATATTAGGCTTTAATGGATCCCAATAAACCGTAGTATATAAAAAATGTCTTAAATGACCATATTAGGCTTAATGGATCACAATGGTCAATAGTAGATTATACATGTCTTAATGGACTGTAGTGGATCACAATGGGCATTAGTAGATCATATACTATACTATGTAATATTATATTTTATTTGTTATACTTTTTAATTTTCTATAAGAAGAAGTATTTTAGAGTTTAGTATTATTTTTAAAGTTTTACTTAAAACCAAAATACTATATACTATAGTATATCATAATATAATGTTATATACTATAATTTATTATACTATTCAATTTTTAAGTTTTATAAAAGAAGTATTTTGGATTTTAGTATTATGTTTAAAATTATATTTAAAACTAAAATATTATATATACGATACTATAATATTACTTTAAATCAAAGAAGTATTTTGAATTTTATTATCATATTTTAGTTATATATATTTCAAATCAAAATTCAAAATTGAGTTCCCTCCTACAATGCCACTGACTTTCATTTTCTCGCTTCTCTTATTAAAATATCTCAAACCCTCTCACCTTCACTTTCCTCTTCTCTCAAAATCAATCAACCATCGTCACTCTTAACTGGATCCACAACCGCCTTCCTCACCCCTTCCTCTATCCTAATCAGTCATTTTAAAGCCAAAACGGCGCCATCGTCTAGATGTTTAAAAGTGACAAACCCATAGCCTTTTGATTTTCAAGTATTTTTCTTGGTTATTGCAATGGCTTTTGTAAAATCACTCAACCCCCTGCCACAGATTTCAGGTTCGTCGAAAAGAAACTATGGAGAGAGCTTTCAAAGGTGATTATATTGACGAGTTTGATGGTGTCGTGAGCGTTTTAAGGCAATTGCGTTTATTCATTCAGTCGGCCTTACGAACAAATTCAACAACATGATTTTAATATAAATACCCAGGCTCTTCATAAATTGTTGCACTCATCAGATTTTTTATTTTTATTTTTATAAAATCAGTGACCAGTGATTGCATATTTGAAATTGATGGTAGATATTAAGATCAAGAGCAAAACACTCACTAATGGCGGTTGTTCTCCCAGAGTCATCAAGCATCCATAGAGACACTCATATTATTGTGAGTACACTTTAGATTAGGATTTGGTCCTCTATTAAGTTTCTTTCTATTATCAAAACTTTGATTTGTTTTAGAAATAAAAGACACATTCTGAGTTTTAGATGTGACACTATAATTTGTATGTGATTATTCCCTTGATAAAATTGCAAAGGCATTTTTTAAAGTAGGAACAAGATCACTAGTTAATAGATTGGTTCTACCAGGCGATAGATGTCATCTAACCCCATTAAGAACAGCATAATTTTTATTAATGAACTGAAATCATTAAAGTCCTTAGCAGCTTGACAAGAATAACTAGGAAGTTGAACAATGGAATCAAACTGCTTCCACATAGCGTTCAACTTATGATAGTACTCTGCTATAGTACTACCCTAAATGAATTAATTTTGTATACAAACTAAAAACCACAGATCCATCAACTCTATCATAAGTTTCTTTCAAGTCAGGCCAAACTTCAGTGGCCAACTTGGAAAAAAACTTGACCTAAGTATAACTCTTCACTAACATAGTTAAGCAACCAAGAAAGAACAACAAAATTAGACCTATCCCATTGTCTAGCTAAAATTAGGAGTCAATTCTATAGGTACGAGAAGCGAGCCATCCATTCAAAAGAACTACAGCTTCTTTAGGCTTGTTCAATGCTACAGAATGTGCTCCACCCTACAGGATACAAATGGTTTACTTGTTATTCTTTTTTTAATTAGATTTTAACAATATGTGTTGCTACTTGCGAGCTAATTATGTCATATTTCTTACCTTTACAGTTGTATACACTAACGAATATCCTGTCGTCGCATAAGTCATTTGATATCTACAAGAATAAATCAATCACTTTGCATCATTAGTTTTATATAAATCTTAAAATAAATACGACTAGAAATTTTGAGCTCACCCAGCAATTTGATTATCAACAAACCATGAATTCCATGGGCTTTTAATCGGGACATTGAGAGATTCTATTCATTTCTCTACACCCACGTATGGAAATGTCATGTCATGATCACCACTGTTAATTGAATTATTAGAGGAAGTTAGATAACTTCAATAAAATTGAACGTAAAACGATATCGCAAGTGCATATCAGTTAAATTACTTGCAAGTGATTGAACCTCGAAACAAATATGTAAGCATAAATATTGTGTAGAAGTAGGAAATTGATTGTTTGAATGAAACGGCATGAAATTTGTCACACCCTCAAATTACCACTTGCGGGGTTTTACCGCGAGGCGCATGACAAACCAGGATCCAAGTCAACGATCACAATAAACGACACTATATGAAGTACGTAAACCCAAAAAAAACATAAATTTCATAAGCGGAAGCATTTAAAGAATTTAATCTCTACAAAACAGTGTTCCCAAGTATTCAAGACATTTATTACAAAACGTGCACTAAAATCTAGACGCCAATGCAGACCCGTGCGCCTAGTTCCGTTCATTGCTACCTTAGCGACCTGAGAAAAACATGCCAAAAAGATGTCAACATATAATGCTGGTGAGTTCACAGGTTTGTTCAAAATGTTACTAAAGTGTTACCATGTCCATACTATATCAAAGTTACCAAGTACGCTAGCTAGGCGTATGTTTCATTACTACTACGATTGGAAACCATTACTAGACACGTTTAGCAATGTTCAGCATGTTTAAGCAGCCCGTATGTTCAACATGATACCAATGTACCTGTTCGAGACAATATGCACCCGCCCGGCCCTCCAAGCCGACGAGTGGGGCAGGTCACGCCCAATAGATCTATCCACATTTCCCCCGTTGTGCAAACCCGCACATTCATGGTTTCCCCCGGGACTTTCCAAAAGATCGTATAGCAATAAGTTAAAACCATAGTATGACATATGTTACCAAAGCAGTTTAGCGCATGTTTTCTCCCCCAAAAGTTAAAGCAGTAAAAGTGGGGCCATGAACTCACCTTAGATAGCGTTCTTCAAATATAAGTAAAGATGTTTAGCCCTTGATAATCCCTCTACCGGAGATCTATCAAAATGTTCACATAAGTGTTCCGACTAATAACCATAAGGTTATCTAGTCCCCGATTGTCCAGATCGTAACCAAGTATGTTTTAAAGCGTGTTTAAATGTTTAACCGACACACTAGACCGACCTGACATCCCGTTGGTGACCCATTACCTTAACTAATCAAGTACACATAGATTACACTCAAGGTTCAAGCATAAAACACTTAGTTTGTATCAAAAATCTCATTTCTGCATCAGAACGGTCGAACCAGTCAGTTTTGAGTCTCCTTCGCACCTTTTTGTCTCCTTCGCACCATTTACAGTACGTTCGACCGTTTGATGCTTCCTTCGCCCGTTTATGCACATTCGTCCAATGAAAAGCCTGGTTCGACCCTGGGAATCCTCCTTCGCACCTTCGACTGGTCGAAGGAGGCCAGGTTCGCCCCTGTTGTTCTATTTTGCCTAAAAACGCTTAAAACACATTCAAAACGACTCGAAACATCACCAATCACAGCAGTCAAACATGATTATGTTATCCTAACAAAACCCCACTGATTTTGCCCCAAACCATATCCGTTTCAGCCCTTTCCCAAAATGGCAAAAATTATGGAAACGTCACTTTCATGCATGAAATCTTTACCCAATTTGGAAACTTTTGAAATCGACTCATGTTTGACTTAAAATACTCAGTTTGTCGATCATCCGATCATCCCTATGGGTTCTATTGATTATAACACCACATGTTACGTCTAGATTCGTCAAAATCCCCAATTTACACATAATATCATCATCCAATCAATTCTAACCCTAAACAACAATCAATCATCAATAAAAGCAATCCTACATCATGCCTCTAACATAGATAAAGCAGCAAAGCATTGAATAACACATTACACCACATAATACTCAATTAACACATGTTATTTATTATGAAAACTCATGTTAAATGATAGGGTTTTGTTTTAGAAAGATGTTTGAAAGGTTTTTAATCATAAAAACACCCTTAAAACAGATCCGGACAATTAGGGTTAGATGAAAACGAATCAAAATGCTCTTAAATAGGTTTAGGATTATGAACACACCTTGGATTCTTGTTTAGATGATGTGGATAGGTTAGATTATGAAAAAGAAGAGCAAAAACTCCTTCCTTAGCGTTTTAGGTTGTTTGAGAGTGTTTTGGGACGGCTAGGGTTTGTGAAATGATGAAAAATGACTAAGGTTGGTATTTATACTGATCCTCCTTCGCACCAATTGATTGGTCGAAGGTGGTCTCCTTCGCCCCTTTCACAGGGTCGAATGAGACTTGTCCAGGTCGAAGGGAGTTCTTCAACTCCACTTCCCTGGTTCGCCCACTTGCATGGGTCGAACCAGACAATTTCCCTCTCCTTCGACCACTCGAAGTGGTCGAACCATAGCCCCTTTTTATCTAGTTTTCCAATTTGTTGTGTTTAACGCATTCTAACACATCTTAACACGTAAGCATGCATCCTTAGTCTATATTTAACACATTAAAGCACAGATAATCATTCACACATCATTTAAACACGTCTATGTATATAAACCACCACACAACCCATAATCTACACATATACTTAATTAGTTCATGTAATGTCACCAACAACGGAACCCGGTACTAGTGTATTACCAAAACGACTCCCAATGATCCTCCAGATCATTGTACCCTGGACAATCCTAACTTGACCCAACTCAACTAACCCGGTTAAGTTTGTTTATAAACGTTTCTCGCTAAGGTAGACTTAGATGTTACTAATATGTTTAAGCCGAACATGCCGGGTGTCACATCATCCCCACGTTGAAAGAATTTTCGTCCCGAAAATTGCGCAAAGCCCAAAATGAAAGAAACGAAAAGAACCATCATCCCCACGTTGAAAGAATTTTCGTCCCGAAAATTGCGCAAAGCCCAAAAAGAAAGAAACGAAAAGAACCGAACAAAAAGAAACTTACCGGATGTCACATCATCCCCACGTTGAAAGGAATCTCGACCCGAGATTCATTCCGCTTCAGCAGTAACATGCCTCGATTCAAATGCGCGCTTCGGAAAGAGATGAGGATACTTAGATTTCATCTGATCCTCTCGTTCCCATGTGAACTCAGGTCCACGGTTCGAGTTCCAACGGACTTTAACGATGCGGATTTTACTCCGACGAAGGCTACGAATCTTGTAGTCGAGAATCTCGACAGGTTCCTCCACAATGCGAAGATGATCATCAACCTTGATCTCTTCCAATGGTACAATGAGAGATTCATCAGCCAAACACTTCTTCAAGTTAGACACATGGAAGACGTTGTGTACACTACCGAGCTCCGCCGGTAAGTCAAGTCTGTATGCCACCGGTCCAATCCGATCCAAGATTGCGAACGGTCCGACATAACGAGGGTTAAGCTTGCCACGCTTTCCAAAGCGTATGACGCCCTTCCATGGTGAAACTTTCAGAAGTACTTTGTCCCCAACCTGGAACTCTAAAGGTTTTCGACGGCGATCGGCATAACTCTTCTGACGATCCCGTGCAGCAGCCAAACGTTGACGGATCTGTACGATTTTCTCCGAAGTTTCGTACACGAGTTCCGGACCAGTGAGCTGGCTCTCGCCCACCTCGGCCCAACAAAGTGGTGATCGGCATTTCCGTCCGTAAAGAGCCTCGAACGGAGCTGCCTTGATGCTAGAGTGATAGCTGTTGTTGTAGGAGAACTCCACTAACGGCAGGTGGATCTCCCAACTTTTGCCAAAATCGATAACACATGCCCGAAGCATGTCTTCCAAGGTTTGAATCGTCCGCTCACTCTGTCCATCAGTTTGCGGATGATAAGCCGTACTCATATCCAACTGAGTACCCAAAGCCTTGCGCAGAGCCTTCCAGAAACGCGAAGCGAAACGAGAATCACGATCAGAGATAATAGAAACAGGCACCCCGTGCCGAGCAACCACCTCCTTAAGGTAAAGTCAAGCTAACCGCTCGAGTCCATCGGTTTCCTTAATAGGTATAAAACGTGCCGATTTTGTCAGCCGATCAACAATCACCCAAATCATGTCATAACCACTAGGTGACCTCGGCAGCTTGGTGACAAAATCCATCGTGATTCGTTCCCACTTCCATTCCGGAACCTCTGGTTGTTGCAGGAGACCAGACGGCCTCTGATACTCCACCTTGACTTTAGCACAAGTCAAACATTTGCTGACATAAGAAGCTATGTCAGCTTTCATGTTCGGCCACCAATAAAGTATCTTCAAATCCTGATACATCTTATCGGAGCCAGGGTGGATAGAATACCGGGACTTGTGAGCTTCATCTAGAACAAGCTCGCGCAATCCCCCGAACAATGGGACCCAAACACGCCCCGCAAAATAGTGCAAGCCATCAGTCCTGAGCTCAAGATGCTTGTCAGCACTGTGCATCGTTTCAGCCTTAAGGATTTCCTCCTTCAAGGCTTCCAACTGGGCAGAACGGATTCGGTCAGGCAACAACGAATGAATGGTGAGCTGTAAGGCTCGAACACGGCGAGGGTTAACAGACTCCTTCCTGCTCAAGGCGTCCGCCACAACGTTCGCCTTGCCAGGATGATACTTGATGGCACAGTCATAATCGTTCAGGAGTTCAACCCAGCGACGCTGCCGCATGTTCAACACCTTCTGGTCGAAAATATTTTGAAGACTCTTGTGATCGGTATATACTTCACACTTGGTACCGTACAAGTAATGTCTCCAGATTTTCAACGCAAAGACTACTGCACCCAGTTCCAAGTCATGAGTAGTGTAGTTCTTCTCATGAACTTTGAGTTGACGAGAAGCATAAGCAATAACCTTCCCGCGCTGCATCAACACGCAACCGAGACCACGAATGGAAGCATCACAGTACACAACGAAATCATCAGTGCCTTCCGGCAGGGATAAGATAGGTGCAGAACAAAGTTTAAGCTTCAGCATCTGAAATGCTGATTCTTGGGGATCATCCCAGTCGAACTTTCGGTCCTTCTAGGTAAGAGCAGTGAGGGGTTGAGCGATCTTCGAAAATCCCTCAATGAAACGACGATAATAACCCGCAAAACCTAGGAATTGCCGCACCTCAGATGGCGTCTTTGGTGCTTCCCAGTCTTTAATAGCTTCGATCTTAGCCGGATCGACATGAATTCCCAGTTCATTCACCACATGTCCTAGGAATTGAACTTCACGCAACCAAAAATCACACTTTGAGAACTTAGCATACAACTGCTCTTGTCTCAAAAGTTCCAAGACCAACCGCAGATGTTCCTCGTGATCCGCCTTGTTCTTGGAATAGATCAGAATGTCGTCAATAAACACGATAACGAACTTATCAAGGTAAGGCTTGCAAACGCGGTTCATCAAGTCCATGAACACCGCCGGTGCGTTAGTGAGACCAAAAGGCATGACCAAGAACTCAAAATGGCCATAACGAGTGCGAAAAGCAGTCTTCTGAATGTCAGCTTCCCTGACGCGCAACTGGTGATAACCGGACCGCAAATCAATCTTCGAATAATAGCTGGAGCCCTGAAGCTGGTCAAAGAGATCATCAATGCGAGGAAGAGGATAACGATTCTTGATGGTCACTTTGTTCAGCTCACGATAATCAATACACATACGAAGACTTCCGTCCTTCTTCTTCACAAATAAAATAGGAGCTCCCCACGGGGAAGAACTCGGTCGGATGAAACCCTTTTCCAAGAGTTCCTGCAACTGGCTGGACAACTCTTGCATCTCAGGAGGTGCAAGACGATACGGAGCTCGGGCAATAGGAGCTGCGCCCGGAATGAGATCAATACCAAACTCAACCTGACGATGGGGAGGAAGACCAGGTAAATCATCAGGAAACACATCAGAAAAGTCACGAACCACCGGGATATCCTTGATCTTCTTCTCGTCGTCAGAAGAAACGTTAACAAGTGCCAGAACGGCCGAACAGCCCTTCCGAAGATACTTACGGGCTTTCATGCTAGAAATGATACTCAGCGGAGCACCGCTTTTCTCGCCACGAACAGTAAGAATCTCTCCATCAGGAAGAGGGATCCGAATAACCTTGTCAAAACAAACGATCTCCGCACGATACAACGATAACCAATCCATGCCAACCACAACATCAAAACTACCCAGAGGTACCGGCATAAGGTCAATGGGGAAAGACAGACCCGACAGTTCCAAACGACATTCCCTAAGGGTGTGTGTCGCTTCGATTTTCTTACCATCAGCCAATTCTATTAAGTACTTAGCCTCTAAAGGTGTGGGTACTATACCTAGCAATCGACTAATATCCAAAGATACGAAACTCTTATCGGCACCAGAATCAAACAAAACAGAAACATAGCGATCATTAAGAAGAAACGTACCGGTAACTGTGTCTGGATCCTGCCTAGCCTCTGCAGATCCAATGACGAAAGCACGTGCAGTCCTGCCTCCGCCGCCATTGTTCCCGTTACCGTTCCCGCCCCTCCCATTATCGCCCTGTTTCAGTTTGGGACAATCACGCTTGAAATGCCCCGTGTCACCACAGTTATAGCACCCCTGCCTCCCCTGAGTCCCCTGAGCAGCAGGAGCAGGAGTAGCCGCAGGAGTCTGAGTTGGGGTGAGCGCCACCTTGCAATCCTTAGCATGGTGCCCCAACTGATGTCACCGATGACAACGAGCCCTATCACAACTCCCCGAATGATGGAAACCACACTTGTTGCACTTGGGATGCTTCCCAATATACCCACCCGTCTTCGACCCAGAAGAAGACCAAGATGTATCAAACTTCTTCGCCGGCTGAGCTGGCACCACACTCTTCCCCACACTCTCCCACTTCCTCTTGTTCCCCTCAGCAGCCTTCACAGTAGTACCCTTGGGTGGCAAAACGCCATCCGCCACCTTCAGGTTAGTCATCCGATGAGTTGATCGGACAACTTCAGCAATAGTGGGAAGATTCCCAGCAGCCACCAACCCAGCAATCTCGGGCACTAGTCCAGACACATAGTGCTCGATCCTCCTGTACTCGGGTGTGTGTAAGTCAGGACACAACACCGCCAGCTCGTTCCTCCTCACAGTATACTCCTCAATCTCCGACCCAACCATCTTGTAACTCCAGACCTCATGCTCCAACTTCTGTATCTCCTCCCTCGGACAGTACTCACCTCTCAAAAGCTGCACAAACTCCGCCCAAGGCATAGCAATAGCCTTTCCCAACCCCACGTTCTGAGTGGTAGCATTCCACCACGACAATGCAGGCCCCTCAAATGTCGCAGTAGCATACTTCACTCGGTCCCCAGCAGGACAGTTACACATAACGAACACAGATTCCACCTTCTCCAGCCATCGGAGCAGTCCCACCGCTCCCTCAGTTCCAGCGAAGTTATGGGGCTGACAGTCCCTAAACTTCTTATAAGAGCACTAAGGTGGGGGTGGATTGGCACCAACACCTGAAACACGGTACACGAGTAAAACACAAACGAAAGGACACGAAACCCCAAAAATGAGGCAAGGTCGACAGAAATCAACTCACCACCCATGGCATTAATCCCGGCCTGGAAATTAGCCATAGCCATGTTCACTTGCTGCTGGAGCAAGTTGTTCAGTTCAGCCTGGGTCATGTTGATGTTCCCACGACCACCGCCTCCGGCACGGCCACCGCCGCCACCACGACGTCCACCACCGCGAGCACCAGACATGATCTAACAAACCAAGAAATCGAGAGATTCAGATTCACTTCCAGTGTCAACCACTAGAAATTTACAAGAGTTAACCTAGGGACAAATTCAGGACTATACATCCAAACTCGAAGTCCATCGGGATTTTCATGCATTCCAGTTTATTATTTCGTGTGCACCCGAAATGATAAACTGCTCTACATGGTCCTCCAGATGTACCCCTAATTTAGACCCCAGTCACCGAACATTGTCGCCTACGTGGCAATAGGTGCAAGTGTAAGAAGGCATGTGTGTGCTAGAACCAACAAAGTAGCCCTTCCTTCTTCAATCCAGAAGAAGAAAACAAGAGTCGGTAAGAACCCAAATAAAAGCGGATGATGTAACGGAGAAACATGATGATGATGTAAGGACACCCCGACAACATTAGTACATACCCCGCTAATAGACCCAAAGTATATGACCGTCTAGTGTGTGCGACTCGGCTATAGACCAGACTCTACATGCAGTCCTAGTTCACTATAACCATTGGCTCTGATACCAATCTGTCACACCCTCAATTTACCACTTGCGGGGTTTTACCGCGAGGCGCATGACAAACCAGGATCCAAGTCAACGATCACAATAAACGACACTATATGAAGTACGTAAACCCAAAAAAACATAAATTTCATAAGCGGAAGCATTTAAAGAATTTAATCTCTACAAAACAGTGTTCCCAAGTATTCAAGACATTTATTACAAAACGTGCACTAAAATCTAGACGCCAATGCAGACCCGTGCGCCTAGTTCCGTTCATTGCTACCTTAGCGACCTGAGAAAAACATGCCAAAAAGATGTCAACATATAATGCTGGTGAGTTCACAGGTTTGTTCAAAATGTTACTAAAGTGTTACCATGTCCATACTATATCAAAGTTACCAAGTACGCTAGCTAGGCGTATGTTTCATTACTACTACGATTGGAAACCATTACTAGACACGTTTAGCAATGTTCAGCATGTTTAAGCAGCCCGTATGTTCAGCATGATACCAATGTACCTGTTCGAGACAATATGCACCCGCCCGGCCCTCCAAGCCGACGAGTGGGGCAGGTCACGCCCAATAGATCTATCCACATTTCCCCCGTTGTGCAAACCCGCACATTCATGGTTTCCCCCGGGACTTTCCAAAAGATCGTATAGCAATAAGTTAAAACCATAGTATGACATATGTTACCAAAGCAGTTTAGCGCATGTTTTCTCCCCCAAAAGTTAAAGCAGTAAAAGTGGGGCCGTGAACTCACCTTAGATAGCGTTCTTCAAATATAAGTAAAGATGTTTAGCCCTTGATAATCCCTCTACCGGAGATCTATCAAAATGTTCACATAAGTGTTCCGACTAATAACCATAAGGTTATCTAGTCCCCGATTGTCCAGATCGTAACCAAGTATGTTTTAAAGCGTGTTTAAATGTTTAACCGACACACTAGACCGACCTGACATCCCGTTGGTGACCCATTACCTTAACTAATCAAGTACACATAGATTACACTCAAGGTTCAAGCATAAAACACTTAGTTTGTATCAAAAATCTCATTTCTGCATCAGAACGGTCGAACCAGTCAGTTTTGAGTCTCCTTCGCACCTTTTTGTCTCCTTCGCACCATTTACAGTACGTTCGACCGTTTGATGCTTCCTTCGCCCGTTTATGCACATTCGTCCAATGAAAAGCCTGGTTCGACCCTGGGAATCCTCCTTCGCACCTTCGACTGGTCGAAGGAGGCCAGGTTCGCCCCTGTTGTTCTATTTTGCCTAAAAACGCTTAAAACACATTCAAAACGACTCGAAACATCACCAATCACAGCAGTCAAACATGATTATGTTATCCTAACAAAACCCCACTGATTTTGCCCCAAACCATATCCGTTTCAGCCCTTTCCCAAAATGGCAAAAATTATGGAAACGTCACTTTCATGCATGAAATCTTTACCCAATTTGGAAACTTTTGAAATCGACTCATGTTTGACTTAAAATACTCAGTTTGTCGATCATCCGATCATCCCTATGGGTTCTATTGATTATAACACCACATGTTACGTCTAGATTCGTCAAAATCCCCAATTTACACATAATATCATCATCCAATCAATTCTAACCCTAAACAACAATCAATCATCAATAAAAGCAATCCTACATCATGCCTCTAACATAGATAAAGCAGCAAAGCATTGAATAACACATTACACCACATAATACTCAATTAACACATGTTATTTATTATGAAAACTCATGTTAAATGATAGGGTTTTGTTTTAGAAAGATGTTTGAAAGGTTTTTAATCATAAAAACACCCTTAAAACAGATCCGGACAATTAGGGTTAGATGAAAACGAATCAAAATGCTCTTAAATAGGTTTAGGATTATGAACACACCTTGGATTCTTGTTTAGATGATGTGGATAGGTTAGATTATGAAAAAGAAGAGCAAAAACTCCTTCCTTAGCGTTTTAGGTTGTTTGAGAGTGTTTTGGGACGGCTAGGGTTTGTGAAATGATGAAAAATGACTAAGGTTGGTATTTATACTGATCCTCCTTCGCACCAATTGATTGGTCGAAGGTGGTCTCCTTCGCCCCTTTCACAGGGTCGAATGAGACTTGTCCAGGTCGAAGGGAGTTCTTCAACTCCACTTCCCTGGTTCGCCCACTTGCATGGGTCGAACCAGACAATTTCCCTCTCCTTCGACCACTCGAAGTGGTCGAACCAGAGCCCCTTTTTATCTAGTTTTCCAATTTGTTGTGTTTAACGCATTCTAACACATCTTAACACGTAAGCATGCATCCTTAGTCTATATTTAACACATTAAAGCACAGATAATCATTCACACATCATTTAAACACGTCTATGTATATAAACCACCACACAACCCATAATCTACACATATACTTAATTAGTTCATGTAATGTCACCAACAACGGAACCCGGTACTAGTGTATTACCAAAACGACTCCCAATGATCCTCCAGATCATTGTACCCTGGACAATCCTAACTTGACCCAACTCAACTAACCCGGTTAAGTTTGTTTATAAACGTTTCTCGCTAAGGTAGACTTAGATGTTACTAATATGTTTAAGCCGAACATGCCGGGTGTCACAAAATTTGTAAGAGGAAGGCCTTGTTAATTACGCCTATTCCTATATAATCTAAAATGGAATGTAACGGTGTAGTGATCCATATGTAAACATAGTATCTAATTAGATATGCTCAAGTGACCCTTTTTTACAATGAGAATGTATATAACCCTATTCTAATCAGGGACCGATATGAAATGAACTTATAATTGTAGAATTGACTTTGAGTATGAGTGCTAGTACATGATGATCAACGCTTGACAATTTCTTGAAACAAGTTGTTTGTGATCATCAACAACGCTTAATACGTCATATGAGTAACATATAGTGTCATTTTTCCCGAAAGTATAATGGAGGGTTTCATTTGTTTTCTCCCACACACCTATTGTTCTCTGCAAAAGAAAAAAAAAGTGATTTTTGTTTTAAATTGTGTTGAACCTTACAGAGTGAAATGGGAACACTTTTGTATTAAAGCAATTACACATGGGAGTTCAAGGCGAAAGATGTTGAAACACATAAACACGAATGAAGGATGCTACATATGTGGCAAGGAGCATTATATGGCCAAGAAGGCATATAAAAGTGCAATGACTAATTTACCCCCATTTTAGGGTGGCAAGGAGCAAGGGCATTACAATTAATTACACAATCTCTTCATTCGATATGTTTTCTCGCTATGGATTATGCCTTCATGACTATATATAACGATGGTCGATTGGAAAGCCTCTTTGATATGCATCACTTGGCATTCAGTCATTTACCAAGTCTATATTCTTATATAATATATATACGTTATAAAAATGAAATAATCAACAAAATTAATCCAAACCTTATTTAAGGGGAATATTAACTTTTAAGCCACATAACATAAACTCTCAAATGTGAGATTGAATTAGCAAGGTGTCAAATGCATCTTTTATTATCACAATTAATGAGAATCAATGTGAACAACATACCTCACGAACATGGAGAGCTTTTTGAACTTCTTTTGCATTTGCCCAAGCATCTATGGTTACCTTAGTAACAGCCTAAACACAAAAGAAATTGTGAAGTCCCTTTAATTATCTACAGATAGGTGTTACATATAATTTGTAAAAGAAATATGTAACATGTGTGTGTGACTTAGGGGCTGTTTTGTAGGATCTATCTGATTAAGTGTTGAATCATTAAGAGGGTCTGAATGGTTCATCACCCCTTGTTAGCAGAATGTTTAAGAGCTTAATGGAACCATTCAGATGTTTTTTTTAGTTCAAACAAACACTCTTAATACTGAATGATTAAGAGCTGAATGATTAACAGGTTTACTAAGAGGCTAACAAACACCCCTTAGTCTATTAATTCAGAAAAGAAAAATTACCGGGCAATCAGGCGCTGGATTAATGTCGTCACACACCGGCTCCAATATATTTCCCGTGTTAATGTCCTTTATGCACTGAAATTAGAAACTAGTTAGGATTAAAGTTGTAATACTTGGCATAATATATATTTTTGACCCAAGGTATCCATATGTATATACCTCATCTACGCGGTTAAGATTATCCAAACATAAGGTATTGCTTGGATCAGGGTATATATAGTTACCACGACATGTTTCTTTTGTAGACTGGAACATAAAACAATCAATCAAATGATACTGTTAGAACATATGTTACTCACCTGTTGTTAATATTAAATATAAAATAACTTTAGTACCTTGTAGATATCGTCTGAAATAAGTGCAACCCGGTGAGCAAATTCTATTCTTGAATTTAAATCAATGAATCTATCGGTGAGAGGGCTAACAATCAAGTACCCCTGTATGCCAAGGAAATTGATATTTAGTTATTTACGAGTTTTTTTATTTTAATGTAATTAATAAAAAACATTTATCAATATGAATTGAGATAAATTAAAATAATTTTCAACGATATTATTATTAAGTTTATACGGTTGGATAGTTACCTTAATATTCAGTTGTGGTTCACTTCCAAGTTCATTACCTACAATTAAAAATCAGATAAATATAGTAAGTACAATAATTTAAAAGTCAAAAATTTGTTTTTTTTAAACGGCCAACTAAATACCATCCAAACTACAGGTGGGTTAATTTAAAATTAATTTAATACTGACAAATGACAGTCCATTGGGCAGCCCAAGTCCACCAAGCCACCAATTCAAAAAACCCGGTTGCTCGAAAACCCACTGCGGTAAAACCCTTATGGATCGGATTCGAACTTAGGACTATAAAATCTTTCTTTTTCAACTAGCCAATTTTTAAATCTCCTTTACCGATGGCTTTGAAACCAATAACTAGACCGGTTAAAAAAAAAGGATCTACACGTGGATTCTTCCGAGTTATAATATGAAGCAACATGAATGATGTTGAAGTACATGTTGTAGATGGTTCTTACCTTTGTACACCTCTCAAGTAACTGGTGGTATGATAATGCCCATGTATGAAATTCCAGATATGTACAATGGATTAGTAGAAGTTGGGATGCTTTACAAACCACTGTCATTACATATATGTGGTCATTAAGTCACTAACATACTTTAATCAAGTAATTATACTTTGGACAAACAATTACTACTTTCAGTAAGAACTAGTAGAGCTGACTAACAAAAGACGCCATTAATCCAGTAAAAGTGTAAAACAAATCAAAGTTTCACAATGTTTACGTTTTATCATTAATGCCATATTGTCTTGTTAGAAAAAATCTATATGTATATGAACTTAACATAAGACCACCTTTAGTGGTAATGAGAAATGGGCGTGGATTTTGCCAAAAACGCTCCAAAACTCCGGGTTCACCGCCTCCCTAGGCGTTTTAGGTGGTTTTTTTGGGCTTTGGCGTGGAAATTTTAACGTCATTTTTTAGCGTGGAAGTTTCTTCTTTTTAGAGGGTCAATCAATACTATCCAAGTGGAGTGGAGGGTGCGGAATTGAGCTTCAACTATACTTGGTCTAAGTCCATTCTCGAATCTCGAGCTCATGGTCGAATCTAGGGATATTTGAGTCAGTTAAACAATTAATTTGTATTTCTCAAAAGGGTATTTAATTGGTGTCATTTTTGAGTATGTTAAAATTAAGTTTATTTTCATACAAAAAAATTAAACAAAAGTTAAAGCAATAGAAGTGAGTTCTCTCACCTTTCTTAGAAACTCATAAGTATGTAAAGCAAGAATAGAGTCGCTACTTATCCATCCTTCCCATATTATAGCATATGAAAACCCTACATCGGCCGGTAGATCTAAGAATATTATATTAGCTTCCTATAAATTTTAAGGAAATTATTAATTGCATATGTAGAGTAAAGATCAAATACAAAGTGTTTTTCGGTAAGAACTGTGAGAATCAAAGGGGGTAAAAAAAATTTATTTTTTTTTTAGAATTTTTTTTCCCATGTGCTTAATTATACTTTCTAGATGAATAATACAAAAAAAAAAATTAAATTTTTTTTAGTGTAATTACGTCATTAAAGTAAATACACTAGTTTACACTAGAGTAATTATGTAATTACTCTACACGTAATTACTCTACGCCAAATTTTTTTTTTTAGTTTTCAATACTATAATACATGTTTAACAATATGGGAAAAAATTTCGAAAAAAAAATAAAAAAAAATACCCTCATTTGATTATCACAGTTCTTACCAAAAAAACACTTTGTACAGGATCTTTCCCCTACATATATGTATGTACTAGCTGATTACCCCGGGAGGGTCCCGGGGTTGAAAAATCTAATTTTACGTGATAACCTATTGCAAATGGCTCAAGTTAACTAACCACAAAATCTCTCAATCATTGCATGTTCATAGTATTCTAATCAGTAATAACTCATATTCCCTAATCTAAAACCTAATCAGTAATCATTTAAAGAATCACTTATGTAAGCTACAACTATTCAAAAACTCATCACATCTCTCTAATTTCTCACATTCTAATGGCTCTTATAATATCTAACCTAATCAACTAAACAAACACTTAAGCTGGAAGTTGTAACCATTGCATCTCATTATGCCACGTGGCATAATCAAGAGATGGTTGAGACCACCATTAAACGTCACGCCAGAAACTATCAATTCTTCCCGGGAGCGTCCCGGGGTTGAAAAATATAATCATTCTAATAATACTAATAGTAATAGTTATTACTCTTGTATTAAATAAATAAAAAAAATAACATTGCTATAAGCTGACATCATGTGTTGCAGTGTTGTGCGATTCTTTCTCCTAGCTTTTCTTGATGAAGTATACCTAGTAAAATTCCAATGATAACATGGCGATTGGGCTGATTTTCAACATCGTAGAAAAGAACCTGGTTTAAAAGAAAAAACATGATTAATGAATAACATGAACACTTTGTGTGTTTTTAATCTGTATGAACGAAACCCCACAAAAAATAGTCGATTTTTTCTCCGTTTTTTATATAGCACTATGGTACTCGTTGGAAAGATAATAAAACGCTCGTTAATTTGGTGTAATTTTTTTCTTTAAAAAGTCCCGTATATAAAAGATATAAACGTTTAAAAATTATTGGAGGAAATATGAGAGAGAAAATTTTAAATTTATTTTTAAATTTTTTTTCCTAAAATAACTCAATTTAATTAAAAAAAAATAATTCAAAAACACTAATTTTTTTCAATTATGATGCCACGTGGCAGTTTCATGGAGAGGTTAAAGGCACCATTGCACGCCACATCAGCAATGTTCAATTCTTTTATATATATTAATAGATTAATAGATTAATAGATATAAAGGAATCACAACAAACTTAAAAAATACTATAACACTTCGAGAAACCTACTTTAAATAAGAATATTCTTGTTTTTTATACTGTAACTTCACAAGCTATACATACATATAACTTTAACTATTTGGACCAACTTTGAGAAAAAAACGTTAATCATGGGAACTAAAGAAATTAAAAAGAAAAAGTTATAGAACAAACCATAGGGACATTTTGTAATTTACTCATATAACTTCTTTTTTTTTTTTAATCAAAGAGAGTCAACGAGGCTGAAATTTATATTTATAACCTCGATACATTGAATGCAAGAAAACATACACTGCGAAAAAAACATAACAAGAATATAACCTTTGTCCATGGAGACTAAATCAGAAAAAAAAAAAATTAAAGAACAAAGCATAGGGACATTTTTTTTAGATAAAGTTTACGGTACAAAGTTGTATAGTGTACAAAGTGTAAAAAGTGTTTTGAGCCTTTGATCAAAAATAAATTAATGGATGAGATTAAAAAAAGAAAATATACGTTGAGTTTCTAAAAGAGAAGAAGAAGGGCAAAATAAGTATAACCCACAATGATTGAGTTCCACCCTAATTTTTAAAATGGTCATAACTTTTTCGTACGACTTTATTTTTTTTTTTAATTACACCATAAAAACAAGCTTTTCATCCTCTTTCATTTCCATATCATATTGCTATACTTAAAAAAAAAAAAATTGTTGGGTTGATAGTACTTGCATCTAAATGTAAACACTTGATATTATTACTTGCGTTTAAACATGTCTGAACCAGAACAAGTCTAGTGGTAATATTTGTACTTTTTTATAAAAAAATTGCTCGGTTGATAGTACTTGTGTCTAAATGTTTAAACACTTGCGTTTAAACATGTTTGAACCAAAACAAGTCTAGTAGTAATATCTGTACTTTTAAAAAAAATTGCTTGGTTAATAGCAGTTGCGTTTAAACATGTCTGAATCAGAACAAGCCTAATTGATTTATAACATTTGACTTATATGTCGGCAAAACTTCGAGAGCTTGACGTAACTTATTTTCCTGTTGTAGGCATTGATTAGATTTTGTGGAACCAAAGATTTGAGCAATATGAAAAATATACTGCAACTGCAGCTAGTGATTACTGAGACAAAACACACAGTACCTGATTTGAAGTATGTTATATTTTTCACAATTTCATTATTTCTCTACAAACGTTCGAATTTATGCTCTTCAATGTGTTGTCAACTATAGTTTTTTTTTTTTTTTTTTTTTTTTTTTTTGGAAAAGGCCAACTAGAAGTCTATAATTAATTTCGTAAGCAACATCCTGGTTACTCATAAGACGCAATTGTTGGACCGATGAAGGTTGTAGAAAGTTCTAATTGTGCTATCTTGTTTCTGGTAAGCAGTTTATCACAACAATAACAATTAGGCTTGTTCTGGTTCAGATATGTTTAAACGCAAGTGTTTAAACATTTAGACGCAAGTATTATCAACCCGCAAAAAAAAATTTAAAAGTACAGATATTACTAGTAGACTTGTTCTGGTTCAGGCATGTTTAAACGCAAGTAATAATATCAAGTGTTTACACTTAGACGCAAATACTATTAACCCAAAAAAAAAAATGAAAGAGTATAGCAATATGGTATGAAAATGAAAGAGGATGAAAAGATTGTTTTTATGGTGTAATTTTTTTTAAAAAATAATGTCGTATGAAAACGTTATGGCCGTTATAAAAATGGGGGTGAAACTTTAATGACGCTAAGAAATTACCATCGTGCACCTGATTATCAAATTTAATTCTACGCTTCATATTGTTTCTTGCACTTTGTACAGTAACTTACTTTTTACGTTAGCCTCTCCCTTTTTTGTAATATACTCTTGTAACTTTTATTTAACAAAGAGAGTCAACGAGGCTGAAATTTATATCTATTAGGTTGTATGTAGTCGAGCGCTATGAGAGCGTTTTGCAGCCCATAGCGCCCCTGCACACCGCCCCGCGGGGCGCTATGGGGCGTTTTCGTTGTCAGGCGCTTTGTACATAACGGGCGTTGTGCTCTGCTTCATGATTTTATTATTATTATTATTATTATTATTATTATTATTATTATTATTATTATTATTATTATTATTATTATTATTGAAGTGTGTGTGTGAAGAGGAAGAAGAAGTGATTGATGAAGATGAAAATCAACCAAAGATGAACAACCTTCAATTTGCAGACGTGACAAACTTCAGTCTTCAGTTGGAGAAATGGTTGCGGTGGGTGGCGAGGAAGATATTGGTTGAGAGACATAGGTTATACCAGGGTTTTAAAGTTTGGTGAAGGTAAAGTAGTAATCTAACGGCTAGAAATATTATTATGATCGAAGGGCTAGAAACATTGTGTTGACTAAGACTAGAAAGGTGGGTAGAGTTCTAGATGCAAAGGTCTATCAAGTATTAACCAAGCCAGATAACCTTTTTTTATAATTTTTACATTTTACATTTTGGGTGTGGTGTCTTATATTAACAATAATAATAATAATAATAATAATAATAATAATAATAATAATAATAATAATAATAAACAATAAAAATCAATTATTACCCAATCATTTATAACCCCCCATAACCAACCTTCCCACTACACCCTCTTTTTCCATAACCCCCCATAACCCACCTTCTATTACTTTTTAATATTTTAATATCCATAACCCCCCACCACTACACATACACTTAACTTAACATCGATAAATTAAATACAACAAAACGAACAGTACTAGAAAAAAATACTAGTAAGAACTTAAATCCAACGCGAGTGTCCAAAAAAAAAAAAGTATTTAACCTTTGTCCATGCATAAGGATTCAAATCCAACACGGGTATCCCAGAAGTATCTAAACGAATACTTAGTGGACCTGCAATATTAAGAAAATCAGATAGGATTATGAGTTTCGTTGCGAAGAGATGAGACCTAGGGGTGCTAAACAACACGTGTTCGCAGGTTCAACCTGACCCGAACCTGAAAATTTTACACGAACCCGAACACGACCCGAACCCCAAAATTGTGTCATACACACGAACCCGAACCTGATACGAATTTTCACAAGTTGACCTGAACCCAACCCGTTGAACTCGTATTGTTTAAATCTTTTATTCGCAAACTATAATTTTAAATTAAAATTTTACTAAAAATACACAAGCATATATAAAATATTTACGTTTTAATTATAAAATCTTATACCAATTTTTATCCATAAGGATATGGGTAAAGCTTGCCTACATGTCACACTCCCCATACCTTAATCTTAGCTTTGCTAATGGTGGGATTTACTAGGTAAGGTTGTTGTTGTTTATACCAATTTCTATTTTAAGTTATAAGTATATCATAAAATATATAACCAGTTTAATTTATAACATAAAACATATTGTAAAAAAGATAAAATATAGTATAAATGGGTTAAACGGGTCAACCCGCCAACCCAACGGGTTGACCTGAACTCGACCCGTTTAGCTAAACAGGTTCGTGGGTGGCGATGGCGGTTGGTGGAGGTTTCAAAGACATATGGTAACAGGTATCAAGAAAAATAGATCAATCTGACGACGAATTGCTTGTTTCAAAGAACCCTTCAAGGGTTTTTGATGGGAGTGGCATAGTTACGTGGTGATGGTGTGTGTGGCGGGGTGGATGGAGCGCATGGAGGTGGGTGGCAGAGGTGATGAGTGATGACAACCGGTGGTGGTTGTAGTTGTGGTTGGGGTTGTAGAGAGGAGAGAATAAGAAAAAGAGATTATTATACTTTTCTTATATTAAAAATAGAGGAAATCGTCAAAATAGTCCTTTGACCAACTTCTTTACTAAAATGTCCCCTTCCCGTCTCTTTGGAGAGGCAGGTCACCAAGTTCGAGGCACCCAAGGCGTCTCCCAAGAGGCTTCAATAATGTTCCAATAGCTACGCGACACATTTACCTGGGAAACCTAACCTACCACTATGAGCCCCTTTGCCTCTGCATGTTCCCCAATAATATTAATACTATTCACACATAAGATAAATGTGATTTCAACGACGATTATTATATACATAATATGAAAGAACAATGTCGGCGTCGACAAAACAACTGACGTCGACGCTGACCCATCGCCAAACCGCAAATTACAACTTTTCCCCTTTATTCTTTCGCTTATTGTGCGCCGTTTTTCTTCGTCAACGACATAGAGGAATTCGCTGACCGTCGAAGCGGAGGTGGACTTCGAAGGGGTTGTTATCGTCGGCTTATCGAAGGCGAGTAAGAGCAGTTTAAAGTTAGGTGCCGGCGTCCCCAATAGAAGGTTCGATTTCTGCTTTCCGAGTGGTTGGGGGCGGTGGAGTTGTGGCGGGAGGAGTAGTTAGCGGTGGCTCAGGTGCTTTCGGAGCTGGTGTTGCGGTTGATGTCCGTGGTGTGTACAGAGAGATGTATGTGTTTGAATGTTTGGTAAGTTGTCAAGGTCAAAACGTTTTTCCTTAGGAAGGGAGGAAGAACCATTAATTACTTAATATAATAAGCCGGCTATAATGTCTTTTGGTTCAATTAGAATTACGCTACTATAACTTGTATGTTTGCAATATAATTTGTATATTGTCTATATTATGGAAAGAGAAAGAAAGAATAAAGCTTTTGACAAAACCATATACTATCATTACTCCATGTTACGGTGGGCTAAAACAAAACCACCTTGGGTTTATGATTACCAACAGTTTTTGCTTTTGTTTGATGCTTATAATTAGCTATAAAGTTATATATAATAAATATACTGGCTTCTGTCGTTTGGTTTTCATTCGACATAAAACGTCGATGTCCTATTTTTTGCTATATGAAGTGCCTGGCTTAGTTAAAAGAATTGTGATTTACATTTTTTTGCGGTTGTCTTTGACTCATTATACGTAACGCATTGTCTCCTACGCATTGTCTCCTACGCATTGTGTTTTACATTTTGTATGCTACCGCATGGTTCAACCCGCCACGCGTCGCCACAACGCGCGGCGGACAAATTACTAGTTATTATTAATATAGAGATAAAAGGTACGGTGAAAAACATAATGTGCAATGTGAAGATACATCCTCACCAACAACAGGAACAACCTCACCAACTACACACGCAGAGTGTAAGAAATTTCTATATTGTGAATGGAAATTAATATAATAAAATTATTAATAACATTCTTAAATATATGGTGATTAACTCTTTGGTAGAGGTTTCTCATTTCACTTAATTAGTTTTATTAGAGTTTAAGTCTCTAATTAATTGTATAATTAAGTGAGGCTCTTCATCACCCATAGGTCTTGTATAGATGGTAGGCTTGGTGCCTACTTTGATATAAGAAGAGAAAAAAAACATACAAGAAAATATACCATATGATTTTGAAGTGTTCATAGATAAAATGTGATTACTTGAAAATCAAATAATCATTTGAAAACCCATATGTTGGGTAACTACATAAAATGGAACACTCTTTACACACATATACACAGAGAACAAATACAAAAGCAAATCAAAGTCCGGTTATCTTTCAGGCAAGTGTGCAAGTCCGGCGGTGCACCACCACTGTTAAGAACCGATGTACCCTGGGAACAGACCATGATTCTGTTTAAGGGGATTGTGTCAAGCACAAGCCCGGTTCATGTTGATGATTCCGTCTTCGATTTTAATGTAAGTTTTCTAAAAAACTTAAACAGAATAGTAAACAAACTTTCGTGTTCTTCGTAAGGAATTTGGGTTTGCAAAAGTTTGTAAATGTTTTCCTTTTGGTACATCAAATCGGATTACATTCATAATGGGAATGCAATCTTTAACCCAAAAGTCTTCTTTACAAAACGAATTTTTGATTCAACTTGTTGGGTTCATGAGTGTTGTGTTGTACTTAGATAAGCCCCATTGTTAAAATTTTTAACATGTGTTTACACCTTTTGAAATACTAAATTTCTAATAAAAGTATTAGAAAATACATAACATTCATAAACTCATGTAAGATGGTTGATAACAATTTCTTTCTAGTAAGCATATTAGAAAGAGGGTTTCAAGTTTTGAAATGTTACATTTTCTAATGAGATTATTTGAAAATAAAAGGTTTCGAAATATATGGTTTTGAAACATGTATTTCTAACAAGCGTGTTAGAATCGACGACGTTGAAAGAATAACGTGTCATGAAATATTTCTAGTAAGCGTATTAGAAATAATTATTTACAAAATCATAAGTTTAATTTTTAAACTTATATATTCAATTTTCTAACGAGTGTGTTAGAAATTGATGATTTTGTATAGACAAGTAACATGTTTACATTTTCTAACGAGCGTGTTAGAAAAGATTATTTTGAAAAAAATAATCAATATTGAAACGGTTTCATTAAATTTTTATGGTTTCTAACGAACGAGTTTGAAATGGGATTATTTTAGAAAAAAATCAAAGTTAACATTGTTTTATGTAGACATTTAGTTTTCTAACGAGCATGTTAGAAACAGTTTATTTTATATATAAACCAATAAGATCCTAAACGATTGTCATAATCGTGTATTTCTAACAAGTAGGTTAGAAACGGTTGAGAATATAAACCAATGCGCTTTAAAACGATTTTAGGTAATCGTTTATTTCTAACGGGTGTGTTAGCAAAAGGTAATATAACCAACACTCTATATGATGAAACGTGTAATCGTTTGTATTCTAACAAGTATGTTATAAATGGTTAATTTTTAAACCGTATATGTATATATGGTACACGTATAGTTTCTAATGGGCGAATTAGAAGCGGTTAATCATGAAAACCATATACTTTAACAAGTGAGTTAGAAACGGTTTAAAATGATAAAACTATTAGAGTTTATGGTTAAAAAAAGACTTGTAAAATGAGAAATGTTTTGAAAGAATAAAACATGTCTTTTGCAAATATATATGGTTTGATGCTTGTATAAGAAGTATGATGTCTTGAACCATATAATAGTCTTGAGAGACTATTTAGTGTAAAACAACTTGATGTTGTTTTGGACATATTTACTTGTTCAACTACTTGTGAGTGGTTAGTCATAAACAACTTTGTTGTTTTGAACAGTGTATTGAGGGAGTACCTCGAAACATGCCACAAGACAATATAATTGTTATTATTTCGTCTAAGGATAAAATGTTAAAGAGAATAACACTTTGAGATTTGATGTTTATATATCCTTATATGAATCCGTTTAAATATATTTGTAATATATATATTTATGATTATCTATTATATTTTTTAATCAAGTAGATTAAAATATAATAAACGATGGACATAAAAAGAAATGTAAGACGGCATTTTTTTACTATTATTATTTTTTGGACAACGAATTTGATAACGATATTTATTTTAATGGGTTGTGCAAGGAGTGTCTTGCAAGAACACAATGAGCGGGTTATGATCATGACTTATGCAATAAGTCACATACCAAACATCAAACGTACAACCACATCATGAGCGAATCATGATGAACGTGGCAAGTGTATTGAGATTAAATACAAGAAAAGGAGATATGTCATCTAATGTTAAGAGCATCAACATGGAAATACACATTTGTGAATTTTCGAATATTATAACATATGAAAGAAATATATGTTATTATTCATAAGTCTTTTGCGAGATTTATTATAAAAGACTTACAATAGTGATGGATTTGTAGAGTTTATACAAACCATCAATGGTGGTTAACCTATGTGAAGGATTAGTGCTATGTTTTGGGAGAGTATCTCAATAAATGGTTTCAACAAAATGTATATATATCACTTAGGCATATGTGAATGTCATGTTTATTGAAGTGCCAAAGTGACTTTATACGGTTCATTTTGTTGATGATGAATACGTTCATCAAAGTCACCTATATTAAGACTTATGTTTAAGTCCTAAAAAGCCAATGGTGAAGCCTTGGAGATTAAAGGCAAGCGAGTCTTGATCCTAATGGATGGAATTCATTATGGTTTTGAAGCATTCTTAAAACCGAGGTTTTGAAATGGTAAACAAAATCTCATTTTGTGTCTAAATTAAGATGTGAATGTTAGGAAGAGATAGTGAGTTATCTTTTAAGGCTATGAAGAATTAGAATGAGGCATCTTCTGTTCACAAGCTAAGTATTTGTAGTATAAAGCATGCTAGACTAATACTTGTTAATTTAGATGCTCCATGGAGAATAAATTAACTTTGAACATTCAAACATATGTGACGACATAAGAATGAATTTTGTAAAAGCAAATATATAATTCATTAAAAAGGATGACTCAAAAGGACCGAATAAATAGTTCATTGGTTATGATACTATTTAGCTTAATACGAGGAGAACTCATATAGCTTAGAAAACGGTTCGTGTGAGAAATATGGGTGGAGTAATATAATGAATGACCTCAATAACACAAAGATATAGATAGTCGCTATCTTATCACGGGTGTCTAATGTCATCATGAGTGACATTACTCGAACTTAATCAAAGTGCAAGCAATGTGGGGGGAGGGGGGAAGCCATTTAAGAAACAATCCGTTGGGATGTAAAAATGGTACTTGAGAAGTTTTCAAACTATATATGAAAGGAAGATACTTCCATTACCCAATTTGGTAGTTATCCAATAAACACATAAGTGTGGAGGTGGCTTGCATTTGAAATAGAAGATTTGACATGACAAATATGGGATTAATGGATGTGATTTTGGGAAGTACAAAGCACACGAACCCCGAATGGACTTGTCATAAATCAGTCCTATTATGTGGACAAAATTCTTGAAAAATTCAATGGAAATGACTCTAATATGGCTAGAACTCTCATTGACACGAGTCAACACCTAGCTAAGAATCGAGGTGAGCCTGTTAACCAATTAGAGTACTCAAGAATTATTGGCAGCCTGATGTATCTGATGAGTTGTATCAGACCAGACTTAACAACAAGCTAAGTAGATACACGAGCAACCTAAGTTCAATTCATTGGAATTACGTGACACAGTTGCTTCGGTACTTAAGATACATACGAGACTACGAGCTGCAATAGAAGAGATATCCAGCAGTTATTGAAGGCTACTGTTATGCGAATTGGATATCTGACACGAATGATTCCAAGGCAACGAGTGGGTATTTGTTCACACTTGGAGGTGTTGCGATGACGTGGAAATCATCTAAGCAAATGGTTATTGCTAGATCCATGATGGAATAAAAATTCATCGCTTTATATAAAGAGGATGAATAGGCAGAATGGCTACGTCAATTTGATAAAGATATACCTAGGTGGCCGAAGCCGGCATCGGCCTAATACATACACTGTGATAGCCAATCGGTAATTGGCAGAGCTCATATCAGAATGTGTATTAGTAAGAACACGTATATAAGATGTAGGCATAATACGGTACGACAACTAATCTCTATAGGAGTTATCACTGTTGACTATGTGAAGTCAAAGGATGACATCGCGGGATCCGCTAACAAAAAGGCTTAAGCAAAGAGTTAGTTCAGAAGTCGTACATGGGAATGGGACTGAAGCCCGTGAAAGACTAAGTTTATGCAAAGGAAACCTAACTCACCTGACTGGAGATCCCAATATCTGAGTTCAATAGGACAACCTAATTGTATGAACAAGTGAGGTCACTGTGGGGGGAAGAGTTGCTATAAACCCCGCATTTTAAAAAAGGGATTTTGCAAAAGGAATTTGGTAAGCTTCCTAGTCCATTCCTAAAAGTGACAAGTTTGAGGCTAAGCTTATGCCTTTTAATGATTCGACTGAGGTAACCAGTCCTAGTGAATCACCTATGTGAGAGAGAAGTGGGGTCGATTCGAAGGGTATTGTTGGGGCACAATACTTAAGAGCTCTCGCAGAACCAGGCACGTGTCCATGACCATAACGGACACAACTATGAGGACTTGACGTTGTCAGAGAGAGTCTTGTGTGAAGCGTAATGTCGTCTACATAAACGGCAGACGAGTTCAAAGACAACGAAGTCTACTTAGAGCCAGTGGACTAATTGCATTTCATGAGCGAAGGTTTAAAGGATCACACCTACCTATCGTATGCAAAACTCAACTGTTGAAATTTAAACGGAATGAGGTTGCTTCTGAGAATAACTCCCATTCATGTGGAGGCTTGTTGGAAATTGTGTGTGTTTTGATCAATCTCTGTTCATGTGGGGGATTGTAGGAAATTTCTATATTGTGAATGGAAATTAATATAATAAAATTATCAATAACATTCTTAAACGTATGGTGATTTACTCTTTGTTAGAGGCTTCTTATTTCACTTAATTGGTTTTATTAGAGTTTAAGTCTCCAATTAATTGTATAATTAAGTGAGGCTCTTCATCACCCATGGGTCTTGTATAGATGGTAGGATTGGTGCCTACTTTGATATAAGAAGAGAAAAAAATATACAAGAAAATATACCATATGATTTTGAAGAGCTCATAGAGAAGATGTGATTACTTAAAAATCAAATAATCATTTGAAAACTCATATGTTGGGTAACTACATAGAATGGAACACTCTTTACACACATATACACAGAGAACAAATACAGAAGCGAATCAAAGTCCGGTTATCTTTCAGGCAAGTGTGCAAGTCCGACAGTGCACCATCACTGTTAAGAACCGGTGTCCCTGGGAACAGACCGCGATTCTGTTTAAGGGAATTGTGTCAAACACAAGCCCGGTTTATGTTGATGATTCCGTCTTCGATTTCAATGTAAGTTTTCTAACACAGAGATCATTCGAAGCTTCACATACAATAACAATAGAGGACGAAACTCTGTGATTGGATAAATGGCGAATATGTATGCGCAAGCGAAGTCGTCGACAGATCTGAACACAAATAAGGAGTGGTTCATGCACCCCGGCACTTGCCGCTGACCGCCTTCTTCTACACTAAACATGCACTTACCGTCAACCTCTAGAACCATCGGAAAGTTCTCCGATAATATATTCTTTTATCAAACAACTATACAAGTAAGTCTAAGGGATCAAAATAAAATAAAACGGCTAAAAAAGAGGAACAACATATTATACCAAACATTTTTTCTTCAAACCAATCTTGGTTAATTTTGGGAATTTGAGAACGTCTCGGTGTGAACAAGGGAGAGAAAGATAAACAGGAGACGTCACGGTAATATTTTCGTGACGTCTCCACCTCACGAAAGAGACGAGGGAGACATTTTGGTAAAGAAGTTGATCAAAGGGGTATTTTGGTGATTTCCCTTTAAAAATATTATGTTGTGATAAGCCGGTTGTATTTTCAATACACATGACGACACATGGATTTAGTGGCTCAAGGATTTTAAGGCATAAGGATTTTAAATGTCCATTTGCAGTCGAAAGCAATAAAAAAATAAACTCAAAACATTTATTAAATTAGGATAAATTACAGAAATGGTCCTTTATGTTTACCTGTTTTTTCGGTAGGTGTCCTTAAACTTCAAAAGTGATGAGAATCATCCTATATGTTTTAAAATCTTACAAGTCTCGTCCTTTAGCACTAACGTGGTTAGATTTTCTGGTTAAGTTATGTCACGTGCATAACATGTGAGGGCATAATTGTCATTTTACCCTCTAATTCATCTCTTGTTTTGGTTACCATCTTCTTCCCCATTTTATGCAGCCATACCCACCTCTCTCTCTCTACTCTCTTTCTTCGGCTCCCTCTCACTCACCTGATCTCTCCTTTCTCTCTATATCCCTTTCTCGTTAACCTTCTCCCTCTCCACTCACAAGAATGGCCGACCACCACTATCATGGTGGCGGCGGCGCTGTAAACCCCAAAAAAACAAGCAGATACAGTAATGTTTTGGTGTTTCAAAGGTGGGTTCGAGATTGCAGGTTTGGGGTTTCTGTTTGGGGTTCGTCTTGGGTTCGATCAGGTCAAGTTTTTGTGAGTTTTGGTCCGGCTGCAGCTGTCAGGCCATGGTTTTTGGTGGTCCTGTTGTTCATAGACGACGTGGTGGCTGTTCATGGTGGGTTTAGGTGGCGGTGGCGGCGGCGGCGGTCACCATCTCCGGCAAGACAAGAATCGTCCTATAGTTAGCAGGGAAAGAAGAACGACAGATGGTGGTGGTGCACTAGGGTTTCGATTTGGGGGTATTTTATGGTGGCGACACATATCTATACTGGTGGAGCTTGTCACGTTCTCCGGTGTCTGATCTGTTTAAGGTAAGATCCATCATCTATTAGGGTTATTATAGCTTGATATTAATGATGGGTTTGGGATGGATGATTGTGATGGTGGACTGTTTAGCAGAGACGGTGGAGTTGGAGGTGGTGGTTACGGTGGTGATGAAGGGTTCCGGTACTGGTTAAGGTTGTTAAGGTTAGGTAGTGATTGTTGAATGATGATGATGGTGGTGGCAGATTGGCGGTAGAGGTGGTGGTGTGGCAGGTTGGTGGTAGAGGTGGTGGTTATTGAAGAATGTAAGTGGTGGTGGTGATAAAGATGATAGAGAAAGGGGCATAACTGTCATTTTTCCCTCATGTGGGGCCATATGACCAAACTTAACCAGAAAATCTAACCACGTTAGTGCTAAAGGACGAGACTTGAAAGATTTTAGAACATAAAGGACGATTCTCATCACTTTTGAAGTTTAAGGACACCTACTGAAAAAACAGGTAAACATAAAGGACGATTTCTGTAATTTATCCATTAAATTATTAATATATGGTCAAATATATTAGTTGCTAACGTCATGATTGTAGACAATGGGTTTTCATTAAAACTTTGGGGAAATTAATTAGAGCATTCACAGTAGAGCCTCCATATTATTTGAGGGGGCCCTCCATATTATATAGAGTGGGTATAAGAGCATTCACATCCCCTCTACCAAATCTCCTCTATCAAATTACACTAAAAATCACTACTCCCCCCCTAAATTTTTTCTCTCCTAATTAAAATAATAATACTTTTTCATACTTTATCATTATATTTTCTCTCTCCTCACTCACAACCTGTAAGACCCTACCCCTACTATGTTATATTTAAGGCTTTTAAGTGGGTTTAATCATGACTTTAACACTAGTTACCGATTACCACTTAAGTACAATTACGTTTCATATCCAAAAGAAACCGGATGGGGTTAAGTTTACAACAACCAAGTAGTATTTTTATTCAGACACAGCGGAAACAAGAGACTTGTCTAACTAAGCTAAGTTATGGCTAGTTCCTACAAAAGACGTTCCAAAGAACACGTTCGGTTTGTTTCGGTTGCTTGATCTTCCATCCGGAGGTCCCTCATATCCCCAACCTGTTACACATACATCAAACGGAGTTAGATAGCGTTTAAAAAGCCTTAAAAGTTGATAAACGATCAAAAAGAACCACACTGGGTGTTTCGCGCGACCTCTGTGCGCGGACGCTCGAATGCGCGCGGGCAAAATCCATATTCTCACAGAAAGTTGGATCGGCCGCTCGAAGGGTCCGAGCGGCCGCTCGAATGTTCCAGATGCAGTTTTCTTGCTTTTTCACAGCCTAACTCTTGGTTAAGGCCAAATTTCGCTACCTTGGCCCCTACAACCCCTTTCCGAGTTATATTCGCCTTGGTTTAAGAATGTTTAGGGATGCCTCGGGCTCTACAATCCGCACGGGATAGTTTATGCCTCGGTCTTATTCCCTTTTATCGCTTTCCAAGCTTACTTTCTCATCCATTTGACCCGTTTGGGTCATCAATGGATACCGTTTTCATTATGGTCGATAGGCTTCGTACACATCGTACGAATTGCGCCCACGATTTGCTTTCGTCTAAGCAAGTTTCATGTTTCGGGTCCTTAGGGACCACTTATCATTTATGCGTCCATGTTATCCGTTTTCATATCAACATGCTATTCTACATATCCTTTTATCATGGCAATTTGCAAGTATTCTAAACAATCTATATCACGAATGAATGTAGGCGAACGTACCTCAAAGCTTTCCCTTTTGACGAGTATCTGGTTCGCCCTTGACTTCAAGACTTCCACTTGATTCACCTAGATGAATATCCAAGTGTTTGTCAATACAATTAGTGGTATGATCACCAACTTAGCACATTTCACTAATGATTCCATTACTTTTATGGATTTCCATACAAGTAACCTCTTTTGAGCATTTAATCAAACACTTAACATACATGATTTTTCACCCAATTAATTTAGCCAAATGGGTCAAACAACCACTTACTACCAACCTCATATTCTTATTACAAGGTGTTATTCCATTCTTGCTAATGACTAATAATTCACAATTTCAAGTTGCTCAAGTAATTATATAAGGTTATTAAGGGTTGTTTCACCCTTCTTGAGGGAACCAACCCATATCACCCTAATTTCCCCAAAATCTTATGTTCTAGGGTTAGATAATTCACATGGAGCAAAATTTACAAGACTTTAAGGTATCCCTTTCTCATAAGGTTCCTTAAAGTTCATAAATTCGTTTCCAATCAATAACCCTAAAAATCTTATTCATCATCAATGAGCTATAAAACAACAATCTAGATAGAACAAGTGATACCTAGATGCTTACTTGAGTTTATTGAGTTGATTAAGCCTTCATGCAGTTAGATTAACCCCTTAACAAGCAAGATTCAGCTTCAAAAGGGGTGAAGAAGAGTAGTGTGTGTTGTGGAGTGTGTTTTGTGGTGTTTTGGTCGATCCACTGATCACCAACCCACTTAATATTAGTTTTTTTTTTTGTTTTATTATTATTACTAATAATCTTTGGTCTATTGGCAGAAATGGCCCTTGGAGTTTTTATTTCACAATTCAAGGCACCAACCTACTACTTGGTTTTTATTTATTTAGTAGTGATTAACAATATCCCTACTTAACCCGTTCCCCTTTCTAAGTTAATATTGTGATAACTAGATTTTTGGTTTTTGGGTGTTACAACTCCACCCCCCTTAAAGGGGTTTCGTCCACGAAACTTAGAACGTACCGAATAAGAAGGGGTATAGCCGTTTCATTTCTTCTTCGGATTCCCATGTCACGGGCGATCCTTTTCGTGATTCCCATTTCACCTTCACTTGAACTACGGTTTTGGTGCGGAGCTTTCGAACCTTTCGATCCAAAATCTCTACCGGTCTTGGGGTTAGATTCCGCTTCATATCGATCTCGAGATCGTCAAGGGGTTGGAATACCGCCTCTTCCGCTAAACACTTGCGTAAATGGGAGACGTGGAAAGTATTGTGGATAGCGCTTAGTTCCTCCGGTAACTCTAAGCGGTATGCGACTTGTCCCACCCGTTCCAACACTTTGAAGGGTCCGATGAATCTAGGGCTTAATTTCCCTTTCTTTTTGAAGCGAATTATCCCTTTCCAGGGCGAGACCTTTAGCATGACTTTATCCCCGGGTTGGAATTCAATGGCTCTATGTTTCTTGTCCGCATAGTGCTTTTGCCGATCTTGAGCCGCCTTTAAATGTGCACGTATTGCTTCGATCTTTTCATTTGTAACACTAAGGACATCCCTTGGCGCAATTTCGCGAGGTCCCACCTCATCCCAACATACCGGAGTCCGGCACTTTCTTCCATATAACATCTCATATGGTGGCATTCCGATGCTTGCATGGTAACTATTATTGTACGAAAATTCAACAAGCGGTAGATGGGTATCCCAACTACCTCCGAAATCAATAATGCAGGCACGAAGCATGTCGGTTAGCGTCTGGATGGTTCTCTCGCTTTGTCCATCCGTTTGGGGATGGTAGGCGGTGCTAATTAGTAGCTTCGTACCCATTTGGTCTTGAAAGTTCCTCCAGAACTGGGAGGTGAAGCGTGTGTCCCGGTCGGAAACAATCGACACCGGTACACCATGTCTCGACACTATCTCGTTCATGTACACTTCCGCCATTTTCTCGGACGTATATGTTTCCTTAATAGGAAGGAAATGGGCACTCTTGGTTAGTCTATCTACTACCACCCATATCGCATCAAATCCCCGCGCGGTTCTAGGCAATTTTGTGAGCAAATCCATGGTAAGGTTTTCCCATTTCCATGTTGGTATTTCCAAGGGTTGCAACTTACCGTATGGCTTTTGATGCTCCGCCTTAACTTGTAGGCAAGTCAGGCACCCTTCCACATATCTCACTACGTCTCGTTTCATTCCTGGCCACCAATAATTTCGCTTCAAGTCCCGGTACATTTTTGTGGCACCCGGATGGATCGAGTAATGAGACTTATGAGCCTCGGCGAGCAAAAGCTCCTTAACACTACACGTGTTGGGTACCCAGATTCTCCCAAACCGGGTTTTCAACCCATCATTTCTCTCGACTAGGTCTCTTGTCTGACCTTGAATTCTTTCCTTTTTCCAGTTCTCTTCTTTGCAAGCTTCAACCTGTGCCGCTCGAATCTGGTTCATTAATCCCGATGTCACGATTAGTTGCATTGACTTCACGCGAATCGGGGAATAATCTCCTTTTCGGCTTAGTGCATCCGCCACTACGTTAGCTTTCCCGGGATGATAATGTATTTCGCAGTCATAGTCTTTGATAGTTTCTAACCACCTTCTTTGCCTTAGGTTAAGGTCTCTTTGATCGAAGAAATATTTCAAGCTCTTGTGGTCCGTGTAAATGACGCACTTTGCCCCATAGAGGTAGTGCCTCCAAAGTTTCAATGCTAACACCACGGCGGCCAACTCAAGATCATGGGTTGGGTATTTGATCTCGTGGATCTTTAGTTGCCTTGACGCATACGCGATCACCTTGCCCCTTTGCATGAGTACACACCCAAGGCCTTGATGTGATGCGTCCGAGTATACTACAAGATCCTCAATGCCGTCGGGTAAGGTTAATACCGGTGCTTGGGTTAATTTTGCCTTTAAGGTTTGAAATTCATTAGCTTGCTCCTCCCCCCAGTTGAATTTGACTTCCTTGCGGGTCAACTTGGTTAGAGGTAATGCGATTTTTGAGAAGTCTTGAATAAATCTTCGATAATACCCGGCCAACCCCAAGAAGCTTCTTATCTCTGACGGGTTTCTTGGTGGTGCCCAATTGATCACAGCTTCAATTTTTGAGGGGTCCACCATTATCCCATTGGCGCTAATTACATGGCCCAAAAACTGCACCTCTCGAATCCAGAAGGCGCATTTAGAGAATTTTGCAAAGAGTCGCTCTTTCTTCAAGGTCTCTAGTACTTCTCGCAAGTGTCGAGAATGATCCTCTTCACTTTTGGAGTAGACTAGAATGTCATCAATAAAAACTATCACTGACTTGTCGAGCATTGGCTTGCACACCCGGTTCATGAGATCCATGAAAGCAGCGGGTGCGTTTGTCAACCCGAAGGACATTACTAGGAATTCGTAATGCCCATAACGGGTCCGGAAGGCGGTCTTTGGCACATCTTCTTCCTTCACCCGCAACTGATGATACCCCGACCTTAGATCTATCTTGGAAAACCACTTTGCGCCTTGTAATTGGTCAAAAAGATTGTCAATTCTTGGGAGAGGGTACCGGTTCTTTATAGTGAGTTTATTCAATTCCCGATAGTCTATGCACATCCGCATGCTACCGTCTTTCTTTTTCACAAATAAAACCGGTGCTCCCCAAGGAGAGACGCTCGGTCGAATAAACCCCTTATTAAGGAGATCTTGTAATTGGGTAAACAATTCCCGCAATTCCGTGGGTGCCAGCCTATAAGGAGCCTTAGCGACCGGCTTGGCCCCCGGAACTAATTCGATATGGAATTCTACTTCTCGGGCCGGAGGTATTCCCGGTAATTCTTCCGGGAATACTTCCTCAAACTCTCTCACCACCGGGACGTCATGGATAGAGGGGATTGGCACGGAGGTGTCGGTCGCATAGGCTAGAAATGCTCTACATCCATGCCGCACCAACTTGGTTGCTTCCAAGAATGAGCATATAATGGGTATAGAATTACTCTCCCCATAAACTGTTAGTAGCTTTCCGCTTGGAGACGTTAAGTCTATCTCCTTACGGTAGCACCTAACGTTCGCGTGGTACCGGGATAGCCAATCCATTCCAACTACCACATGGAATTCCCTCATCGCCATTGGTAACAAGTCAATGGGGAATTCCTCATCCTCTATAGTGATTTTGCATCCTCGGTAGATGTCACGTACCATGAAGCTTTCATTGTTACCTACCTCTACTTCCACCGGTATTGTTAGCTTAGACAAGTTAAACGACGGGTGTTGAACAAACGTGTGGGCTATAAAGGATTTGTTAGCCCCCGTATCAAATAATACACGTGGAGGTATTATGTTTATAAGAAAGGTACCTGCCACCACATTGGGTTCATTCTTGGCTTCTTCCGCAGTTAGTTGGAAGGATCGCGCCCGGGCTTTAGGAGGTTCCTCCTTTGATGCTTTAGCTTTGGCCTCCACTCCTTTCAACAATTCGGGGCATGCCGCTTTCACATGACCCGGTTGATAACAATTGTAGCACACATTCGCCTTGGTGGGGCAATCTCTGATCACATGCCCTAGTTTGTTACAGTTTGGGCATGGCTTGTTCTTGAAGTAGCATTCCCCTTTATGGGGTCGATGACAAAGATCACACGGGCTTGCACTTGAGCTTTGCTTTGGATTACCCTTAGCCGGCGTTTCATTCTTTCTTTGTTTCTTTGTGGGGCTTGGATTTGCATCAACCGGCTTTCTTTCCCCTCTTTCAATTTGCCTCTTGAGTTCAATCTCCCGATTACGGGCGGCATCCACTAATTCGGTTAAAGTGGCGTACTTCGACGGCTCTAGGAATTCTCTATACTCCCCACTAAGCATGTTATGGTAATGATAAATCTTTTGCTCTTCAGTTTGCACTAGTTCGGTGCAAAACTTTAGCTTGTCGAGAAACATTCCCGTGATCACGTCTATGGTTTCCCCTTTTTGCCTCAAATTCATAAACTCCTCCTTGATTTTGCCCACCACCGCCCTAGGGCTATGGTGTTTTAGGAAAAGCACCTTGAATTCTTCCCAAGTCATGTTTCGTACATTTTCCGTACCTTTTTCCGCTTTGACCACGTCCCACCAAGTCTTTGCATTTTCACGGAGTTGACCCGTGGCGTAAGCCACTTGATCACTAGAGTCACAATGGGTTCGTTCGAATATCCCTTCAACGTCGTCGATCCATTTTTGGCAAACAATCGGGTTTACCTCCCCTTTGTAGAGTGGTGGTTTACAGGCTACGAACTTGACATAAGTACAACCCTTCCTTTCTCTTGTTCTCTCTTTATCTTGAGAGAAGCTCTCTTTCAGCTCGATTATCCTTTCATCTATGGTGGCCAAAACAGCCCCACGGATGTCATCAGTTAGGTTTTTCAAACCCTTTTCCAAAGCCTTGCCCACTTCTTGCGAGATTCTTTCATTTATCTCTTCCCAAGTAATGGGGTTGGGTTCCGGTTCAGTCTCATCCGACATTTTGTTTACTGCAATAAGGCAAGTTCATTCACATTTCGTTATTCTCTGTTGTCTCATAATGCATATGTTATAATGCCTTATGAGCATGCCTTATGATTCGCTTTTCATGATTCGACTTATGCTTTAGTTGTTTCAAACAGTTAGGATTGTATATCTAACTCAACTTATGTTGTTGCTTACCAAGTTGGGGTATTGTTTTTCCGGATTTCTTGATCAAGCTTCAAACCGAACGATAACCTTTGGCTCTGAATACCACTTGTAAGACCCTACCCCTACTATGTTATATTTAAGGCTTTTAAGTGGGTTTAATCATGACTTTAACACTAGTTACCGATTACCACTTAAGTACAATTACGTTTCATATCCAAAAGAAACCGGATGGGGTTAAGTTTACAACAACCAAGTAGTATTTTTATTCAGACACAGCGGAAACAAGAGACTTGTCTAACTAAGCTAAGTTATGGCTAGTTCCTACAAAAGACGTTCCAAAGAACACGTTCGGTTTGTTTCGGTTGCTTGATCTTCCATCCGGAGGTCCCTCATATCCCCAACCTGTTACACATACATCAAACGGAGTTAGATAGCGTTTAAAAAGCCTTAAAAGTTGATAAACGATCAAAAAGAACCACACTGGGTGTTTCGCGCGGGCTCTGCGCGCGGCCGCTCGAATGCGCGCGGGCAAAATCCAGATTCTCACAGAAAGTTGGATCGGCCGCTCGAAGGGTCCGAGCGGCCGCTCGAATGTTCCAGATGCAGTTTTCTTGCTTTTTCACAGCCTAACTCTTGGTTAAGGCCAAATTTCGCTACCTTGGCCCCTACAACCCCTTTCCGAGTTATATTCGCCTTGGTTTAAGAATGTTTAGGGATGCCTCGGGCTCTACAATCCGCACGGGATAGTTTATGCCTCGGTCTTATTCCCTTTTATCGCTTTCCAAGCTTACTTTCTCATCCATTTGACCCGTTTGGGTCATCAATGGATACCGTTTTCATTATGGTCGATAGGCTTCGTACACATCGTACGAATTGCGCCCACGATTTGCTTTCGTCTAAGCAAGTTTCATGTTTCGGGTCCTTAGGGACCACTTATCATTTATGCGTCCATGTTATCCGTTTTCATATCAACATGCTATTCTACATATCCTTTTATCATGGCAATTTGCAAGTATTCTAAACAATCTATATCACGAATGAATGTAGGCAAACGTACCTCAAAGCTTTCCCTTTTGACGAGTATCTGGTTCGCCCTTGACTTCAAAACTTCCACTTGATTCACCTAGATGAATATCCAAGTGTTTGTCAATACAATTAGTGGTATGATCACCAACTTAGCACATTTCACTAATGATTCCATTACTTTTATGGATTTCCATACAAGTAACCTCTTTTGAGCATTTAATCAAACACTTAACATACATGATTTTTCACCCAATTAATTTAGCCAAATGGGTCAAACAACCACTTACTACCAACCTCATATTCTTATTACAAGGTGTTATTCCATTCTTGCTAATGACTAATAATTCACAATTTCAAGTTGCTCAAATAATTATATAAGGTTATTAAGGGTTGTTTCACCCTTCTTGAGGGAACCAACCCATATCACCCTAATTTCCCCAAAATCTTATGTTCTAGGGTTAGATAATTCACATGGAGCAAAATTTACAAGACTTTAAGGTATCCCTTTCTCATAAGGTTCCTTAAAGTTCATAAATTCGTTTCCAATCAAGAACCCTAAAAATCTTATTCATCATCAATGAGCTATAAAACAACAATCTAGATAGAACAAGTGATACCTAGATGCTTACTTGAGTTTATTGAGTTGATTAAGCCTTCATGCAGTTAGATTAACCCCTTAACAAGCAAGATTCAGCTTCAAAAGGGGTGAAGAAGAGTAGTGTGTGTTGTGGAGTGTGTTTTGTGGTGTTTTGGTCGATCCACTGATCACCAACCCACTTAATATTAGTTTTTTTTTGTTTTATTATTATTACTAATAATCTTTGGTCTATTGGCAGAAATGGCCCTTGGAGTTTTTATTTCACAATTCAAGGCACCAACCTACTACTTGGTTTTTATTTATTTAGTAGTGATTAACAATATCCCTACTTAACCCGTTCCCCTTTCTAAGTTAATATTTGAGATAACTAGATTTTTGGTTTTTGGGTGTTACACAACCACTTACAAAAATATTAAAATATATATGTGGGTGAACAGTAGTTTTTTTTATATATAACAGTGTTTTCTCTAAATATTTTCTCTCCTTCACTCACAACCACCCTATATAATTTGAGGGAACCCCTCACATAATTTGGTTCCCGGGTTGTGAATGCTCTAAGTGGTTGCAAGTATAGGAAAGAGAAAATATATAGAGGAGATACTGTTCATCAGTAAATTTGGATGAGACACTGTTCATCCTCCATAATTTTTTAATATTTTTGAAAGTAGTTGTGAGTAGAGGAGAGGGAAAAGGTAATGATAAAAGTATAGATTAAATATTATTAAATAGAAAGAAGTGAGAAAAAGTAGTGTTTTTAGAGTAATTATAGAGGAAATATGGAGATTTTACTGTGAATGCTCTTAGTTGTGAATTGTGTTGTGGTGTTCTTCTCTTTGTGAAGCATTTGTTATGAAGGATTCACTATGAATTTTTAAAATGAGTCGGGTTGATTGTGTTCCATACTTTATCATGCCGTGTATGAAATCACTATACATGTTTATTTTAAGTATGTTTTGAGTTGGTCTACGTTTTGACGTAAAGTTTGTGTGAAACAAGTCAAATAAAATATTCCTCATTTTCATTACGTAAATTTAGTTCGAAAATGAGTTATATTTATTGTAGTCTAAACTTAATCATGTTGTGTACTGCACCGCTGAAATACGCGGCGGTTCTTAAAATCATCAACTAAAAGTTGGTGAGTTCGTAGGTTTTGATGACTCGATAAAACAGTTTGTTTTCAAGAGAATCCGTTGTCTGTGTCCATGCAGAATATAGTTACCATGAGCCCCATAACCAAACCCCGACTTCCTTGTACGCTCCAACCAATGCCTTATCACGGAACATTGAAAAACATGGATAATATACAATCATTTGACAGTAGTCAAGGTTAGCGCGACTAACCGTGAAAGGGGGTGTCAACCCAAATAGTACTATTCATATGATCCATGGCTTATTGCTAAGTTAATGGTTATGGTTGTCCGGAGACTTTGTTGTGATAACGTTGTCTTACTCATGTAACACATATTGTTGTCATGTACAAATGTAGGTCTGAAGCATGTTTCTCCCCCGAAGTTGTAAAACGGTAAAACAGAAAAGGGGTCACGAAACTTACCTCAAGTCCACGTGAGTCTAGCAAGAATGTATGTCTGAAAACTACGTATCCTGACTTATACGTCCTATATACATATATGGATACCTTAGATTTATACAAGAAGTAGTCCATGGTACTCATGGTTCACCCAATCTTTTGTGATACATTTGTTTAGTTTCCTTAGTGACGTTTATGTTACTCGAAAATAGTAGTTTTAATAGGAAAACCCAATTTTCTATACCTTGGTTCCTAACACATGTTATTAATTATAAAACACATGTTTTTATTCGAAATGAGTTATAATATTTACAAACTACACTTGACCTTTGTTACATGTATACACAAGCATCACAAATATATATATATATATATATATATATATATATGTGGGTAAGGATAATGTGGAAACCCACTCTTATAGTGAAAACTCTGGAAACTCTGACTTCCCAATTTTTTTTTTTATTTTTGAAAAAATTAGGGCATGTAATATACAAGATTTTAAGCATTTTGGGCCAAAAAAATCAAAAAAGCGCCGAGCACTTTTTTTTAAAAAAAATAAATAAATTTTCGACTAACACATGTTAAGCCAAACTAACACGTGTTACCCATTTTTTTACCCGAAGACGGTTTTTATTTTTATTTTTAAAAAACGGCTCGGCGCTTTTTCGATTTTTTGGCCCAAAATGCTTAAAATCATGTATGTTACATACCCTAAAATTTTCATAGAAAAAAAAAGTCAGGAAGTTAGAGTTTGATAGAGTTTCCAAGGTTTTCACTATAACAAGGGTTTCCAATATAACCATATACTATATATATATATGTGTGTCTGTGTGTGTGTGTACTCACACATACACACGCGTATATATATACATATTTTTACATATATGTATTCCAATACATAACCATAGGTATTTATGTCCATGAGACTTACACTTGTACATACATACCCATATACATATGCATCTCGGTAGTCCATACATATTAATATTTATGTTTATAGATTTGTCATACACACACTTATTACATACATATATATACGCGCATATACCCATGAACACACATATACATGATCCACATTCATACATAAGTATACTTATAGGTTAAACATTTCATTATACAAGTGTTTGCGACAAAACATACACATCTATATATATACACATCGCACGCATACACACATATCAAACAAAGTTTCAATATGTTTTCATAAAACAAGTTTTATAAGTTGTGATTTAAGATAGTGTATGCCTAAACATGGTATCTACATCATGAGTATGGGTGAACACTAGTGTATGAAGATAGATAGTGACTATAGAAACAAAGAGATAGAATGATAGATAGATAGATATTCATACCTTACTTTGGACTTGAACTAGACAAGCTTGGAACTAAGGAAGCTTGGGACTAGAGGAGTATGGAGAGTGTGTGGGTGTTTGAGAGTGAAGTAGTGAGTGGTGTGAGTGAAAATGATCATCCAATGCCTCCTATCTATAGGGAAAAAGAGAGAGAGATAGCGAGAGGGAGAGGGACGAGAGAGATAGAGAGATTTACGAGAGAGTGAGAGAGGAAAAGTTGGTGGGTTCTAATTGTGGCAAGTCAACTATCATGGAACTTTGAGATTCATAGAATCATTCCATGTTTGGTAAAAATCTTACTTTGTTGTGAATCTAACCTACAAATCTTACATCTAAATCAATCTTAGTGGTTGACTAATCAAATGATTATGTTGGCTAAGAATCTAGCAAATGTGACAATTCATAAGATTATTCTAGAACCTCATTTCAAAATGTGCTTATTTAGGGTTTGAATTTGATTAATAAAAAGATTAGTATAGGTAGGGGCGACGGCTAAGAAGGAACAAGGAAAGGGGTGTGTGTTATTTTGGGTAAAGATCTTTCATGGATTGTTGAGGTTTAAGAAATTTTACCATATTTGCTAACCATCATCATTATGTTCCTAGTCTCTTTTTGACTAATCTTATGATTAGACATAATATAGGTTTAGGAATGGATTATACCTCAAGTGAATGACCATTCAAAGGATCTACCTTGGGTCTTGGAAGTAAAAGATGTTTATGTAGGGATGAGGGGGGCGACGGCTGCAAGGAGACAAGATCAAGGAGACAAGATCAAGTTGTTTTGGGTATGTAATCTTGCTTGGATTCAAGTGATTAAGGAATCTTGCCAAAAATGGAAGGTGATCTTATAATATTTGCTGGATTAGGAGGAACATAATCATGGTCATTAGATATGTGGGGATCTTAGGTGACAAGGGGGTGACGGTTCAAGGGGCTAAGAGGGACAAGATTTTATGTTAATTTGGGAAGGAAATCTTGGTGATAAAAAAGTGTTTGGCCTTTTATGTGTAAGATCATGATCATATATTTTAGGGTTATTAGTCAATTTCTAGGAAGGTTCAAAGGTGACTAATTGTAGTAAATGGGACATCATGGATCTAAGTGTGATTAAAGCAACTTCCATATAAGTGAAAATCATAATCTATTGATGTGATTAGTTACATAAGCACTTGGGAATTTTCGTTCTTGATGGTCATGTGACTTTCTCATGCAGAAGTCATACTAAAATAATTATATGCACATAAAAAAATAAAATAAAAATAAAGACTCGTCTAGTAAGTGTACGGGTTGACTTGGAAAATTGGCGGGTGTCACAGCCTGTGCGCCCTGCACGCGAGAATTGGTACCCTACCCCTTCAGAGGTGAATTACTAAATAAAATTTTCATAGGAAAAAGTAAATAAAAAAATGTATATAAAATTTGAAAATCCAGTTCAACTACCGATCCGGTTCATCCAGTGTGACCAAAAACAAGCCAGTCGTAATGAAAGTGGTTAAGAGTACCCAACTGACCGATTATGTAGCATAAGAGTGCTCTTCACAAATAACACATGCCATAAATCATGAAAACCCATAATACATGTCTTCCTCATACATCCATCCATCCTATGGTACTAGTATACCTTATCATCAAATATTTGCTAATATGCTATCATGGAGTTGTAAATATTTTTATATGTAAAAGAAATAGGATGTTGTACATCTTTGCATACCTAAATTTTGACAGATTCTTTGAAACCAATGATAATAGGGATATTTTTGCTAATTAGGAGTCACTTCTATAAATACAAGAAGCGAGCCATCCATTTAAAAGGACTACAGCTTCTTTAGGCTTGTTCAGTGATACAGAATGTCCTCCACCCTACATGATACAAATGGTTCACTTGTTATTCTTTTATTAATTAGATTTTAACAATATATGTTGCTACATGCGATCTAATTATGTCATCTTTCTTACCTTTATAGTTGCATACACTAACGAATATTTTGTCGTCGCATAAGTCGTTTGATATCTACAAGAATAAATCAATCACTTTGCATTATTACTTTTGTATAAATCTTAAAATAGAGATGACTAGAAATTTTGAGCTCACCCAACAACTTGATTATCAACAAACCATGGATTCCATGGGCTTTTAATCGGGACATTGAGAGATTCTATCCATTGCTTTACGCCCACGTATGGAAATGTCATGTCATGATCACCACTGTTAATTGAATTATTAGAGGAAGTTAGATAATTTCAATAAAACTGAACGTAAAACGATATCGTAAGTGCATATGAGTTAAATTACTAGCCAGTGATTGAATTCGAAACACATATGTAAGCATAAATATTGCATATAAGTAGGAAATTGTTTTTTGAATGAAATGGCATGCAATATGTAAGAGGCGGGCCTTGTTAATTACGCTTATTCCTATCTAATCTAAAATGGAATGTAACGGTGTAGAGATCATATGTAAACATAGTATCTATTTAGATATGCTCAAGTGATCCCTTTTTACAATGAGAATGTAAATAACCCTATTCTACCCATGGACCGAGTTAAAATGAAGTTATAATTATGAATCGACTGTGAGTATGAGTGCTAGTACCTGATGATCAACGCTTGACAATTTCTTGAAACAAGTTGTTTGTGATCATCAACAACGCTTAATACGTCATATGAGTAACATATGGTGTCATTTTTCCCGAAAGTGTAATGGATGGTTTCATTTGTTTTCTCCCACACACCTATTGTTTCCTGTAAAAGAAAAAAAAAAGTGATTTTTTTTAAATTGTGTTGAACCATACATAGTGAAATTGGAACAACTTTTGTATTAAAGCAATTGAACATGGGAGTTCAAGACTAAAGATTTTGAAACACATGAACACGAATGAAGGGTGCTACATATGCGGCAAGGAGCATTATATGGCCGAGAAGTCTATATAAAAGTGTAATGGTTAATTTACCCCCATTTTAGGGTGTTAAGGAGCATGCGCATTAAAATTAATCACAAAGTCTCTTCATTCGACATATTTCCTCTCTATGGATTATGCCTTCAGTGCTATATATTATGATGGTCGATTGGAAAGCCTCTTCCACACACATGACATGGCATTCAGCCATTCACCAAGCCCCTCCCTCATGTAAAATTAAGTCTTTATGGTCCGAGCTTTGTGTCGATGGAACAAAATAAAAGTTAACAATGGATGGAATAATGCTTAATTTTGATCAACTTAACTTGTGTCTATATTACTATTACTATATAATATATAAACACGTTATAACACTGAAATAATCAACACAATTAATCCAAACCTTATTTAAGGTGAACATTAAGTTTTAGGCCACATAACATAACCTCTCAAGTGTGGGATTGAATTAGCAAGGTGTCCTTTTATTATCACAAGTAATGAGAATCAATACGGACAACATACGTACCTCACGAACATGGAGAGCTTTTTGAACTTCTTTCGCATTTGCCCAAGCATCTATGGTTATCTTAGTAGCAGCCTAAACACAAAAGAAATTAAAATAGGTGTTACATATGATTTGTAAAAGAAATATGTAATATGTGTGTGACTTAGTCTTTTAATACAGAAAAGAAAAATTACGGGACAATCAGGCGCTGGATTAATGTCGTCACAGATCGGCTCCAATATATTTGCCGTGTTAATATCCTTTAAGCACTAAAATTACAAACTAGTTAGGATTAAAGTTGTAATACATGGAATAATATGTTTGACCCAAGGTAATATGTATATACCTCATCTACGCGGTTAAGATTATCCAAACATAAGGTATTGCTTGGATCAGGGTATATATAGTTACCACGACATGTTTCTTTTGTAGACTGGAACATAAAACAATCAATCAGATGTTACTGTTAGAACATATGTTACTGACCTGTTGTGTTATGAAGTTAATATTAAATATAAAATAACTTTTAGTACCTTGTAGATATCGTCTGAAATAAGTGCGACCCGGTGAGCAAATTCTATTCTTGAATTTAAATCAATGAATCTATCGGTGAGAGGGCTAACAATTAAGTACCCCTGTATGCCAAGGAAATTAATATTTAATTATATGAGAATTTTTAATGTAATTAAATAATAAAAAAACATTTATTAAGTTGAAATGAGCTAAAACAAAATAATTTTCAACGATATTATTAAGTTTATACAGTTGGATATTTAGTATTATTCACCTTAATATTCAGTTGTGGTTCACTTCCACGTTCATTACCTAGAATTAAAAATCAGATAAATAAAGTAAGTACAATAATTTAAAAGTCATAAATTTGTTTTTTTAAACGGCCAACTAAATACCATTTAAACTGTTAGTGGGTTATCATGACAAATGACAGACTATTGGGCAGCCCAAGCCACAAATTCATGAAAACCCGACCGCCCAAAAGCCCACTGCGGCAAAACCCTTATGGATCGGATTCGAACTTGAGACTATAAAAGCGTTCTTTTTCAACTAGCCGATTTTTAAATCTCCTTTACTGATCTATTTATTTGTGTAGAGTATTATTTGTTTAGAATAATATTTTGTTTATATTTATTTATACATTTATATATACCCCCCCTTTATACATGTGTGTATATGTGTAACTTTCAAATTATTTATGACGTTACCGACTAGTGAAACACCAACTAATTAGCAAGAAGATCGATGGCTTTGAAACCAATAACTAGTCCGGTTATAAAAAAAAAAAAAAAAAAAAAGAATGAACTTTATCTACACGTGCATTCTTCCGAGTTATAATATGCAGCAAGCAACATGAATGATGTTGAAGTATATGTTGTAGATGGTTCTTACCTTTGTACACCTCTAAAGTAACTGGTGGTACGAGAATGCCCATGTATGAAATTCCAGATATGTACAATGGATTACTAAGGAAGTTGGGATGCTCGACAAACCACTGTCATTACATATATGTAGTCAGTCATTAAGTCACTAACATACTTTAATCAAGCAATTATACTTTGGACAAAAACAACTACTACTTTCAGTAAGAACTAGTAGAACTAACTAACAAAAGAAGCAATTAATCCAGTAAAAGTGTAAAACAAATCGAAGTTTCACAATGTTTACGTTTTATTATTTATGCCATATTTTCTTGTTAGAAAAAATCGATATGTAAATGAACTTAACATAAGACCATCTTTAGTGGTAACATGAAACGGGCGTGAATTTTGTCAAAAACGCCCCAAAAAGTCGGGTACACGGCTCCCGGGGCGTTTTGGGTGGTTTTTTTGGCTTTGGCGTCGAAATTTTAATGCAATTTTTGAGCGTGGTAGTTCTGCTTTTTAGAGGGTCAATTAATACTATCCAAGTAGAGGGAGGCCTGTAGGGCGTGGAATTGAGCTTCCACTACACCTGGACTAAGTCTATTCTTGAATCTGGAGCTCGTGGTCGAATCTAGGGATATTCGAGTCAGTTAAATAATTTGTATTTCTCAAAAAGGTATTTAATTAGTGTCATTTTTGTGACTCTTCAACAAAAAGAGCTAAACTAAAAATAAGTTTATTTTCATATCAAAAAAATAAACAAAAGTTAAAGCAATAGAACTAAGTTCTCTCACCTTTCTGAGAAACTCATAACTATGTAGAGCAAGAATAGAGTCGCTACTTCTCCATCCTTCCCATGTTGTAGCATATGAAAACCCGACACCGGCCGGTAGATCTAAGAATATTACATTAGCTTCCTACAAAATTTCAGAAAATCTTTCATTAATAATTGCATATTTATATATATAAAGGAATCACAAAAAAACTTAAAAAATACTATTAACACTTCGAGAAACCTACTTTAAATAAGAATTTTCTTATTTTTTTTATAATTCATTAATCTTTGGCAAAAAAAAAAAAAAAAAAACTATATGTATAGGTTGCGAGATACATATGTTAAGCTTGTAAACCACATAAATATACCTCATACTAGCTGATTACCTCGGGAGTATCCCGGGGTTAAAAAATCTAATATTACTTAATAAAAAAGGATAAAAGAAGTAAACAGTCTTGACCTCTTTTAATGTTAAAGAAAGTTGTTCTAATGTTTATACTATCAAAAGGGGTTCTCATGCTGCGTTCCCAGCAGATTAAAAAATCTCAACCTCTTTTAATGCTAAGCATATCGTTATAGCACATGAACATAGGCAATTCATATATGTAATAGTAGGTTCGAAAACATATATACTATCATTACATGATTAGTAACTTGCGTATATATGATTAAGAAATTACCTAAATACATTGTGTTTTTTTCTGCATGAACAAACACTCACTAAAAAACATTTTTTTCGTTTTTGTATAGCACTATATATGGTGCTCGTTGGAAAGATAATAAAGCGATCGTTAATTTGGTATAATTTTTTTTCAAAAAACTGTCATACATAAAAGTTACTAACGTTTAAAAATTGTGAGCGGAAAATAAGAAAAAAATAAAGATAAAAATATTAATTAACATATTTGAAATTTTAAAATAATTAATAGTTCACTAACATTTAAAAAATGTGAGAGGAAAATAAGAAAAAGATATTAATTAACATATTTAAAATTTTAAGATAATATAGATATAGATTTTATTTAAAATACAAAATAAATAAATTTAAAAGAAAGCTTAACATGATGCCACATGACACATTCAATTAAATGACACCTCATACAAACTCAATTCTTTTATTATAAGTTATAGATAATTAAGATACGTATATGTAGCGTCACAAGCTATACACATACGCATATATATATATATATATATATATATATATATATATATATAGGGTTAGGATACTTTGAGAACTTGATGAGTTGTGAGAACTCGACGTAAGCGATTTTTTTTTCACACTCGTGTAAAAACACGTAAACCCCGCTGTAAAAAAAAAATTAAAAAAATACATTAATTTACGCCAAATTACACCGGTGCAAGGGATTTTTATCCACGTATAAGTATATTAATATTTTATTCATTATTTTATTGTTTATTAATTATGGACCACATATTTATTTTTGATTAAAAAAAGTATGCGGTTATAAAGTGAGTTCCTATGGTTCTCACAACTCGTACGAGTTCTCAAAATATCTGAATCCTATATATATTCTTTTATATTCTTTACCATGGCAATAGTAATTAACCAATAACTAAAAGATTTTTTATTTTTATTTTTTTTGAAAAAAGGGCTTGAGCTTTTATCTCCACTTTCACACATCAAAGATTGAAGCATTTTACAACTATAAACTTTAACTATTTAACGTTAATCATGGGAACTAAAGAAATTTAAAAGAAAAATATTAAAGAACAAACTATAGGAACGTTTTGTAATTTACTCATGTAACATTTTTTTAACAAAGAGTCAACGAGGCTAAACTTTGTATTTATAACCTCGATAAATTAAATACAAGAAAACATATACTACTAAAAAACATGGCAAGAATATTTTTTTTTTTTTTTGAACGGCAAACTTCTACTCCTTGTGGGACTTGAACCCATGACCTCCCCCTTAGGTGTTCCTAGAAGCTTTGCTTCTACCATTGAGCCACCAAACCCAATAACATGGCAAGAATATAACCTTTGTCCAGAAAATATATATATATATATATCTTAAAGAACAAACCATAGGGACATTTTTTGTAATATATTCGTATAACTTTTATTTAACAAAACAGAGTCAACAAGGCTTAAATTTATATCTATTAACATCGATAAATTAAATACAACAAAATATACACTACTAGAAAAAAGAATAGTAAGAATATAACCTTTGTCCATGTGTAAGGATTTAAATCCAACACGGGTGTCCCAGAAGTATCTAAACGAATACTTAGTGGACCTGCAATAAAATGCATTGTACTTATTAAGAAAATCACATAGGATAATCTATGAGTTTGGTTGCAAGAGATGAGACCCATGGGTGCTAAACGGGTTGTGTTCGCATGTCTGACCCGAACTCAGAAATTTTACACGAACTCGAACACAACCCAAACCCAAAAATTGTGTCATACACATGAACCTGACCGACCCGATTTTCATGGGTTGACCCAAACCCGATCTGTTCAACCCGTATATTTTAAAACTCTTTTTTCGCAAACTAATATTTTAAATTAAATTTTTACTAAGAAACACAAGCCTATATAAAATATTTACATTTTAATTATAAAATCTTATGCCAATTTCTATTTTAAGTTATAAAGTATAGCATAAAATACATAACCAATTTAATTTATAACAAAAAACATATTGTAAAAATATAAAAAGTGTAAATGGGTTAAACGGGTCAACCCGCCAACCCACCCGGGTTAACCCGAACCCGACCTGTTTAGGTAAACGGTGATGCGGAGCATCGTAATAATTTAATATTTAGTTTAAAATTTGAATTTCCATGTTTATCGTATTTTAGTTTTATTTTGAACTATGATTGTAATCCTATAAATAGGACTCTAGAGTTAGTGTTTAGTCAGTTTTTGAGTATTGAATATTGTAAAGACACCTTTAAGGTCTCTTTAAACCATTCGGTTCAATTTATGGCATTTGATTAATCATATACTCTTTGAGCCATTTGATTGCATGTGCCAAACTGCATCAGTTGGTATCAGAGCGACTGATACCAACTGATACAGTTTCATATGCGATCAAATGGCTCAAGAACAATTGATTAATCAAAGACGATAAATCGAACCAAAGGTTCCAAGAACAATGTTCTTATTTTATAAATCAACCAAAAACTAACTAAAACAAAAACCGTATGTCCCCTTTTATAGGTGGAGAATCATAGTTAAAAGAGGAAACTAAATAAAAGATAAAGAAATCGAAATAATTAATAAAAAATAATCTTCTAATTAACTTGTAGATATTATTGCATCAAACGGGTTCATGGGTTCAACCTGAAACTGGCCCAACCCATTTAGACTAAACCTAACTCCGCTAATTTCGTGTTAGGTTTGGTTCGTGTTTTCGGATCGTCTCAAAAATTCACACCCCTAATGAGACCTATCTGTTTAACTTAGCCATTAATATTATGTATCACTATCATTATAGATAAATTTATAATTGATCCAGTTGAAATCTAGTTAACATGTCATTCAGTCTTGCACAATATTAAGGTCACTACATGCATATATTATATTGTATAAAATATATGTTAAAATATCTACTATCACAACTTAACTTAACTTTTCATTAAAAAACTAATTTATCTATTTTCAACTTACATAACCTAACCAAACCTAAACCAATAGTTTATTAAGTAGAAAATATAATATTTTAATATGGCAACCGATTGCAACCACGGGTTGCATGGGCAAACCGGTTGTGTCCTTTGAATACAATTTTCATTTATTTTTTTCAAATGTCTTTTGTCTTTCGTGTATTTATTGCAACCGACTGGGGTGAAAGCTCGCCATATAGTGCATAGTCTTATGAAAAAACAAGCTCAACAAACTTACCAATTTGATAGAGGAAAGGGAAAAGTCCAGAAGTGCCCGGTCCACCGGTGAGGTAAAGAAGAAGAGGGTCATGTGCAGGATCTCTTTGCGACTCGACAAAGTAGTAGAAGAACTGAATTTCATTCTTAGCTCCGATTCCAACATACCTATTGACGACATAAGTAGATACATAGTTAATTCTCTAAACTAACAAAATATGTGATAGAAAAACATATGCATACGTACCCGGTCTCGAAAGTGAAAGGAAGATCACCACGAAAACCAGGGAGCCTCTTGACTATAGATTTGGAGTTTGATAATGTCACAAAGATGATGAAAATGGAAAGTGTTATGTATTTGGACTCCATAGTATGTCTAAACTGCTTCCACCTTTGAATATACGATCTAAATATACCTATATATATATATAGTGCAGTTGGGTATCTTATTTTATAATATATTGATATCTGGATGTCCAATTATTAAAAATTATACAGCTTTCTATAATGGGCCACTCGTTTTGACAGTGATAAATTAAAATAATCATATTTGCTAAAAATAGCTTAGCTTGTTAGATTTGGCCAGAAAAGTGGTTGGACGTTTAATTTTATTTTATTCGGTTTTTCATAATCTATTAATCTATTAATATATATAAAAGAAAATGTATATACTGACGTGACGTGCAATGGAGACCTCAACCTTCCTTTAAGAGTGTCACGTGATATCATAATTGAGAGTTTTTTGTGTTTTTGAAATATTTCTTTTTTTAATTAAATTGAGTTATTTTAAGAAAAAAGAATTTAAAAATAAATTTAAAATTTTCTCTCTCATATTTCCTCTCATAATTTTTAAACGTTTATATCTTTTATATACGGGATTTTTTAAAGAAAAAATTACACCAAATTAACGAGCATTTTATTATTTTTCCAACGAGTACCATAGTGCTATATAAAAAACGGAGAAAAAATCGACTATTTTTTGTGGGGTTTCGTTCATACAGGAAAAAAACATATAAAGTGTTCATGTTATTCATTAATCATGTTTTTTCTTTTAAACCATATTTTTATCTACAATGTTAAAAATCAACCCAATCGCCATGTTATCATTGGAATTTTACTAGGTATACTTCATCAAGAGAAGCTAGGAGAAAGAATCGCGCAACACTGCAACACATGGTATCAGCTTATAGCAAGGTTATTTTTTTTATTTATTTAATTACAAGAGTAATAATTATTACTATTAGTATTAGTATTATTAGAATAGTTATATTTTTCAACCCCGGGGGGAAGAATTGATAGTTGCTGACGTGGCGTTCAATGGTGGCCTCAACCATCTCTTGATTATGCCACGTGGCATAATGAGATGCAATAGTTACAACTTTCAACTTAAGTGTTTGTTTAGTTGATTAGGTTAGGAATTATAAGAGCCACTAGGTTATGTACCCGTGTGATACACGGGTTGAACAATTTAAATTATATATATTATATATAAATTTAAAATATAATTAAGAAAAAATAGATTACATATTTTATTTAAAATAAAAAAAGTTGTCTTTACAACCGAAAAAATATTAAATATTCATCAGCCCCTAAATGATTTATTGTAAAAAACATTTTTATTCACATAAAACTTTTTTCAAACATTCCAAAATATATCTTCCATACCGTGGCTATTACCTTATAAGACTGTAGTTACAACAAAACAAAAAAAAAATCAAAAAGTAATAAAGGTAAATCTGTTTAGGCTAGGATATAAAAAAATGAAATTAATTTAAAAGTATCTCCTCATCCGTTAAACCATCCAAATCGAGTATTGTTCATTTTGAAATTTGACATCAAGTTTATTCCAAAACCAAAGTATTTCTAACCTTGAGTGTATAATCATTTTTTTTCTAACATCAAGGTCTTTAAACATAATGACATTTATTGGTTTAATTCATGAGGGAGTGCCATGTGTCCCTCATGTGTTTTCTTTTATTATATAGTGTAGATGTAGATGTAGATGTAGATAGTGTAGATGTAGATTAGAATGTGAGAAATTGGAGAGATGTGATGAGTTTTTGAATAGTTGCAGCTTACATAAGTGATTATTTAGATGATTACTGATTAGGTTTTAGATTAGGAAATATGAGTTATTACTGATTAGAATACTATGAACATGCAATGATTGAGAGATCTTATGGTTAGTTAACTTGAGCCATTTGCAATAGGTTATCACGTAAAATTAGATTTTTCAACCCCGGGACCCTCCCGGGGTAATCAGCTAGTTTTATAATAATGATGAATCACTAATTTTTTTTAACGGCTAATTTGTCGCTTATTTTTTACACCCTTTTATTAAAAAAAATTTCCTCTTATGAGGCTAAAAAATAAATAAATAAGGCTTGAACTCTCAACTTTCCATTTAAAACATAACACCTTTACCACCACACCACAATCACTTGTTTTTTTAAAGGCTTATTTCATTGAAAATGCTTGTACAACCCTAAACTACAGGTCCCAAGTTTAATCCCTACCTACAAACCGGTGTTCTGCTTGCCTAAGCTTAAACCGTCACGAAAATTTTTTGTGATATACATGATCGAACCTATGACCTACCCCAAAATAAAAACCCTTAAAAAAAATCCACCTACCTCAAACCATTTATTACCAAAGATCATTCGCCACAATCACTTTTTTAATGTAGCACCTTTGTTTCTTTCCTACCTACCCACTTCAATATTAAAATAAGCACGTTTATTTTGCTAAAAATAGTGAAGCTTTTAGAAAAGTCATTTTTCTTTGGATAAAATCTCGAAACTGCTTGTGCTACCAAGATAAAAAAAAAAAATGGATAGGTCAATTTAGTAGGGAAAAAAATAGCTGCGTACTATTGATACATCCCAATAGGCTATTTTTATACCTGTATAAAATTATACACCTCGTATAGATACACCTCATCGTAATGACAACTATTGTACTTTCTTTCTTTAAAAAAAAAAAAGGTTTGATGTAAAACGTTATATTATAACTATCAGTGAAAATGGTTATGTTTTAATTTCTTAGACAGAAGGGTATGGGATCGACAAAGGGCATCGGTGGGTGAGGTGGAAGGCAATGCCGACGGGGAACACCACCCCCCCCCCCCCCCACGATGGCAAATCGGTGAAAACGGTAACATCCCACCGTGTCTACCGTCTCATTTCCCAATGCATAATTAAAAATCCAACCGTTGGATTGTGACCGTTTGCACCATTTTTTTTTAAAAAAAAAAATTTAACTATTTTAACTTCTATTTAAATACCATAAACCCCACATTTTACCCCACACTTTTTATACACTTTCTAATCTTTTATACAAATTTTTATATAAATCTTCATGGATCCAAGGCGTCCTTTCTTCCCTAACACACCCGGTAACCCCTCAAACCAACCCCCGTTCGGATTTCCTAACACACCCGGTACTTCCGCGTCACAACCACTATCCTTTGGCGCGTTTAACACCCCTTTGAATCCATGGCAATTTCAACAACCATGGCAAATGCATCAACCTCAATGGCAACCAATACCCGAAACACAAACACAACACGAGCACGATTTTGTTTCTTTGGCCTCGCACGATGATCACATACCCGAAACCCAAGTCCCCACCCAACAAAACCAATCGGCCCCAAGAAAAAAAACCGTCAAAAAGGGAAAAAAAACGGGCCCAAGATGAAGGTCCTAGTACCAAGGCCGATTCCATTCCTTGGACTCCCATTGAGTTGGAGGCGCTAGCACAAGCTTGGGTTATCGCTTCTACGGACCCAATACTAGGTAAATTTCATAATTTTTTTAAAAACCTTTCGTATATATATCTATACTATATTAATAAGCATATAGGAAGGGTAGAAATGGTCATTTGCCACATGTACAAGCGTTGAAAGCATGTTGTACAGGGATCAATGCATAAAAACTCTTAAACATTTAAAGAGTGCAAGCTATGATGCTTCATGTACAAGCCTATTATGCTTAAAAAATAAACACGGGTATATTACTACATTATTCTGATTAGGATTAGGGTTTCTTTCAACCCACCTCACATCCTCTTTATCCGCCCCCATCTCCCTGCGATTAAGATCTAGGGTTTCAAGACAGCATATCAAGATCCAGGGTTCCGCCACCATCTCCCTGCCTTCTCTTTCTATCCAGACATAGGAGCATCGCTGAGATGGAGCTGCAGGTGGTTTTCCTAACACCGCCTCCTGTATCGTTTCTTCCGCTGTTGTCTTGGTACCTTCTTTTTAACAAGATCGACCGTTTCGGTTTGTGATTTGAGTATTTTATGTTTATACGTAGTTATAAGTTTCAGATCTGCGGAAATGCAAATCATAAGTCTTGATAATATAGAAAAGTTTCTATATTATGTTGCATCTGTGTAATACTTTCATGTTATAGAAAAGTTTCCCAAACTTTACATGTTATAAGTTTCTTTAAAAAGTTTTGCTTCTGTTTTTGGATCTATTTATGTTGCATCTGTGTAATACTTTCAGATCTGCGGAAATGCAAATCATAAGTCTTGATAATATAGAAAATTTCACCATACATGTCTGATGTTAGATCCGGAAATTAACTAATTTTGATGTTTGTTTTTGGCTGAGATTTGTACAGGGAACTCATGAGAAGCAGGTTCATATGTGGAGTGGTTACAAACATTGTTTCTATGAGAAACACTAGATGTCATTTATTTCACATAACAACTAAAGTCTCGATGTCACATAGAGTTATAGGCGTTAGTAAATAAGTTCAACTACAACATTAAAATAACACAACAAAAGACTTCTTCAAGAATTCCTAAGCTTGCCTTCTTAATGTCCTTACTTGATTTCCTGAAAAACATGCTTAAAATCGTCAACTGAAAGTTGGTGAGTTCGTAGATTTTGATGACTCGATAAAGTAGTTTGTTTTCAAGAGAATTCGTTGTCTGTGTCCATGCAGAATATAGTTACCATGAGCCCCATAACCAAACCCCGACTTCCTTGTACGCCCTAACCAATGCCTTATCACAGAACATTGAAAAACATGGATAATATGCAATCATTTGACAACAATCAAGGTTAGCGCGACTAACCATGAAAGGGGGTGTCAACCCAAATAGTACTATTCATATGATCCACGACTTATTGCTAAGTTAATGGTTATGGTTGTCTGGGGACTTTGTTGTGATAATGTTGTCTAACTCATATAACACATATTGTTGTCATGTACAAATGTAGGTCTGAAGCATGTTTCTCCCCCGAAGTTGTAAAACAGAAAAGGGGTCACGAAACTCACCTCAAGTCCGCGTGAGTCTAGCAAGAATGTATGTCTGACAACTACGTATCCCGACTTATACGTCCTATATACATACATGGATACCTTAGATTTATACAAGAAGTAGTCCATGGTACTCGTGGTTCACTCAATCTTTTGTGATACATTTGTTCAGTTTCCTTGGTGACGTTTATGTTACTCGAAAATAGTAGTTTTAATAGGAAAACCCAATTTTCTATACCTTGGTTCCTAACACATGTTATTAATTATAAAACATATGTTTTTATTCGAAATGAGTTATAATATTTACAAACTACACTTGACCTTTGTTACATGTACACACAAGCATCACATATATATGTGTGTACTCACACATACACACGCGTATATATATGTAGGTCCTTTGAATGGATCGATTACAAGCCAGGTCAGATCTATCAAGGTGCGGAATCCCTTGATAGATGTTTATGCAAACTAAGAATCAACACGAACGAAGAACACAACGAATAATATAAAACTGGCTTGCCTATTGATAATATTTCAGTGGAAACAAATATCAATTACAAGCTTGCAAACCAAAAACTCTAACCCTAGCCTACACCCCATGCACCTATTTATAGTGCATGGGCTGAACGAAGAAGCCCAAGAAAAGATTCCTTCTCTAACTTCTCCTTCAGGAGAAGATACACTAACTTCTCCTTCAGGAGAAGATGCTCTAACTTCTCCTTTAGGAGAAGATGCTCAAAGGCATCTTTTCCTATGCCATCTTCGTTCATCAATAATGTTAGCTAGGATTTAAACAAAAGACTATCATACTTGACTTATAACTCCGTCAAGCATGTTACAATTAAACTATCAACCAACACAAAAACGATACTAATCTAGAGAAGCATTTGTCACACAAACATGCACTAACAATGTTAAAACGTGTAGGACCGATACTACATCACCAATCGCTCCTGATTATCTCCACAAGACGTCAAACCGAATATATAAAACAATAAATAATATATGTGTAAAACCAAGAATCTTACTTTCATATATGTTTAACAAGTCGGCACAGATTCTTCATACATACTGTAACAACCGGCAAAATTAAGGTAATTCCGTACTAATTAACTATACGCGATTAACGTAATTAAACGTAATTATGTGTTGATTATTTAACTGAGGCCTTAGAAAGATAGCAATTCCCAAATAATGCATAGGAATGCATAAGTTTAATGACAAAGCATGATAGGATCGTGTGCAAGCAAATCTATCCGGTATGGACACTGGCGATTACCCGGTAAAAGTTAAATAAGCGAAACGAACCCCGGACACCCGGGATATAAAATAAAAGATAATTTCACAAAATATAATGAGTTTTGGAACCCCAAAGCCATACGTGAAAACTTATTGTACAAATCTCCCGGTAACGAATAAAGTGCGCGTACCGCACCCGACACGCGCGTAACATGTAATTTCACCCGGCAAAAGCCAAAATAATTTATCAGTGATTAAACGGGACTATGTTTAAGGAATATTAAGGGTATTTTAATATTCGGATGACACGCGATTAAAAACCCAAGAATACCCGGACGGTACCCGAACAAGATTAACTTAACTAATTATGGGTATTATTTAGCAAAGTGGACCCCACCAAGACCCCTTGGGGCCGGCCTATGGCCCTCCAAATGATTAATATACTTGTTAATCTTATTAAACCATTAGGATTAATATTAATCATGAGGTTGCATGATCAAGTATTGGGCAATAGAATTCACCAAATCCTCTCCACTCTCTCTCTCAAAACTCACGGCCCAAGCACCCTCTTAATCTTCCAAAGATTTTATTTTGTGATCTTACAATATCCCTTAAATCTTCCATAATCTAGATAAGATATTGGGTAATCTTTGCAAGATTTGAAGAGATATTATATACACACTAGTAAGAACACTTGAATCAAAATCCAAAATTTCTTCTTCTTCTTCTCTTGTGGTCGTAGCCTTACACCCCTCCACATACATTTTTCTTACAATTTTTACACTACCAAATCACCTCTAGATCATTAACCTTCAAAACCCCATTGTGTGTTTCAAGAGCTTGGAGCTTAACCCTTTCGAAGAACACACTAAACCCCATCCAATCCAAGGTTCTTGTCTTCCCTAGCCTTGAGCTAGTAGTAAGTTTAACCTTGTTTTGATTGTTAATGTTCATATTATGTGTTTTTATGAGCAAGTTGTACATTGATGGGTAAAATATGGTTTTGAAACATAAAGATAATGTATCTTACAAGAATAAAAATGGAAGAATAATAATATGGATACAACTTGGATTTGATAATTAATAATGTGATATTTTAAGAAAATATAGAAATGTGTACATACACTTTAGTTGGGTGATGATTGAAACATGATTTGTGAAAAGGAATTGAATATGATAAAAGATGATTTTAATCATCATAAGATGACTAGTTAATGTCAAAAATATCTTAGAATGTGTTAGATGATCATGAATGAAAAAGTCACATGTTCAAAGTCTACTCACTTGGATGAGTGAAAATTTGATATTAGATAAAAACATGAAACCCACATGTTAATAGCATTAATAATGGAATAAAAGACTATTAAAAGTGAAATGGTGTAAAAATACCCAAACATGAAAAATATGATTCTTCAAAGTCCACTAATTCGGAAGGAAAAATGCTAACTTTGAAAGTTGTGATGGAAAATGCAACAAGTATAAGTTTAGGGACTAATACTGTAACTTAGAAAGTTGAGGGACTAAAATATGTATTTTAGAAACTTTGGTCCAAAAATGTGTTCACAGAAAGTTCGGTGTCAAAAACGTAAATAATAGTTTTTCCAATTGTAGTTTTGATAAACATGACAAACCTACTTATGTATATTTTGAAAGATGTATTTTTATAAAAATAGAAGTTTTATAAAAATAGGAGGCTAAGTTAACATAAGGATTTTATAAAAATAAAGGTTTTATAAAATATTAGTAAAGACTTGGGAAGACTTGTACAAAAATGGATACGGCAAGATCTGGATGCTACTGTCGTAGCTCGGCGCGGCGCTCTCAACGTTCGACATCCCTGGCAAATGAACCGTACAAATGTTTATGTATTATTCATTAGATAGACAAGTATACATTTACGGTAATCTTCCTAACTTCTAATATTGAAATAACACGTATCATTACCCATGGCTAGCTTGGTTGGAATCTCCTCATACCCAATGTTCGTTGGAAAATTAGTTTATCGCGTTTTGCATTTACTTTGAAAGCTTATCTTTTTGAACCAAATCCGGTTATGGTTTAGATTTCAAAAATACTAATTCGCTATAACCTTGGCTCTGATACCACTTTCTGTCACACCACGCCTATGACGGAAACACGTGGCGCGACGGTTCAAAATGATTAAGCCAAGATTAATGCAAATCACAAGTAATTAAAGAAACTGGTCATTTATTCAAGCGTCGAAAAACATGTTGATTATTCATACATAATTGAAAATTGTTTTAAGACAAATAAGGAGGCTCCTCAACTATATCCCGATTTCCTTGGGATAGAGTGACGAGACCTCTTTAAAACATCCAACGCCCAGTTTAGAGATTCTCCCAGCCCTGCTTGCCATGTCGTCCTTCATCTATCAATTACCTGAAAGATATGTTTAAAAATTTGTCAATATATAAATATTGGTGAGTTCACAAGTTTTAGTTTAACAAAACTTTATCTCATGGGAATTTCCTTGTTATGACAATTTATAGGAGTTGCAAGTTCCTACAATTCTACTTGAGCCTATAACCAAACCAAGACAAATAATAATGCCCCGCCCCAAGTCGTTACTCGGTATTCCTACGACTTGATTTCAGAATACGTGCACCCCAGGCATACGCCGATGCATAATCGACGCTATCGATTAGGGGTGGGCCTTGTCAGGCACCAATAGTACTATCCAAATATTCCTTCGGTTTCACTTACCTGAATTAATGATTATAGTAGAGAGGTCTCAACACCGAGTGGCGATCACAACTCAAGTATCCAACCCGTCAAACAATTCCCAACATATCTTTCCCCCGTAAAAACGTTAAATAGTTTAGAAATGGGGTCGTGAGACTCACCTGAAACTGTGCTCGGCTCAAAGAAGAAAATAGCAAATTTTGCGGTCTCGCACCTACAAACGTCCTAGACGTATAAGTCACTACACCTATAGTGCATGTGCCTTGGCAAGTTGTACACCCAACTCCCCGACCACGTATTATCCAAATTCCCGTTTAATTAGTCTCGTATCCTAGGTTCATTGGCGATGGATTACCCTTTTCTTACAAGTTTAATACTCTTTGTAACTTGTATACTATTATTCTCGACACGACTCTACCCAATGTATAATTATTTTCCCATTTAAATAATTATACTTAGGATCGTTTCGCTCGATATAATATAATTTCTTATTACCCGATCCGACTTACTTTGCCACATATTTATTTTCCCATTTAAATAAATATGCTAAGTTCTTGTCGTTTGGTAATATATTCTTAACGCCCGACTCGACTCACCATGCCGTACATTTATTTTCCCATTTAAATAAATATACTAGGATCTTGTCGGTATTCACACGTTCGTAGACATACTTCACCTACTCGTCTCGGTTTTCCTTCTCGCATATCTACTTTCCCATTCAAATAGATATACTAGAATTTCGTCGAGACGAGCATGTGTACATGTATCAATGCGTGAATTTTACTTGTTAAGTCCATGTGTCGCTTAGCGTTTTTAGTTCATTACGTTATGTTTCCTCCCACGAATATTCTTTCTAACACTTAGGAAAGTGTTACATAAGTTTCACCCTTATTATATATTTTATTTCTTAAAATATATATATTTTCATCTTGCCGCAATGGCATTCTTTTCTCATTTGTCCGCTTATCCGTTACCGTTAGTTCATGTTATTGAGTTCGTTAGTTAGCTTTTTCCATATTTTCTTTCAATATGCGTTCTATGGAAATATTATTCGTACTTCCAATTCCGAACACATATTACTTGGAAAAATATACTTTTGTATTTTTAGTTCAACTTGTTAACTTGTAACCCAAAAATGTTTCCGATACTTTTATATTCCCATTTATATAAACCCCCACCGATCGAGGTTGTAGTACTCGATCCCGAGGACGATGATATGGAGGTTGACGCCGCCGTTGGAGGCGCAGACGTAGATAGCTCCGACGAGACCGACCCCAGTGAGGACCCAGCATGGGCCCCCGCTGGAGGCGACGTGGCCGCCGTGGCCGATCTACCGATGGCCGAGGCACCACAGGCTGACTTGCCTCTAGTGCCCTTTCAGACCGCACCACTGCCAACACACCCCATCCGAGCCGTCAGGGATTTCCCTGTAAGCTGTGCAGGTCCGTCGAAACCCGCCCCCACACAGTCTGAGACTGTGGAGTCTCCCTTTGATTGACATGCCCACGTCGATCGTGAGCCACTACCCACCCCACACATCCCCGTTCCCCCGGGCATGAGACTTGTGCCCGTTGCCCGAGGACACAACGGGTGGATCTCGGACGACTCCGACGACGAGTCGACTGCGTCGGTGGAGCACATTGCTATACCGATTCCACCGGCAGACCTGGAGGAGCCCATTGCTCCGATGATAGAGCACGCCACCACTGCACCAGCCGCCCTACTCGCCCTACCAGAGCCCGTACCACAGAATGGGCCAGCCTCTGCTGGGCACACCCTCGAGGGTAGCTCAGCCCGTAGCTCTGAGCTGCACCGAGCAGGCTTGGCAGCTCACGCCACTGCTAGCCCCACCACCCCTACCGCCGTGATATCCGCTCCTGAGTGGGTCGCTGTCACACAGCCCCTCATGGTCCCACTAGCCGAGCTCATAGTCCCCTCATCAGCACCCATGACACTACCTATCACCACCTTCCCCATACTACCACCCCTACCCGAGATGCTCACCATACCACCACCTGCACCGTTCACTGTGGGTGCAGGAGCCCCCTTTATGATGCCACCACTTGCACCGTATACTCTAGGTGCAGGAGACCCATACCAGATGCCACCCCACTTCTTCACTGGATTACAGGGCTTTGCCCCACCCTTCACACCCTTACCGATGCCAGATATTGTCGGCCCGTCCCAACCAACATACACTGATATCCCCGGGCCGTCACAGCCCCACGGGATGGCCCCACTGTCCGGACCGGCATGGTCCACAGTGATCTCTTTGGAGAGAGACTTTCAGACTCTCACCGACACGGTGCAGCGCACCGTGAACCAGATGGAGCAGCAGGCCCAGCTCATGTGGGCCAGGATCATCGACGCCAGAGATGCACTGGCGCATTATGCTGAGGAGCTACTGCGCATGGACGCGCATTGCGGGATTACGGGCAACGCACATTTCGCGCATCGCCAATTCTTGTATGATCGTATTATGGTGATTAGTATGTCCATTAGCATGTACGCCCCCCAGTATCAGTATCCGCCGCCGCCACCCCAGTAGAGATACTTCAGGGACACTTGGAGGATCACCTGCAGACAAAGGTAGTAGTAGTAGTAGTATGGTAGCACAGCATGGGTTATAGCACCCATCTGCATTTTTGCCTAGCCGAGCGGGTTGTGCCGGTATATGACATTATATTTCTATTGTATTTCAAAAGAACGATGTATGAGGAATGTATCCTCGGTTTTTGTTATTGCGAACAAATCATTGTACTCGTGGTATTGAAATTAATGAAAATTTTGTTATGGTAAAATATGTGTTATGGTTGTCTACGATTATTATTACCTACTCTGTATATATTGTGATTTGTGCGATGATGTGGTGACGGTGTGATGATTATTGTGTTCATGTGTTGAGTTGTTATTTATACCTTATGTATGACGATATTGTATGAATGATCGCCAAATTAATCTTTGATAATTATTATTGAAGAAAAATGGCACCAGCCACCCGAAGCAACAGTGGAAATGGAGGACTACCCACAACACCCGAGGAGCTTGAAGCCCTAGTCTCGGAGCGCATAGCCCGAGCCCTCGTGGAACACAATGCCACCCGCACTGAAAGATCGCGGGATCGAACGGGGAGCGACCGACGCGAAACCTCCCCTACCGGTAAGAGGGTTACGAATATATGCAATGGGAGTTTTCATGAAACTCCTACCCCATAATAACATGCTATTTTATTATTGCAGAGACGGCCTCGCGAGAGCGTGGCTGCACGTTTAAAGCCTTTCTGGACTGCAAGCCACTCAACTTCAGTGGCACTGAGGGCTCTGTCGGACTAGTCAAGTGGTTCGAGAAAACTGAAGCAGTGGTCCGTATCAGCAGCTGTACCCCGCGACAAGCTGTCATGTACTCCACTAACCTATTTCTGGATCAAGCACTAACATGGTGGAACAACCAAGTACAATCACTAGGAGACGATGCTGCTTACTCCTTGTCATGGTCGGAGTTGAAAGAACTGATGATCGCCGAATACTGCCCGGCGAGTGAAGTGCAAAAGCTAGAAACCGAGTTCTGGAACCTCACCATGGTTGGATCGGACGTAACTGGGTACACGTCCAGATTCCATGATCTCTCCCGATTAGTGCCTCGCTTGGTTACCCCGGAAAGCAAGAAGGTGGAACGGTACCTATTCGGGTTGGCGCCACAGATACGCGGCATGGTCACTGCTTCCAAACCTACGACCATGCGCGAGGCTATCGACCTCGCTCTGAGCCTCACTGAAGATGCCATTCGAATGGGCACTTTAATCCGGAAAGTATCAGGGTTGAAGCTTACTGAGTCCAGCAGCGTAGAGGGTAAGAATCTGGGTACAAGTTCAACAATTGGGTCCAGCGACCAGGGGAATAAGCCGAGGTTTGGGAAGCGTAAGCGCGATGAAAGGAAAAAGGATGGATCATCGGGTAGTTCAGGCAAGAAAGGGAAAGGGTATGTAGCCACTGGACGTGGAAACAATGGGAAACAAGGTTACCAAGGAAAGAATGAGGTGATCTGCGGTAAGTGCCGCCGTTCTGGGCACAAGACAGAAGAATGCAGGTCAGGGACACCAAAGAACGGAGGAGCGAGGCCCTGCTTCGCATGTGGATCGCTCGATCATTGGAAGAGGGATTGTCCTAAGCTCAACAACCAAGCCCGTGGGCGGGCATTCGTGATCGGTGCCGGTGATGCACGACAAGACCCTAACGTGGTCACTGGTACGTTCCCTCTTAATGGTCATTATGCTTCTGTATTGTTTGATACTGGCGCCGATTTTAGCTTCGTATCTATCGAATTTAAAAGATTACTTGGGCTAAAAACTAGCAAACTAGACACACCATATTCTATAGAACTGGCTAACGGTAAAACTATAGAAACACGAGAAGTAGCGAAAGATTGTAAGTTAGATCTCTGTGGTCACGAGTTTGGCATTGATCTATTGCCAGTCGTACTGGGTAGTTTTGACATAGTCGTTGGCATGGATTGGTTATCCGCGCACCGCGCCGTCGTTGTTTGCAACGACAAGGTAATTCAAGTTCCCCTCGCGAGCGGTGAAACCCTATCAATCCAAGGGGAAAGGCGTGGGACACCGTTAAGAATTATTACCAGCATGAAGGCCCGAAAGTGTTTAAGGAAAGGTCTTGTTGCATTCTTGGCGCACGTGGTAGATAAGAAGGCCGACGAGCGAAAGTTAGAAGACATTCCGATAGCCAGAGATTTTCCAGATGTGTTCCCAGAAGATTTGCCGGGATTGCCACCACCTCGACAAGTCGAGTTCAGCATCGACCTTGTTCCTGGAGCTGCACCCATAGCGCGATCGCCATATCGCTTAGCTCCATCCGAGATGCAGGAACTATCTGGTCAACTGCAAGAGTTGTTAGACAAAGGTTTCATAAGACCAAGCTTCTCACCATGGGGAGCTCCCGTCTTATTTGTAAAGAAGAAGGATGGTACTTTTTGAATGTGCATTGACTATCGGGAACTGAACAAGTTAACCATTAAGAATCGCTATCCTCTTCCCAGGATCGACGATTTATTTGATCAACTTCAAGGATCCAGCTTCTACTCCAAAATTGATCTAAGGTCCGGCTATCACCAGTTGCGTATCGAAGAAGAGGATGTACCAAAAACGGCATTCAGGACACGTTATGGGCACTATGAATTTTTGGTAATGCCATTCGGTTTAACCAACGCACCAGCTGTTTTCATGGACTTGATGAATCGCGTGTGTAAGCCATACTTGGACAAATTCGTCATTGTCTTTATTGATGACATCTTGATCTATTCACGCACTAAGGAAGAACATGAGGATCACCTTCGGTTAATCCTTGAGGTACTACGCAAAGAGAAGCTCTATGCTAAGTTCTCGAAATGTGACTTTTGGATTCGAGAGGTTCACTTCCTAGGCCACGTAGTGAATGAAAAGGGTATACATGTCGATCCCGCCAAGATCGAAGCAATTAAAAATTGGGACGCCCCTAGAACTCCAACAGAAGTACGACAATTTCTTGGCCTTGCGGGTTACTACAGAAGGTTCATCGAGAACTTTTCTAAGATAGCACAGTCTTTAACCATGCTAACCCAAAAGGATAAGAAGTTCGAATGGACGGAAAAGCAAGAAGTGGCGTTTCAATTGCTAAAAGATAAGTTATGTGGCGCCCCGATACTATCACTCCCCGATGGTATGGAAGACTTTGTGGTTTATTGTGACGCCTCTCACCAGGGATTGGGTTGCGTATTGATGCAACGAGAAAAGGTCATAGCGTATGCTTCCAGACAACTAAAGATCCATGAGAAGAATTACACTACACACGATTTAGAATTGGGAGCCGTGGTATTCGCGCTCAAGATATGGAGACATTATTTATATGGAACCAAGTGTACAATCTTCACCGATCATAAAAGTTTGCAGCACATCTTTGATCAGAAGGAATTGAACATGCGACAACGGCGATGGATCGAATTATTGAACGATTACGATTGTGAGATAAAGTACCATCCCGGGAAAGCGAATGTTGTAGCTGACGCCTTAAGTCGCAAGGAACGGGTTAAACCGTTGCGTGTCCGAGCTTTGGGTCTAACTATCCACACGAACCTGACTGACCGGATTCGTGAAGCTCAAATCAACGCTCTTAAACCCGAGAATGTCAAAAGTGAAAGATTGCGGAAGATGGTTGATTCACTGGAGCCAAAGGCGGATCAAACCTTGTATTTCATGAATAGAATTTGGGTACCGGTGTATGGTGGATTGTGCGAACTAGTATTGGCCGAAGCTCACAGCTCTCGATATTCGGTTCACCCTGGTGCAGACAAGATGTTTCACGATTTGAAAGAACTTTATTGGTGGCCAAATTTCAAGAGAGATATAGCGGCATATGTTGCGCGATGCTTGACTTGCGTGAAGGTCAAAGCCGAGCATCAGAGACCATCCGGCTTGCTCCAGCAACCGGAAATACCGGAATGGAAATGGGAGCAGATCTCCATGGATTTCATTACCAAGTTACCAAGTTACCCAAGACAACAAGCGGCCATGACATGATCTGGGTAATCGTTGATCGATTGACAAAATCTGCACACTTCCTCCCGATTCGCGAAACGGATAAGTTGGAGAAACTGACCCGTTTGTACATTAAGGAAGTAGTGTCTAAGCATGGTGTACCTATTTCCATCATCTCCGATCGAGATAGTCGTTTCACCTCAAGATTTTGGGAAAGTTTGAATGAAGCCCTCGGTACTCGCCTTGACATGAGTACCGCATATCATCCCCAAACCGATGGTCAAAGTGAACGAACCATCCAGACCTTGGAAGATATGTTACGGGCATGCGCAATCGATTTCAGCGGTAATTGGGATACACACTTGCCACTGGTGGAGTTTTCGTATAACAACAGTTACCACACGAGCATTCAAGCTGCACCTTTTGAAGCTCTATATGGACGCAAGTGTAGATCTCCTCTATGTTGGGCTGAAGTTGGAGAAAAGCAACTTACCGGGCCCGAAATTGTTCAAGAGACGACGGATAAGGTCTTTTTGATAAAAGAACGTCTCAAAGCGGCACGTGACCGGCAGAAAAGCTACGCAGATATGAGGCGAAAGCCTTTGGAATTTCAAGTCGGAGACAGGGTCCTACTAAAGGTGTCACCTTGGAAAGGTGTCGCGCGCTTTGGGAAGCGCGGAAAGCTGAACCCACGGTATGTTGGACTGTTCGAAATCTTGTCCAGAGTAGGCCCCGTAGCATACAAGCTCAAGTTACCACAAGAGCTTAACGGTGTACATGACACGTTCCACGTGTCAAACTTGAAGAAGTGCTTATCCGACGAAACTCTCATCATCCCTGCGGACGAAATCCACATTTAACGACAAGTTACACTTCGTCGAAGAACCAATCGAAGTAACCGATTGGAAGGTCCAAAAGTTAAGACGCAGTAAGATCAGATTGGTCAAAGTGCGTTGGAATGCCAAGCGTGGACCGGAGTTCACGTGGGAAAGGCTGGACCGGATGAAGCAAAAATATCCCGCCCTATTCGAGAAGACCCCTATACCGGAGAACTCGAAGTGAATTCCGGGACGGAGTTCTCTTAACGGGGGGAGAATGTAACAACCGGCAAAATTAAGGTAATTCCGTACTAATTAACTATACGCGATTAACGTAATTAAACGTAATTATGTGTTGATTATTTAACTGAGGCCTTAGAAAGATAGAAATTCCCAAATAATGCATAGGAATGCATAAGTTTAATGACAAAGCATGATAGGATCGTGTGCAAGCAAATCTATCCAGTATGGACACTGGCGATTACCCAGTAAAAGTTAAATAAGCGAAACGAACCCCGGACACCCGGGATATAAAATAAAAGATAATTTCACAAAATATAATGATTTTTGGAACCCCAAAGCCATACGTGAAAACTTATTGTACGAATCTCCCGGTAACGAATAAAGTGCGCGTACCGCACCCGACACGCGCGTAACATGTAATTTCACCCGGCAAAAGCCAAAATAATTTATCAGTGATTAAACGGGACTATGTTTAAGGAATATTAAGGGTATTTTAATATTCGGATGACACGCGATTAAAAACCCAAGAATACCCGGACGGTACCCGAACAAGATTAACTTAACTAATTATGGGTATTATTTAGCAAAGTGGACCCCACCAAGACCCCTTGGGGCCGGCCTATGGCCCTCCAAATGATTAATATCCTTGTTAATCTTATTAAACCATTAGGATTAATATTAATCATGAGGTTTCATGATCAAGTATTGGGCAATACAATTCACCAAATCCTCTCCACTCTCTCTCTCAAAACTCACGGCCCAAGCACCCTCTTAATCTTCCAAAGATTTTATTTTGTGATCTTACAATATCCCTTAAATCTTCCATAATCTAGATAAGATATTGGGTAATCTTTGCAAGATTTGAAGAGATATTATATACACACTAGTAAGAACACTTGAATCAAAATCCAAAATTTCTTCTTCTTCTTCTCTTGTGGCCGTAGCCTTACACCCCTCCACATACATTTTTCTTACAATTTTTATACTACCAAATCACCTCTAGATCATTAACCTTCAAAACCCCATTGTGTGTTTCAAGAGCTTGGAGCTTAACCCTTTGGAAGAACACACTAAACCCCATCCAATCCAAGGTTCTTGTCTTCCCTAGCCTTGAGCTAGTAGTAAGTTTAACCTTGTTTTGATTGTTAATGTTCATATTATGTGTTTTTATGAGCAAGTTGTACATTGATGGGTAAAATATGGTTTTGAAACATAAAGATAATGTATCTTACAAGAATAAAAATGGAAGAATAATAATATGGATAAAACTTGGATTTGATAATTAATAATGTGATATTTTAAGAAAATATAGAAATGGTATTTTTATAAAAATAGGAGCCTAAGTTAACATAAGGATTTTATAAAAATAAAGGTTTTATAAAATATTAGTAAAGACTTGGGAAGAGTTGTACAAAAATGGATACTTTTATATAAATGGGAATATAAAAGTATCGGAAACATTTTTGGGTTACAAGTTAACAAGTTGAACTAAAAATACAAAAGTATATTTTTCCAAGTAATATGTGTTCGGAATTGGAAGTACGAATAATATTTCCATAGAACGCATATTGAAAGAAAATATGGAAAAAGCTAACTAACGAACTCAATAACATGAACTAACGGTAACGGATAAGCGGACAAATGAGAAAAGAATGTCATTGCGGCAAGATGAAAATATATATATTTTAAGAAATAAAATATATAATAAGGGTGAAACTTATGTAACACTTTCCTAAGTGTTAGAAAGAATATTCGTGGGAGGAAACATAACGTAATGAACTAAAAACGCTAAGCGACACATGGACTTAACAAGTAAAATTCACGCATTGATACATGTACACATGCTCGTCTCGACGAAATTCTAGTATATCTATTTGAATGGGAAAGTAGATATGCGAGAAGGAAAACCGAGACGAGTAGGTGAAGTATGTCTACGAACGTGTGAATACCGACAAGATCCTAGTATATTTATTTAAATGGGAAAATAAATGTACGGCATGGTGAGTCGAGTCGGGCGTTAAGAATATATTACCAAACGACAAGAACTTAGCATATTTATTTAAATGGGAAAATAAATATGTGGCAAAGTAAGTCGGATCGGGTAATAAGAAATTATATTATATCGAGCGAAACGATCCTAAGTATAATTATTTAAATGGGAAAATAATTATACGTTGGGTAGAGTCGTGTCGAGAATAATAGTATACAAGTTACAAAGAGTATTAAACTTGTAAGAAAAGGGTAATCCATCGCCAATGAACCTAGGATACGAGACTAATTAAACGGGAATTTGGATAATACGTGGTCGGGGAGTTGGGTTTACAACTTGCCAAGGCACATGCACTATAGGTGTAGTGACTTATACGTCTAGGACGTTTGTAGGTGCGAGACCGCAAAATTTGCTATTTTCTTCTTTGAGCCGAGCACAATTTCAGGTGAGTCTGACGGCCCCATTTCTAAACTATTTAACGTTTTTACGGGGGAAAGATATGTTGGGAATTGTTTGACGGGTTGGATACTTGAGTTGTGATCGCCACTCGGGGTTGAGACCTCTCTACTATAATCATTAATTCAGGAAAGTGAAACCGAAGGAATATTTGGATAGTACTATTGGTGCCTGACAAGGCCCACCCCTAATCGATAACGTCGATTATGCATCGGCGTATGCCTGGGGTGCACGTATTCTGAAATCAAGTCGTAGGAATACCGAGTAACGACTTGGGGCGGGGCATTATTATTTGTCTTGGTTTGGTTATAGGCTCAAGTAGAATTGTAGGAACTTGCAACTCCTATAAATTGTCATAACAAGGAAATTCCCATGAGATAAAGTTTTGTTAAACTAAAACCTGTGAACTCACCAATATTTATATATTGACAAATTTTTAAACATATCTTTCAGGTAATTGATAGATGAAGGACGACATGGCAAGCAGGGCCGGGGGAATCTCTAAACTGGGCGTTGGATGTTTTGAAGAGGTCTCGTCACTCTATCCCAAGGAAATCGGGATATAGTTGAGGAGCCTCCTTATTTGTCTTAAAACAATTTTCAATTATGTATGAATAATCAACATGTTTTTTGACGCTTGAATAAATGACCAGTTTCTTTAATTACTTGTGATTTGCATTAATCTTGGCTTAATCCTCTTGAACCGTCGTGCCACGTGTTTCCGCCATAGGCGTGGTGTGACACATACACACATACATACGTTGTTGAATGGGGCGCCGGCCTGAGGTGAGCTCAACCTCAGGCCAACCTGGACTAGACTACACACAGTAGTCTTCTCCTAAGAGCCTATTGCAACCATCTCACCGAAACCCTAAACCCTTACACAAATATATATAGGCTAACTAATTAACTAAGTTTGGGCTGGGCCTTAGGCACACTTGCCTAGGCTACCACAATCGCCCCTACTCTAGTTCTATTAGACTAAGCCCATACGAGTTGCATAGCCACGGTCACAAATGCACCAACAAACTCCCCCTTGACCGTTGCTATCAACTCTGACAAACACTGATAATCATCAGTCACAAAACATGCACTAACAATATACATATTTTTACATATGTGTATTCCAATACATACCCATATACATATGCATCTTGGTAGTCCATACACATTAATACTTATGTTTATAGATTTGTCCATACACACACTTATTACATACATATATATACGTGCATATACTTATGAACACACACATACATGATCCACATTCATACATAAGTATACTTATAGGTTAAACATTTCATTATACAAGTGTTTGTGACAAAACATATACATCTATATATATATACACACACATCGCACGCATACACACATATCAAACGAAGTTTCAATAAGTTTTCATAAAACAAGTTTTATAAGTTGTGATTTAAGATAGTGTATGCCTAAACATGGTATCTACATCATGAGTATGGGTGAACACTAGTGTATGAAGATAGATGGTGACTATAGAAACAAAGAGATAGATAGATAGATATTCATACCTTACTTTGGACTTGAACTAGACAAGCTTGGAACTAAGGAAGCTTGGGACTAGAGGAGTGTGGAGAGTGTGTGGGTGTTTGAGAGTGAAGTAGTGAGTGGTGTGAGTGAAAATGATCATCCAAGGCCTCCTATTTATAGGGAAAGAGAGAGAGAGAGAGATAGCGATAGGGAGAGGGACGAGAGAGATAGAGAGATTTACGAGAGAGTGAGAGAGGAAAAGTGGGTGGGTTCTAATTATGGCAAGTCAACTATCATGGAACTTGGAGATTCATAGATCATTCCATGTTTGGTTAAAATCTTACTTTGTTTTGAATCTAACCTACAAATCTTACATCTAATCAATCTTAGTGGTTGATGAATCAAATGATTATGTTGGGTAAGAATCTAGCAAATGTGACAATTCATAAGATTATTCTAGAACCTCATTTTACCATGTGCTTATTTAGGGTTTGACTTTGATTAAAAAAAGATTGATATAGGTAGGGGCGATGTTAAGTAGGAACAAGGAAAGGGGTGTGTGTTATTTTGGGTAAAGATCTTTCATGGATTGTTGAGCTTTAAGAAATCTTACCATATTTGTTAACCATCATCATTATGTTTCTAGTCTCTTTTTGACTAATCTTATGATTCGATTTAATACAGGTTTAGGTATGGATTATACCTCAAGTGAATGACCATTCAAAGGATCTACCTTGGGTCTTGGAAGTAAAAGATGTTTATGTAGGGAGGAAGGGGGCGACAGCTGCAAGGGATCAAGGAGACAAGATCAAGTTGTTTTGGGTATGTAATCTTGCTTGGATTCAAGTGATTAAGGAATATTCTTGCCAAAAATGAAAGGTGATCTTATAAGATTTGTTGGATTAGGAGGAACATAATCATGGTCATTAGATATGTAGGGATCTTAGGTGACAAGGGGATGACGGTTGTAGGGGCCAAAAGGGACAATATTTTGTGTCAATCTAGGAAGGAAATCTTGGTGATAAAAAGGTGTTTGGCCTTTTATGTGTAAGATCATGATCATATCTTTTAGGGTTATTAGTCAATTTCTAGGAAAGTTCAAGGGTGACTAATTGTAGTAAATGGGACATCATGAATCTAAGTGTGATTAAAGCAACTTCCATATTAGTGAAAATCATAATCTATTGATGTGATTAGTTACATAAGCACTTAAGAATTGTCGTTCTTGATGGTTATATGGCTTTCCCATGCATAAGTCATACTAAAATAATTATATGCACATAAAAAATAAAATAAAAATAAAAACTCGTCTAGTAAGTGTACTGGTTGACTTGGAAAATAGGCGGGTGTCACAGCCTGCGCGCCCTGCACGTGAGAATTGGTACCCACCCCTTCAGAGGTGAATTACTAAATGAAATTTTCATAGGAAAAAGTAAATAAAAATGTATATAAAATTTGAAAATCCAGTTCAACTACCTATCCGGTTCATCCAGTGTGACCTAAACAGGCCAATTGTAGTGAAAGCGGTTAAGAGTACCCAACTGGACTGGTTATGTTGCATAAGAGTGCTCTTCACAAATAACACATGCCATAAATCATGAAAACCCATAATACATATCTTGGTCATACATACATCCATCCATCCATCCATCCTATGGTCCTAGTATACCTTATCATCAAATATTTGCTAATATGCTATCATGGAGTTGTAAATATTTTTATATGTAAAAGAAATAGGATGTTGTACATCTTTGCATACCTAAATTTTGATAAATTCTTTGAAAACTTCAAACAATGATAATAGGGATATTTTTGCTAATTAGGAGTCACTTCTATAAACACGAGAAGCGAGCCATCCATTCAAAAGGACTACAGCTTCTTTAGGCTTGTTCAGTGATACAGAATGTCCTCCACCCTACATGATACAAATGGTTCACTTGTTATTCTTTTATTAATTAGATTTTAACAATATATGTTGCTACATGCGATCTAATTATGTCATCTTTCTTACCTTTATAGTTGCATACACTAACGAATATCCCGTCGTCGCATAAGTCGTTTGATATCTACAAGAATAAATCAATCACTTTGCGTTATTAGTTTTGTATAAATCTTAAAATAGAGATGACTAGAAATTTTGAGCTCACCCGACAACTTGATTATCAACAAACCATGGATTCCATGAGCTTTTAATCGGGACGTTGAGAGATTCTATCCATTGCTTTACGCCCACGTATGGAAATGTCATGTCATGATCACCACTGTTAATTGAATTATTAGAGGAAGTTAGATAATTTCAATAAAACTGAACGTAAAACGATATCGCAAGTGCATATGAGTTAAATTACTAGCCAGTGATTGAATTCGAAACACATATGTAAGCATAAATATTGCATATAAGTAGGAAATTGTTTTTTGAATGAAATGGCATGCAATATGTAAGAGGCGGGCCTTGTTAATTACGCTTATTCCTATCTAATCTAAAATGGAATGTAACGGTGTAGAGATCATATGTAAACATAGTATCTATTTAGATATGCTCAAGTGATCCCTTTTTACAATGAGAATGTAAATAACCCTATTCTACCCATGGACCGAGTTAAAATGAACTTATAATTAAGAATCGACTGTGAGTATGAGTGCTAGTACCTGATGATCAATGCTTGACAATTTCTTGAAACAAGTTGTTTGTGATCATCAACAACGCTTAATACGTCATATGAGTAACATATGGTGTCATTTTTCCCGAAAGTGTAATGGATGGTTTCATTTGTTTTCTCCCACACACCTATTGTTCCCTGTAAAAGAAAAAAAAAGTGATTTTTTTTTTAAATTGTGTTAGAACCATACATAGTGAAATTGGAACAACTTTTGTATTAAAGCAATTGAATATGGGAGTTCAAGACTAAAGATGTTGAAACACATGAACACGAATGGAGGATGCTACATATGTGGCAAGGAGCATTATATGGCCGAGAAGTCCATATAAAGGTGTAATGGTTAAGTTACCCCCATTTTAGGGTGGTAAGGAGCATGCGCATTAAAATTAATCACAAAGTCTCTTATTTCGACATATTTCCTCTCTATGGATTATGCCTTCAGGACTATATATTATGATGGTCGATTGGAAAGCCTCTTCCACACACATCACATGGCATTCAGCCATTCACCAAGCCCCTCCCTCATGTAAAATTAAGCCTTTATGGTCCGAGCTTTGTGTCGATGGAACAAAATAAAAGTTAACAATGGATGGAATAATGCTTAATTTTGATCAACTTAACTTGTGTCTATATTACTATTACTATAGAATATATATACACGTTATAACACTGAAATAATCTAACATAATTAATCCAAACCTTATTTAAGGTGAACATTAAGTTTTAAGCCACATAACATACCCTCTCAAGTGTGGGATTGAATTAGCAAGGTGTCAAATGCATCTTTTATTATCACAAGTAATGAGAATCAATGCGGACAACATACGTACCTCACGAACATGGAGAGCTTTTTGAACTTCTTTCGCATTTGCCCAAGCATCTATGGTTATCTTTGTAGCAGCCTAAACACAAAAGATATTGTAAAGTCCCTTTAGTTATCTAAAAATAGGTGTTACATATGATTTGTAAAAGAAATATGTAATATGTGTGTGACTTAGTCTATTAATTCAGAAATGAAAAATTACGGGACAATCTGGCGCTGGATTAATGTCGTCACAGATCGGCTCCAATATATTTGCCGTGTTAATATCCTTTAAGCACTGAAATTAGAAACTAGTTAGGATTAAAGTTGTAATACATGGAATAATATGTTTGACCCAAGGTAATATGTATATACCTCATCTACCCTTTTAAGATTATCCAAACATAAGGTATTGCTTGAATCAGGGTATATGTAGTTACCACGACATGTTTCTTTTGTAGACTGGAACATAAAACAATCAATCAAATGTTTTCGTTAGAACATATGTTACTCACCTGTTGTGTTATGAAGTTAATATTAAATATAAAATAACTTTTAGTACCTTGTAGATATCGTCTGAAATAAGTGCGACCCGGTGAGCAAATTCTATTCTTGAATTTAAATCAATGAATCTATCGGTGAGAGGGCTAACAATTAAGTACCCCTGTATGCCAAGGAAATTAATATTTAATTATATGAGAATTTTTAATGTAATTAAATAATAAAAAAACATTTATTAAGTTGAAATGAGCTAAAACAAAATAATTTTCAACGATATTATTAAGTTTATACAGTTGGATATTTAGTATTATTCACCTTAATATTCAGTTGTGGTTCACTTCCACGTTCATTACCTAGAATTAAAAATCAGATAAATAAAGTAAGTACAATAATTTAAAAGTCATAAATTTGTTTGGTTAAACGGCCAACTAAATACCATTTAAACTGCCAATGGGTTATCACTGACAAATGACAGACTATTGGGTAGCCCACGCCACAAATTCATGAAAACCCGGCCGCCCAAAAGCCCACTGCGGCAAAACCCTTATGGATCGGATTCGAACTTGAGAAATCGTTCTTTTTCAACTAGCCGATTTTTAAATCTCCTTTACTGATCTATTTATTTGTGTAGAGTATTATTTGTTAAGAATAATATTTTGTTTATATTTATTTTTACATTTATATATAACCCCCCCCCCCCCCCCCCCCCTCTCTCTATACATGTGTGTATATGTGTAACTTTCAAATTATTTATGACGTTACCGACTAGTGAAACACCAACTAATTAGCAAGAAGATCGATGGCTTTGAAACCAATAACTAGTCCGGTTACAAAAAAAAAAAAAAAAAAAAAAAAAAAAAAAAGAATGAACTTTATCTACACGTGCATTCTTCCGAGTTATAATATGAAGCAAGCAACATGAATGATGTTGAAGTATATGTTGTAGATGGTTCTTACCTTTGTACACCTCTAAAGTAACCGGTGGTACGAGAATGCCCATGTATGAAATTCCAGATATGTACAATGGATTACTAAGGAAGTTGGGATACTCTACAAACCACTGTCATTACATATATGTAGTCAGTCATTAAGTCACTAACATACTTTAATCAAGCAATTATACTTTGGACAAAAACAACTACTACTTTCAGTAAGAACTAGTAGAGCTAACTAACAAAAGAAGCCATTAATCCAGTAAAAGTGTAAAACAAATAGAAGTTTCACAATGTTTACGTTTTATCATTTATGCCATATTGTCTTGTTAGAAAAAATCGATATGTAAATGAACTTAACATAAGACCATCTTTAGTGGTAACGTGAAACGGGCGTGGATTTTGTCAAAAACGCCCCAAAAAAGTCGGGTACACGGCCCCCCCGAGGCGTTTTGGGTGGTTTTTTTGGCTTTGGCGTGGAAATTTTAATGCAATTTTTGGGCGTGGTAGTTCTTCTTTTTAGAGGGTCAATCAATACTATCCAAGTAGAGGGGAGGCCTGTAGGGCGTGGAATTGAGCTTCCACTACACTTGGCCTAAGTAGATTCCTGAATCTGAAACTCATGGTCGAATCTAGGGATATTTGAGTCAGTTAAATCATTTTTATTTCTCAAAAGGGTATTTAATTAGTGTATTTTTGTGACTCTTCAACAAAAAGAACTAAAATAAAAATAGGTTTATTTTCATATCAAAAAATTAAACAAAAGTTAAAGCGATAGAAGTAAGTTCTCTCACCTTTCTGAGAAACTCATAACTATGTAGAGCAAGAATAGAGTCACTGCTTCTCCATCCTTCCCATGTTGTAGCATATGAAAACCCGACACCGGCCGGTAGATCTAAGAATATTACATTAGCTTCCTACAAAATTTCAGAAAATCTTTTATTAATAATTGCATATTTATATATATAAAGGAATAAAAAAAAAACTTAAAAATACAATTAACACTTCGAGAAACCTGCTTTAAATAAGAATTTTCTTATTTTTCTTATTTTTTTATATCATTAATCTTTGCCAAAAAAAAAAAAAAAAAAAAAAAAAAAACTATATGTATAGGTTGCGAGATACATATGTTAAGCTTGTAAACCACATAAATATACCTCATATAATTAAGATCCATATATGTATAGGTTTCGGGGGTCTCACTGAAAGCAGTCTCTCTATTCTTAGGGGTAGAGGTAAGGTTGTCTACATCTTACCCTCCTCAGACCCTACCTTAGCTTTGCTATAGGTGGGATTAACTGAGTATGATGATGATGATATGTAGCGTCACAAGCTACACACACACACACACACACACACACACACACATATATATATATATATATATAGGAGGTGGGTATTTTGAAAACCCACTCGAGTTAAGAAAACTCTGAAAACCCGTCAAAAAAACCATCTAAAAAAGGTTTTTTTTTTTTTTTTTTGAAAAAAGTACACAAGGTAACATACATGTTTTTAAGCGTTTTGGGCCAAAAAAATAAAAAAAAGCTCCGAACGAATATTTTAAAAAAAAATAAACAACGTTGTTACAAAGTTTGCGTTGTTACAGCGCTGTTAACATATGTTTTCTGCTTTTTACCATATGTTACAGCGCTGTTAACATATGTTTCTATTTTTTTTAACATATCTTAACATCGCTGTTACAAAGTTTGTTTATTTTTTTTTAAAAATATTCTTTCGGCGCTTTTTCTATTTTTTTGGCCCAAAACGCTTAAAAACATGTATCTTGTGTATTTTTTTCATAAAAAAAAAACTTTTTTAGATGGTTTTTTGACGGGTTTTCAAAGTTTTCTTAACTCGAGTGGGTTTTCAATTTATACTTTCCCTATATATATATAGGCTAAGTATCCACAAAAAACCCTCTAAAACGAAGAAACTCGGTAAACTCTAACTTCCCGAGCTTTTTATCATCTGAAAAAATTAGGGTATGTAATATACATGATTTTAAGAGTTTTGAGCCAAAAAAATCAAAAAAGCGCCGAGTGGATATTTTTTAAAAAAATAAATAAGTTTTTTTTGTGTTACGCATGTTACACAAAAACAGACATGTTACATATGCAACACAAAAAACTTATTTATTTTTTTTAAAAATATCCACTCGGCGCTTTTTAGTTTTTTTTGGCTCAAAACTCTTAAAAACATGTATATTACATACCCTAATTTTTTCAGATGATAAAAAGTTCGGGAAGTCAGAGTTTACCGAGTTTCTTCGTTTTGAGTGGGTTTTTATTTAATCCTCCCCATATATATATATATATATATATATATATATATATATATATATATATATATATAAAGTTTCTTGATCTACATATATTCTTTTATATTCTTTACCATAGTAATAGTAATTAACCTATAACTAAAAGATTTTTTTTTTTTTTTTTTTTTTTTGAAGAAAGGGCTCGAGCTTTTATATTCTTAACACTTCGAGCTTTAACTATTTAACGTTAATCATGGTAACTAAAAAAATTTTAAAAAAAAAATATTAAAGAACAAACTATAGGGACATTTTGTAATTTACTCATATAACATTTTTTTAACAAAGAGTCAACGAGGCTAAAATTTATATTTATAACTTCGATAAATTAAATACAAGAAAACATATACTACTAAAAAAACATGGCAAGAATATAACCTTTGTCCATGGAGACTAAATCAGATAAAAAAAAAAAAAAAAAAATCTTAAAGAACAAACTATAGGGACATTTTTTGTAATATGTTCGTATAACTTTTATTAAACAAAACAGAGTCTAACGAGGCTGAAATTTATATCTATTAACATCGATAAATTAAATACAACAAAACATACACTACTAGAAAAAAATAGTAAGAATATAACCTTTGTCCATGTGTAAGGATTTAAATCCAGCACGGGTGTCCCAGAAGTATCTAAACGAATACTTAGTGGACCTGCAATAAAATGCATTGTACTCATTAAGAAAATCACATAGGATAATCTATGAGTTTGGTTGCAAGAGATGAGACCCATGGGTGCTAAACGGGTTGTATTCGCATGTCCGACTCAAACCTAGACCTGTTTAGCTAAACGGGTTTGTGAGTTCAACACTTCAACCTGAAACTGACCCAACCCATTTAGACTACACCTAAGTCTGCTAATTTCATGTTAGGTTCGGGTCATGTTTTCGAATAGTCTCATAATTTCACACCCCTAATGAGCCCTATCTGTTTAACACAGTCATTAATATTATGTATCACTATCATTATAAATTTATAATTGATCCCGTTAACATGTCATTCAGTCTTGCACAATATTAAGGTCACTATATGCATATATTATATTATATAAAATATATGTTAGAATATCCACTATCACAACTTAACTTAACTTTTCATTAAAAAACTAATTTATCTATTTTCAACTTACATAACCTAACCCAACCTAAACCAATAGTTTATTAAGTAAATTTGATTTACAATTATTAAATATTGATTATTATTTAAAAAGTAATGCAAAAGTAGAAACTATAATATTTTAATATGGCAACCAATTGCAACCACGGGTTGCATGGGCAAACCGGTTGTGTCATTTGAATACAATTTTCATTTATTTTTTTCAAATGTCTTTTGTCTTTCGTGTATTTATTGCAACCGACTGAGGTGAAAGTTCGCCATATAGTGCATAGTCTTATGAAAAAACAAGCTCAACAAACTTACCAATTTGATAGAGGAAAGGGAAAAGTCCAGAAGTGCCCGGTCCACCGGTGAGGTAAAGAAGAAGAGGGTCATGTGCCGGATCTCTTTGCGACTCGACAAAGTAGTAGAAGAACTGAATTTCATTCTTAGCTCCGATTCCAACATACCTATTGACGACATAAGTAGATATATAGTTAATTTTATAAACTAACAAAATATGTGATCGAAAAACATATGCATACGTACCCGGTCTCGAAAGTGAAAGGAAGATCACCACGAAAACCAGGGAGCCTCTTGACTATTGATTTGGAGTTTGATAATGTCACAAAGATGATGACAAGGAAAAGTGTTACGTATTTGGACTCCATAATATGTCTAAACTGCTCCCACCTTTGAATATACGATCCAAATATACCTATATATATAATGCAGTTGGGTATCTTATTTTATAATATAATATAATATATTGATTGATAAGCTATTTTTTATTACTTTGGGATCTGGATATGTAATAATTAAAAATTATACAGCTTGTATAATGGCGACCGATTTGAAAGTGATAAATTAAAATAAGCACATTTGATAGATAAATAGTGAAGCTTTTTATATTTGACAAGAAAAGTGGTTGGACATTACTTTAATTGTACACGGTTACCAAGTACAGCACGGTATCACCGTCGTCATACACGCTGGTAGTGGTCCTGTGGAACGTTTTGCTGGTGCTCTTTACCGTGCTGGTACCGGCTGTTTTTGTGTTTTTTTATAAATGACAAGTTTTCATTTTACCCCGTATGTTTTAGTGTTTTTTTTTTTTATTTTAACCGTCTGTTTCATATGTATAACGTTTATTTATGTAGGGTTTTGTATTAACCGTATGTTTATTAGAATGTAAAGTAAATAAAAAAAACTTGCATTGATAAATACTAAAAAATACATTAAAAACAAAGAAAAACACTTAAAGTTTGCGCAACATTCGCCATGCCTCGACATGGTCGAAAGCGTTGTCGTATCGAACCTCATACTCATATTGAGCGAATTCGATAGCCAACTCCTCGTCAAGCTCCGGATCATCCGCCACTTGTTGCTCGTATAGGGTGGTTCACCTCTCACATTTGATGTTGAGATCGCCCCACTTGAGCTGGAGGTCGCGGACAGTCTTGGTTGTGTTGTGGCCAACGTGTTCAACGAAGTCGCTAAACACTCGAGCCGAAAACCCCTCGGGGGGGAAGGCCGACCCATCGTCCCGGGGGGGGGGGGGAGTTGAATTTCGGGGTCGTTCGACGCATTCTTGTGGCAAACCACAAGGGTCATTTCTTCTTCTTCGGTCCACGGGTTCATTTTTGTGTGTGTTTGGGTTTTTAAACCGTGGTAAATTGTGGCTTTTTAACCCCACGGTTTGATCACTTTATATACAACGACGGTGACACTGTTAAATTTAAGTCACTGACCGTTTAGTTGAGTCAATTCAAATTACTCGACGGTTTCCAAGATAAACAATTAAATTTGGCTGACCGTTTGGTGGGACGGTTGAAATAGTAGAAATAAATGTAAAAAAACGTGTAAAAATGTAAAAAAAAAAAAAAAAAAAAAGTTTGGGTATGTAAATGAAAATAAATAAAAGAATCAGTGGAGTGCTGCCTACAAAAACGTGTTTCAGTGAAGTAAACCAGTGAAGTAGTGTGACAAAGCAGGATTGGTTAGAATCAGTGAAAGATAAATTGAATTCTACAAGGGCACCTTAAGGCCTAAGACCTTTTGTAGTGGTGGGTTAATTTCAAGCCACTCCTTTCAACATTATGTGACATGTATCATGTGGGTCTCACATGAGACTTGAAATTAACAATGGATATAACGGTTTCAAGCTCCTTCCAATAATTACCGTTGAATATAATAATAATATTACCGTTTGAGTGGAGGAATTTGATTGGTGAGGGATGTAAGATTGGAGCAAGAAATCTTTCACGCCATCATGATTTCGCGCAGATTAACGCCCTCTGGGGCGGTGTTTGTGCTCTAACAGGGGCGTCAAATGCCCCATTAATGCCCTTTTAGACTACTACTACGGGCAAGGTTTTAAAAGGCTAAAACGGGCATCGAGGCGTTGTCCGGTAGCCTCACGAGGCGTAAGCCTCGAGACGGACCGAGGCGTAAGCCTCAAGATATTACTAAAAAAATAAAATATATATATATATATATATATATATCATAAAAATCACAATTTAATATAAAACAAACGACATAAATATTATAAAACCATCATAAAATAGTTCAACAAGACATAAAATAGTTAATGATGGAAAATAGTTCAAGACACCAAGCTAAATTGGGACGGTTATGACTTAAATATTAAAAAAGACGTTCTCCTCCGCATCATCATCATTGTTTTCATCAATAGAACTTGGATCGAAAGTTGGATCGTCGTCATCGTCTTCATCAACCAGATTAATTTGAACGTGTTTCCTTTTCCTAGATGATGAGCTCTCACCTTGTTCCCTAATTGACCCGCCAACTCCAATATTGTTATCTCCACTAATGTCATCCAAACTCGGGTCGGTTATCCACTCATCATCCGACTAAATCTCATCAACAACTAGCGGTTCCTCACCATCTTTTAGATTAGTCTTCCTTGTAAACTTTTGCTTCAGTTTCTTATTGTACATAACGTACACCAACTTATGCATTCTATCAGTGCTCAACCGATTTCTTCTTTTTGTATGGACTTGATTGAATGCACTCCAACTTCGTTCACAAGCCGAAGCCGAACAAGTAAGACCCAATACCTTCATCGCGAAGGCCTTTAGTTCCGGAACTTCATCTCCATAATGGTCCCACCATGTAACTATATATGTTAGGAATAAATAAGTCAGAGAATAAATGAATAATTAAAAAAATAGTTATAAATTATTTAATATAATATAATTACTTGGTACTCGCTGCATATATGAGCCGAGAGAAGCTCTATGTCCAAACAATCCTCTCTTGTATTTGTATTCATCAAGTTGAGCCTCAATCTTCATATAAACTTCATTATTCTTATAAAATCGTCCCATGCAACTATACAATCCTGTTTTTATTTCTCGGTGGTTGGAAACATCGGGACTTCATCTAAATCGGGGATTCAAGTAGTAGCCAGCCGCATGCAAGTGATGATGCATTTGGTTTTCCCATTTTTCATCAATGATGTCCCAAATCTCTTTATACTTTGATACATCTTTATCAAAGTTACTTGCAATTTTTTCCTTGCATTCATCCATGGCACCATAAATAAAAGCCATAGCAGGTGACCGCTCCCCATCAACAATCCTCAACACATCTACAAGTGGCTTTGCGGTTTTAAGAGAATAAACCACACTAGGCCAAAAATTTCTCTCGTCCATGACTATTTTTCTTATCTCTTTTCCATCAGTTTTCTTTGCCCAAGCACAATTAACCCATTCACTTGAAACAAACATTTGTTGTAATTGTTGTTTCAATTCATACACGCTTTCTATAGTCAAAAAAGCAGTGGCAAATCTAGTGGTGGCTGGTCGCATAAGATCTTTCTTTAAAAACTTTCTAGCCAAACTCAACACCCACTGATGGTTATAAATGAAATGGCTAATTCTTTTAGCTTTAATCACAACATTTTTTTGTTGTGGCAACTCCGCTAGTTTTTCAAGCATTAAGTCGATGCAATGCGCAGCACATGGGGTCCAATACAAGCTTTTCCTCTTTTCCATCAATAAAGCTCCAACCTTTTTGTATGCACTAGCATTATCTGTCACGACTTGCACAACAAGATCTTCACCAATTTCTTCAACCACCCCATCAAGCAACTCAAACAATTTTTGAGCATCCTTGATACAATCTGATGCATCAACCGTTTTCAAGAAAACCGTACCAAATGGATTATTCACCAAAAAGTTTATGAGACTCCTATTTCTCATATTAGACCAACCATCTGATAACAATGACACTCCGGTACTGTTCCACGTAGCTTTTATTTCATTAACAAGTGTCGTCGTTGTATTCACTTCTTCTTCTAGTATCCATGTCCTCAACTCGTACATGAATGGAGGTTTTAATCCTCGACCATAGTTACCAACCGATCGGAGCATGCTAATGAATGAAGGACTCGTTGCAACATTAAAAGGGATCGCATTCTTATAAAAAAATCTTCCAATGTCTAAGCAAACTTTGTTGTGTCGCCTTTAGCCATGGTTGGTGTCCTCTTCACTTCCGCCTTTGGTCCTTCCTCATTGTCTACTTCGGTATTCAAAAATCCAAACATACTTTGTTGTGCAGCTGTTGAATCACTTTTTACATCACCAGAAAATTCGCCACTTGCATTTCCACCAGCACCACTTCCAAAGTATGCTCCGGCATCAATTGCCTCCTCAAAATTCCGTTGGAAGTTGAATTTTGTAGTTTCAAACTTTTTAAGATATTCTTTAATCTCTTCTTTTACTTCCTGTGGCACTTGAAGACACGGTGCAACATTTTTGTGCGAGCCACCAAGATGTGCTTTCATCCTTGAAACTCCACCGGTAATAACTTTACTACAAAAGTTGCACTTTATGTATTTGTAACCTTTCTTTGTGCCTTCTGCTGGAACCTCATATTCCACACCATATTTCCAAGCTGGATCTTTTCTTGATCCCTTGCTAGCCATACTATCTAGAAAACATAATCATTGATTTTTATCAGCAAGATTTGATGCAAACAAATGTGTGCATTATGATGCAAAACAGACCCTATCTGGAAAACATAATCATTGATTTTTATCAGCAAGGTTTTTATCAGCAAGTTTTTAGCAGCAAGTTTTTTATCAGCAAGTTTTTTATCGGCAACTTTTTGGCAGCAAGGTTTTTATCAGCAAGTTTTTAGCAGCAAGATTTAATTCTATTCAGCCATACAATTAATCAGACCCTATATGTCAGACCATACAATATACACAACGAATTGGTACAAACAAATGTGTGCATTATGATGCAAAACTGGTACAAATATTAATTTCAAACCTAATCAAATATCAAAACAATCAAAACAGGTACAGGTTAAGAATAGAAAATGTACACAACGAATTAAACTTGCATACATATATTAAGATGTAGGTGACTATGAGATATGATAACCACAGTAATTCGATTATAAAAGAAATCAGAATGGGTAGAAAAAAGAAATCAGTTTAAACGGGTATTAGATAACTACTTCTAAAAGTTAGCAACTAAAACAAAAAACATGATGGCAGCCATACGATTTTACCTAGGAGAAATGGATGCTTGCTGCTGGCTGCTAGCTGCTTGCTGCAGCTAAAAGAATGAGTTTTAACCTACAAACTCATTTTTTTAACCTAAAAAACTCATTCTGTTGGGCCCACCAATAGTTTGCTTTTCTGTTGGGCCCACCAATTAAGCCCAAAAATTGCCCAGAAACTAAAATAAACATTCTTTGCCAAGGCTTAAGCCTCACCGCCCGCCTCAAAGCCTCGAACCGCCTCGGCTTCACTGAGGCTTACGTTTCAAAATTACCCAATGAGGCTAAGCCTCAGAGTCTATTTCTTACCGCCTCAGCCGAGGCGTAAGCCTCGAGGCGCACCTCGAAACACCTTTTTAAACCATGACTACAGGTAGTCTAATAAGATAAATCACTTGTTAATGTAGCACTTTTGTTTCTTTCCTACCTACCCACTTCAATACTAGAAAAGTCATTTTTCTCTGGATAAAATCTCAAAACGGCTTGTGCTGTCGACAGATCAAAAAATGGATAGGTCAATTTAGTATGGAAAAAAATAGTTGCGTACTATTTATACATCCATGTAGGCTATTTGTATACCTCTATACAATTCCTATAGAATTATAGGGCTCGTATAGATACACCTCGCCGTAATGACAACTATTGTATTTAAAAAAATGATGTAAAACATTATATTATAATTATTAGTGAAAGTGGTTAAGTTTTAATTTCTTACTTGGAAGTGTTACACGTGTTTATTTTCTTGTTTGAAAGTGTTACAATTTATTGTTAACAATGTTAAAAAATTAAAGAGTAAAATGCCATTTTCGTTCCTGAGGTTTGGCCACTTTTACGACTTTCGTTCAAAAAAGTTTATTTTTTGCATCTGGGTCCTCGAGGTTTCCAAATCTTGCAATTTTCATACTACTCACTAACCCCATCCATATTTAACTGTTAAATAAGGGGCAATTTCGTCCTAATAATAATAATAAATATCATTAATATACACATCCACCCCTACCTTACCCTACCCTACCCCTTCCCTCTTCTCTCTTCGAATAGATTATATCAGCAAAAATAAAACAACCATTGATCCACACCGGAAACTTACACCGTCTTTCGTCGGTGGAGAAAGCAGAGAGAGAAGGAGAGAATGCAGGTTTAGAGAGAGAAGGGAACACATTTGCCGACGGTTCTCCAATCAACTCTCGTTGGTGATTAAGTTGTGGGATTTGATATCGAAAACCACCACCCTTCTTTTCCCCTATATCAGGGGCAGTGGATGTGTTCTTAGCTTCTCTGCCAATGGGAGATGGGGTTTTGGGACACATAAGGTAGTGAGGGTTAGAAGAAAGTAGTGGTTCGAGGTTTCCGGCAACAGTAGTGGGGTAAGTATAGATAATCGCGGCGGTTCTAATGGTTCCAACGGTGATGGAATAAAGAGAAAGAAGGGGCTGCCGCCATGGTTCCAGCGACAGCGAAGGCTAGGGTTTGGTGGTGTTTACTCTTTTTTTATACTCCAATTAGATTCACCGCCTTTTTTACTTTAATTCAATTACTCCAAAAAATCGTTGTTGCAGCCTAGTATAAATTTGTTTCCTCCTCAGTTCCACACAGGATCCAGGTCTTCTTTCTCTTTGTTGATCCATGAAGGTTTGTTTATTTGCTTTGGTTCTTCTTACTCTCCCTTGGACAGTTACACGCTCTGATACCAATTGTTGGAGCTAATCGGATCGATCACGATAAAAAACGAAGAACACTATTAGACACAAAGTGTTTCTATTAATCAAAACCACACATAAAACATTAACCCTGCCAATCTATTTATATTAAACCTAAACAAGCTTTCCTAAACCAATACTAAAACTCAAATACTTAATTATCTAAAACTAATTAATTAAACTAACATTTATCTCTAATTTAATTCACTAAAAATTATCATAACAACCCTTCAACTTTTGACTTCTTTCACTTTTCACCCAAACCTAGGATTAAACCAAAACATGCATCACATGGTATTTAACAAGCCTCTTCCTAATGTAGATTTAAGTCTCCACTATCCAAGCTTTATGTCGTTAGACGTTTTTAACTTTGTGGGACAAAACCAAGGAGCCTTTTGACTATTGATTTGGAGTTTGATAATGTCACAAAGATGATGAAAAGGAAAAGTGTTATGTATTTGGACTCCATAATATGTCTAAACTACTCCCACCATTGAATATGCGATCTAAATATCAATATCAATATATACTACTATATAGTGTATTCTGGATGGGCAACATCGTCATTTAATATTTATTTATATGGGTAATAATGTAATTTCATTATATTGGTAAGACAAATTTAATACGAGAATTTAATACAAGTCAAGTTTCATTCATAATCTCTTTTTTAAGTAATTTTTTTTTATATTTATCAGTGATGCATTTTTTAAGACGATTGTTTTTTTAATTTGACAAAATTACAAAAGTCGTCCTTTATGTTTATAGTGAATTGCAAACCATTTCCTTTAAAACACAAATTACAGAAAACGTATTTTATGTTTACAAATCTTTACACATTATGTCCTTTGACACTAACTCAGTTAACTTTTCTTGTTAAATATGGCCAAGTGGATCCTATGTGAGGGTAGATTAGTCTTCTTACCCATTTATTATAAAAATAATCTTTTAATACATAAAACTATATAGACACACAACTCACTTTTTTCACCCTTAAGTTTAATCTTTCCCACATTCTTTGCCAACCAACACTATCACACCACCACTATACCCTCACATGAGGTCCCCTTGGTCATATTTTAATTAGAAAAAAATAGCTGGGTTAGGGTAAAATTATGTAACATGTAAGGGTTTGTAAATACAAAATACGTTTCTGTAATTTATGTTTTTAAAGGACATGATTTCCAACCACCTATAAACATAAAGGATGATTTTTGTAATTTACTCTTAATTTTTAAGATGCTCATTAACTATGTATATACACACATCTATGTCCGTTCACCTCCTTTCCAGTGCCTCCTCATTGCAGAAACTACTACTCACCTCCTTTCTATCAACACACCCTTTAAAACACATCTTTAATACAAGTCAAGTTTCATTTATAATCTCTTTTTTTATTAATTTTGTTTTTGTTTTTGATATTTATCATTGATGCATTTTTTTAAGACGATTGTTTTTTTTTTAATTTGACAAAATTACAAAAGTCGTCCTTTATGTTTATAGTGAATTGCAAACCATGTCCTTTAGAAACACAAATTACAGAAAACGTACTTTATTTTTACAAATCTTTACACGTTATGTCCTTTAACACTAATTCAGTTGACTTTTCTTGTTAAATATGGGCAAGTGGATCCCATGTGAGGGTTTATTAGTCTTTTTACCCACTTATTATAAAAATAATCTTTTAATACATAAAACTATATACACACACAACTCTCTCTTTTATCATCCTTAAGTTTAATCTTTCCCACATTCTTTGCCAACCAACACTATCACCTACCACCACTATACCCTCACATGAGGTCCCCTTAATCATATTTTAATGAGAAAAAAAATAACTGGGTTAGGGTAAAAGGATGTAACATGTAAGGGTTTGTAAATACAAAGTACATTTTCTGTAATTTATGTTTTTAAAGGACATGATTTCCAACCACCTATAAACATAAAGGATGATTTTTGTAATTTAATCTATGGCCAAGTGGATCCCATGTGAAGGTAGATTAGTCTTCTTACCCATTTATTATAAAAATAATCTTTTAATACATAAAACTATATACACACACAACTCTCTCTTTTCTCACCCTTAAGTTTAATCTTTCCCACATTCTTTCCAACCAACACTATCACCTACCACCACTATACCCTCACATGAGGTCCCCTTGATCATATTTTAATGAGAAAAAATAATTGGGTTAAGGTAAAAGGATGTAACATGTAAGGGTTTGTAAATACAAAGTACGTTTTCTATAATTTATGTTTTTAAAGGACATGATTTCCAACCACCTATAAACATAAAGGATGATTTTTGTAATTTACTCTTAATTTTTAAGACGCTCATTAACTATGTATATACACACATCTATGTCGGTTCACCTCCTTTCCAGTGCCTCCTCATTGCAGAAACTACTACTCACCTCATTTCCATCAACACACCCTTTAAAACACCATTGGGTGCGACTGATCACATCTTCAATCACCGTGCTTCTTTCGATATCCCTAATCAGTTTTAACCGGAATTTATTTTTCCCTTCCATTTACCAATTGAATCCTACTTTATACTCTTCGCAATAGCATCATGGTTTCTATATCGACGGAGTTGAGAAGAAGACAAGCTGAATCACAGGTGATGTTCGTGTGTCCACAACCGGTGGTTGAATTTGGAGGTCCTAAGAGTGTAATAAGAACACATTAACCGTGCGGTAATTACTTTGATTTAGCTACTGTTTTTATGAAATCTTCTCTGTTTAGGAGTTTGTTTCTTTGTTACAACACTTATAACATATACTTTGTTTTAAACAAAAAAAAAAAGTAATAGACAAGATATGGAGCAAAATACTAATTGTAAGTTTCTTAGTTAATTTATATCAAATGTTTTGTTATTGTTAGTTATTGATGTTAACAACCATTTATATTATTGGGAAATTAACGGTTGAGTTCGCTTAGGTAGAGGAATCAAATCTGAAATCTTTGTTTAACACGTCATAAAAACATATTTAAAACTAAACGGAATTGTTTAAATTCAGGTACACAGCTTAAGTGGAGATGTTCCTTCAGCGATTACTAATTTAAGGCTAGGCAAATTCTTGATAGTAGAGGAATTCCTACTGTTGAAGTTGATTTGTATACTAATAAAGGAATTTTTAGAGCTTTTGCTCCAAGTGGTGCTCCTTTAGAATGTATGTTCTCTTATGTTTTGTGATTTAAAATAGTTAATTATGTCTGTTAGTAGTGGTTAGAGTGATGTTTTCAAGTTATACACGTTAGCAAACTTGGTTAAAAATTAAGAATTAGTAACTTATGTTGAAATGTAAGATGATGATGGTGCTTTTATTATTTACTTAATTACTTGCAACATATAAGGAGCCGCTCTGATAAACCAATGGCCATAGATTTGACCGGATGTCTGACCATGTTAAAAAACATAAGGTGATTTTTATTACATTTTCTTTGATACTAGAGTTTGTCTCTTCCCAAAAATAGCTAAAGTGTGAACTTCAATTAGATAGAATTAGAATTAGAGTAATTTTTGTTGTTTAACTTTTGTATATTGACAATTGGTTAATGAAATTTTATTATTTAACAAGTAAGGAATACGTTTATATTACGCTCACCAAAAGAGGATCGGCAACACCCACTGCTGTGAATTATAAATTGTCGATTCCACTGCAATGCGCGAGCTCACAATACAATATCCCGCCCGCATAAACAAATTTTGTACCATAAACACACATAGGGGCTAGGGATGGCAATGGGTCGGGTTTGGGACGGGTTTAGGTAATCCCAACCCCATACCCGATTAGATATGCTTGTCCCAAACCCGTCCCAAAACCCGTCGGGTTTGTATCGGGTAATTACCCATCGGGTTACGGGTATACCCACGGGTTTCGGGTAAACCCATTAATTTTTAAAACATACCCATTAGGTTTATCCGACTAAAAACCCATCGAGTATCTATTGGGTAACTACTAACCAATACATTTAGCATTATTAAATATGTATGGAAATGATTACAATGTAAAAATATAAAATACTTAAATCATATAAAAACACTAAACGACATAGATAACAGATAATATAAAATAATTATTGATGTTTTTTAGCACAAGATGACAATTTAGATAGACAATTAGATATATTATGCATACATATTTAAAAAGATATATAAGAAATTATACCGGGTATCTAATCAGGTAAACGGGTATACTTTATCGGGTAATCAGGTCGGGTAAACGGGTATATCATCAAATCCCAAACCCACGAAAAAACTAAAAACTAATCCCATACCCGGACCCGTACCCGATTACCTTACCCCAAACCCGTCCCAAATGTGTCGGGTTTACCCATCGGGTTCGGGTTTGATTGTCATCCCTAATAGGGGCTCGAATGTAACATATTATTACTTAGGTGGTTTAACTAACCGGCATAGATTGTCACCTTACTTTCCTCACCGTTTAGACGGCGTTTCATATAAAGCAGAAAACAAACAGCGAACCGATTAACCAAACAACGTGCAGTCCCGCTGCAACACGCGGGCTCCTGCTAGTATATATATAATGCAGTTGGGTTTCTTATTTTATAATGCAGTTGGGATCTGGATGTGCAATAATTGAAAATTATATAGCATGTATAATGGGCCACTTGATTTGAAAGTGATATACTAAAATAAGCACATTTACTTTAATTTTGTTTTATTCTATTCATTCCTTTTGTAATGATAATAATAGATGAATCACTTGTTTACGTAGCACGTTTGTTTCTTTCCTACCTAACCACTAAGCACTAGAAAAGTCATTGTTCTCTGTAAAAAAATTCGGACCGGCTTGTGCTATCGACAGATCCAAAAATGGATAGGTCAATTTAGTAGAAAAAAAATAGCGACGTAATATTGATACATGCCAATGGGCTATTTTTATATCTCTATACAAGTCATATACAACTATATAGCTCGAATAGATATACCTCACCGTAATGACAACTATTGTATTAAAAAAAATGTAAAACATTATATTATAATTATTAGTGAAAGTGGTTACGTTTTAATTTCTTACTTGAAAGTGTTAAACGTATTTATTTTCTTGTTGAAAGTGTTACACAATTTATCGTTAACAATGTTAAAAAAATTAAAAGTTAAACACTTTGCAATAGTTAATTATAATGACTGTAATAAAAATGGAACATAATATCATTTGGCCTAAGGAAGTGCTTTTGAAACTTATATGGTTTTGTTTTTTACTCATAACTATGTTAACCCACAACCACCACCGACAACCAATATCAGTGATAAAAAAAAATGGGTTCGTTGTTCACTGAAAACCAATATCCACGCGTCCGAGGAACAAGTTATGTGGGACCACTCGTCAGAAAGGATTACCGCCGGTACGAAGGGTTACGATATAGGGTGTTTGAACTTGTTGATGTTTAAAGAAGTGTTTTTATCATGTGTCATATGAATGCGGTTAGAGGGTACCTATATAAGAAAAAGAATAGAGGTTATCAAAAATTAGTATTCTATTTTTACTGTTATCATATCGTTGGTTATAACTTATTAACTTGTACACGATGATATTGCATTTGAAAAACAAAGTGCACTTTTTGTGCTTATCTGTCTACCGTTTTGTTTACTTACCGATTGAATGCAATTAGAAAAACATATTTGAGCCGGGAACTTATAACAATTTATATCATGCGCTATTGAAGCTTATGGTTTCTTTTGATACTCATAATCATGGGAAACGAAAAAAAATTGATCTTAGAAGAGATTGACGATTTGGGTATAACGTTAGTCATGAGATCACCCTGGAGTTGATCATCATAGCTATAATAAAATGAAACATAATTGTAGATTCTCTAAAAACTGTTTTTCATATGCAAGAAAAATCATAAGCTTATAAATTGTTACAATTTACGAAATAAAATAAAAGATAATTTAAATAAAACAAAGAAAATAATTTAAAGAGTAAAGTCCTATTTGAGTCTCCGTGGTTTAGTCATTTTAACTACTTGAGTCCAAAATCAAAACTTGTCTCGATCTGAGTCCTTAAAGTTTCTAATCTTAACTTCTTGAGTCCAAAAGATAACCTCTGTTAGATTTTCTCAGTTAAATTTTGTTAAATGACTTAAATGCCCCTGGTTTGTATTTTTGTTTCTTTATTTATTAATTTAATCTACCACCTCACCTTCACCCCTCCAGCCACCACATAACATCACCACCCTCAAGATAACCTCTGTCTACCTTATCAACTCATCGGAATCCCTACGACCACCGCTTGAATCACCTGCCCGCCACCACCACTCCAGTAAACCCCATAAACCTCCCTTTCACCAACATAAAACCACACCCCCTAATCACAACCCAATCGGAACCTACCCAGCCGCCACCAAATCAACAACCACCGATCCAGCACCTTCACAGCTCTAGCCACCACTGAATATCACCACCAAGAACAATCTTCAAAGCCACTAATGTTACAGTTTTCATCACCACTATCCCTCTTCTCGTCACAATTCCACCACCACCAAACCAAACCAACTTTATGACAACACCACTGTGGCCGCACTTACCATCACGACTACTGCCTACAAATCGCCGCCATCAACCTGCAAACCACCGCTGATTCATCCCTGTCCAATAAAATCTCATATGAACCCTAGCCCCAAATCGCATCTAAACCTTAACCCCAAAATTGCATATGAACCCTGTCCCCAAATCGAATCTTACCTAAACCACCAACGACGGTGTTCAAGGTGGTGTTCCATGGACATTCAATGGTGATGTTGGGGTTCACTGCTTGTGTCTCTTGCTGTAAACATGCTCGTTTTTTCATGGAAGCTGGGGTTTGATGGAGATGGGGATGATAATTAAATGGTGTTCGCTAGCTGGAGGTGATGGTGGTGAGGGAGGTTGCTGTCGGCCGGAGGTGGTGATTGTAACATCGCGTATTTTTTTCAAATGTTTGAGTTAATAAAATCACCACTTTACCCACCATGTACTCCTTATATGATTATATTTCTTTCATTTTTAGCCACATAATAATAATAATAATAATAATAATAATAATAATAATAATAATAAATAATAATAACAATAATGAAGAACAATAAACTGATTAGTTGGTTTACTCATAATATTCTTAACCCAATCCAACAGCGGCCCACCCAGACAAGCCCAAACCCAAGAAATTTTAACCGGCCCACACCCTTAACCTCATCTCCCCCACCCGGTTTCCATGTCAGACCCGACCAACACAAAGGACCCGACCCGGAAATCAAGAACACCATTATAGACGAGAAATCCGGAACCCACTTTGACTGATTTAACACCGACACGGTCTGACTTAATTGCTGCAACGAAATTGCGCTCCAATCATTCCTTTTCTGGGTGTTCTTGACGCGTGTTTGACCAACGATGGTCAAACAGTTATGACCTTCCAAATTAACGAGAACACTATAAATAGAACCCGTCTCCTCAGTCTACACTCGCCAATGATAAAACCCTCACCCTCTATTTCTCCTAAAACACTCCTTATAATCTGCATTCATCGCAGTTTGACTTTTTGTTGACTCGCGAAATACAAGCTTAGGCGAGTGGTATAGTTCAATACCTTACTCCTACATTCTAATCGGCCCCTGTAAGTCATTTACCCTCTGTTTAATTAGGCTTTAACGTTGTCATTGGAATGATTAGAAGGCTAGGGTTCTTAGGGTAACGAATTGGGGAAGAACATAGAACGCAGAACTGTTTATTTATTTATCGAATTTCCTTTATTTATTAAACAATTTAATTAATAATCAAACGAATACCTATCCCCAATTCGAAACCCTAGAAATTATTTGTAGACTAGAAAGACTTAGACATATTTATTACCTTAATTATAGGGTAATACTTGGCATCGTTGGGCAACACATATCCTATTTTCACGAGACATAACATTTTGCTAAGGTGAGTTTACATAGCCCATTTTTCTGTTTTATATTTTGGGGTGAAACATGTTTAAACATTTTATACATTATCATTTACTCATTCTTACATTTTTGAAACTTGTGATTCAATTATAAACATTTTATACACTATCATTTACTCATTCTATCATTTGACTGTAACAAAAAGACACAGTACAATCATTAACATTGATCAAGCCGCCTGTTTAGATTATAGCGCTATAGGTCTGACAAACCCATCCCCCCGCATAAATTCAGGGATGATCGATAACAGTAACAACATTTAACTAACTTGCGAGTTAGTCATCAGTCGACACAAGGTTTGATTGTACAAAGACGCATTGTTACATGTCGGACTCATACTCTACCATCATACAACTGTGATTGTTGTACAAACTATTGTTATCAATTAATTTCAAAAACCTATGTATTCTCACCAACTTTTGTTAACCCAAAATATTTTCAAACTTAACATGTTTCAGGTTCTACTTGCTTGAAGATTTGAGTTAATGCTTGAAGATGTATGCGTAGTATTATTCATTTTGATGTACGAATTCTTGTAGAACAATTGTATGTAATTTATTTAAATCATTTAATGAAATTTATTATTCACCATGAGCTATTGAACAATCATCAACACGTGACATCCCGATGTTTCCGCCATCGGTTGGGGTGTTATAGTGATGGTGTGTGTGGGTGGGTGGGGATGGCTTGTGGATAAGTAGAGAGAGATGGGTTTCCTTTGTATGTATATTTATGTGTGTGTATATATATATGTATTAAAAAACCAAATGGTAAGGATATTTTGGTAATTTCACAAAATTTAACTGAGAAAATTTAACAAGGTTAGTTTTTTGGACTCAAGTAGTTAAAATTATAAACCATTAGGACTCACATCAAGACAAGTTTAGGTTTTGGACTCAAGTAATTAAAATGGACAAACCACAGGGACTCAAATAGGACTTTACTCTAATCTAAACATCTCAAAACCTCTCAAAACCTCAACCAAAAATATGGTAATCCATCTATACAATCGAATATATGGAGAAATAAAAAAAAAAACATTCCATTCATCTATACGACTCGTATGGATCGGTACAAGTCATGGCAGAACTTGAGGGGTGTCAAAAGGGTCTACTAGCCCCCACCCACATGTAGGGGTGCCAACGAGCTGAGCCAAACCCGAGCTCAACTAGGCTCGAGCTCGAAAAGTTTATGAGAGCTCGAGCAAAGCTTGGTTGAAGATTTGTTTTCAAAGCTCGAGCTTGGCTCGTTTACTATCTATTTAGTTAACATTTTAAATAAAAAAAAATATAAATAATAGACTCGGAGCTCGAAAATGAAGCTCGGCTCGAGCTTGTTTATTAAACAAGCTTACATGAAGGGGGGGGGGGGGGTAAATATCATTAAATATTAATAAAGCTAATATTACCCTGAGGCTCGATAGGGCTCGAAAAGCTTGACGAGCTTTACATGCTAGTCTCGAGCTTGGGCTCGATTAATAAACGAGCATTGTTTTAAGCTCAAGCTCAGCTCAAACTCAATAAAGTTCAGCTTGTTTTGAGCTTTTTACCAAGCTAAGCTCGAGTAACTTGCGAACTACTACTTAGCTCGATTACACCTCTAGCCATAAGATTGTTGAACTTCTATACTTAAAATTTGATATTTATTTTTCCTAAAAGAAACATTTTGGGCACTTAGTTTAAGTGAGTAAGAAAATAGCCATATCAAGACAGCCTTATCCACAGAGATCTTGTTGAACTTTTACGATTTTCTACAATAAAAAATTAAGTTTTGGTACTTATAGTTTTAGCAACTAGAAAAAAAAAGTTAAAAACAAAACCATAATTTGGAAACCACGATATGGTCATGCTTTTGAGGTAGGTATCAGCCAGCATTTTTTTTTTTTGGAAAGTTATCAGCCAACATGATCCACCTTAATGTTGGGGACATAAAACAACAGGAGACAAAATTGGAGGGGTGGTTGCGGCGTGGACAGTGGGCCCAAGGCTTATGATTTTTGTTTTTTATTAACGGCCAACAAATTGGAATCACTCACGGAACACTGGAGTATTATCGTGTCATCAATGCTGCCACGCGATCATATTCCACCACCAAGTCACCAATTCAGGAGGGTTTTTTCCCAATACTTTTTTCTTTTACTTTATTATCTGAGGGTTCTAGGGGTGTAAACGAGTCGAGTCAAGCCCGAGCCTGACTGGGCTCGAACTCGGCTCGTTATGGTTTTATAAAGCTCGAGCTCGGCTCGGTTCGAGCCTACATCTTGGGCTCGAGCTCGGCTCACTAGCAAAATCAAAAGCTCGAGCTCGGCTTGGCTCGGCTCGAGGTGATTTGAGAACAATCTCAAATGAGCCCAAAGCTCGGCTCGAGATCGCAAAAGCTCGGCTCGTGAGTGTTATTAAATGGGCCTATGAAATAAGAACTTGGGCTTTGAAGATGTGGGCTATAAATTATAAGAGATATATAAATAACTTATAATTATGTTTGGGCTCGTTTAGGCTCACGAGCCCAATCGAGCTTTATATCTAGGGCTCGAGCTCGGGTTCGATAACTAAACGAGCCATATTTCAAGCTCGGGCTTGTTAAGGCTCGACTCGTTCGGGCTTTTTACCGAGCCGATCCCGGGTAGCTCTCGAGCCGCTACGTGTCATTTACACCCCTAGAGGGTTCACTCACATCTTGCAGTTGGTTATAACTTGTACAAACTGATATAGCATTTGAATAACACACTTTTTATGCTTGTCAGCCCGACGTTTGGTTTACTTACCGATTGAATGTAGTTAGAAAATCATTGGGCCGGTAACTTATAACAATTTACATCAGGTGCTCTTGAAATTTATAGCTTCCTTTTTTATTCATGGAAAACGAAGAAATTTGATATTAGAAGAGCTTGACGATTTAGGTACAACTTCATGTGCACTTGAAACTTATTCATTGATTTCAAGTATCTTTTTTTATGATGTGTTTACTACTCATCTTTGTATCATTACCACCACCTTAACTAAAAACTGTCCATCGTGTGACACCCGGCAAACCCCGGTTAATAACTTTCGTCAAACTAGTAGGTCCACCTTAGCGAGTCATGCATGTTACATACGTAACTGGGTCAGTTTAGTCGTTATGATGGTTCGGAGAATCATCGGGAGTCGTTACAATGATCCACGGGATCATTGGGGGTCGGTCCATAACCATGTGTACAAGGATTGGTGTATTGTGGAATCGCCGGGTTTAATGCACACACGCAAGTCTCGAGTCCCGGGGATTGGTGAACGAATGTAAACGTGTTAGTCATCGTGCATTATGTGTTTATAATCATTATATGACTTGTCGGTATGTGAATACGTGCTTATATGTGTTAAAATAGTGTTTAACGCGCCAAAAGCCCAAAATCACATACTGGTGATTACAACATGCATTTACGCCTACTCACTAGTTTATAGGTGATTACAACATGCATTTACGCCCTATTCACTAGTTTATAGGCAATTACAACATGCAATTACACCTACTCACTAGTTTATATGCGATTAGAACTAGCAGTTAGGCCCTACTCGCTAGTTTTACATGCGAGTAGGAACCCTAATCGCCAGTTGCCGACTCCTACTCGCCTGCAGCTTATGGGACGACTAGAAACACCTATAAATACAACCCTTGACTTGTAAAACACCATTTGTGCAACCCTAATTGGTCCCAAGCCTCCCTCACACCATAATACACCTCTGGAACTCGTTTTTGCTCCAAAACTCATCATTCCTAAGCTTACACTTCTTCTTTAGCAAGATTCAAGGTGTGTTATCTACCCTAAGCCTTTGTATTGTTGATATCTTGGTTCCTAAAGGTCCATACCTAGTTTTATCAAGTTTGTGTCTTTGAAAACCTTTGAAATGAGTTTCTAAAACAAGTCTAAACCTTTATACTTGCTATATGTGAAGTATTCATGCAAGAAACGATTTTTAATGGTCAAAACGTGAATGTTTCCATGTATTTGATGTACTTCTGATGTGTAGGAGTTGTTAAGATGTTTTCCTATGATGTTAAGCAATTATTATGATGTTTTGGTGATAATATGCATTTTAACCCATTTGAGTGATTCTTGAAGATTTAGGGTGTTATAATATGATTTGATGATTGTTTGATGTTAGGATTTACACTAGAATGGTATAATAACTGAGGAATGATGATTTGCAAGGTTGTAGGTGATGAGATCTGATTATTTGCCATTTAAGAAAAGATATGCATATTTAATAAAACCTAGTACTTTGCCACTTTTGGAAATAATTGCAAATAGGGTGTTAGACCAGTGATAAATTGGGTTTTTTTTGTTTGGAATGGGTTGGTTAATGATTTGGGTTTGATGTTGGGTGTTTTTACATGTTTCGGATCTGATTTGGAGGGTTAAACACGCGAAATAAGGCTAGTTGCTGCAGGAGGCGAGTAGGCCTCTACTCGCTAGTTTTATAGGCGAGTAGGCCTTTACTCGCTAGTTATTACTGGTGAGTAGGCTCTACTCGCGTGTACAACACGTGATTACAACACCTAATTGCCTGTTTACCATCCTAATTGCTAGTTGACTTTTCTATTTGCATGTTTCATTCATAATCGTGTGTTTTGCTATTGTAAGTGTATTTTGACATCCCGGAACATATGTTAACACCTAGGAACATGTTAGGAACCCCATGACATGTCTAATAACCTGATAACACGTGTTCGGACTCGTTTATGCTTTATCTGAGCTATATGCTAGATTTAGTGAACTTTTGCGCATGTTAAGTGTATAATTGCATATGATTGCATGATATCTTGCATTTGGCTAACACGTGGGATGTCGGGTCACCAATGGGATGTCGGGTCTTGTCCGGTATGGTCGGGTTAACGTTCAAACATGTTTTCAACGCACACAGTTATGGTCTGGACAATTGGGGACTGATTAGCCTTCGGGTTAGTAGTCATCACACTTATGTAAACTCATTGATAGGTCGCCACTAGTTGGGGCTATCACACACGTGTCGGATTACTCTTTAACTGAAGACGCAATCTAAGGTGAGTTTCACGGGCCCTCTTTCTGTGTTTACATTTTCGGGGGAGAAACATGCTATGCGTTCGTATTTTACTTATCATGTTATACTAGGATTATCTTTCGTTACTATGAGATTCGTTGAGTCCCAGTTCATGTGGCCAACAATGTGATAGTTCGTTTAGCCAGGTATACGGCAGTTCGTTAGCCATTAACATGGTAGTTCGTTAGCCGTGGATGCGGTAGTTCGTTAGCCGTGGTTGCGGTAGTTCGTTGGGTGGTTCGTGCGACATATCGTCATAGTAAGGTTTACACGCCTAGCTAGTGTCTTCATATCATAGTAGTAACATGATGGCGTTTTCAAAACTCATGAAACATTTTACTTAAAACTTGTGAACTCACCAGCATTATGTGTTGACGTCTTTTAGCATGTTTTCTCAGGTCGCTAAGGTAGCAGCAGTCGGGCTAGGCGCACGGAGTCGCACTCGCGTCTAGGATCATATTTTGGATGTCAAACTTTAAACTCATGTTTTACTTTTGTTTGGATTTTGTAAACTTAAATATGCTTCCGCTATACTTTAAATCATGGATTTTGATTATTGCATGGGATGTCTTACGTATTTTCATACATATAGTTGTCGTTTATTGAGACCGTTGACTTGGATCCTGGTGTGTCACGCGCCTCGCGGTAAAACTCTGCATGTGGAAATTTGAGGGTGTGACACATTGAGTCCTGATGACTAGGGCTGCAAACGAACTGAACTTTCAGCGAACTGTTCATGAACCGTTCGGCGGGAAGTTCGTTTGTGTTCGTTCGTTTAACAAATGAACGAACATGAACAGATGCCACGTTCGTTCGTTTATGTTTGTGAACGTTCGGTAACGTGTCATTTATGTTCGATAGTTTAATAGGGTTTCTGATGTCTTAAGAATTATATCTTATTCAAAAATTAATATATGTTCGTTTGTGTTTGTGTTTGTTTCTGTTCATGAACATTTCTTTGTGTTCGTTTGTGTTCATGAACACTTGTTTGTGTTCATTAATGTTCGTTTGTGTTCGTGTGCGTTCACGAACAAAATTAACAAACGAACACGAACACAAGTGTTTTCTTAATAAACGAACACAAACAAAAAATCTCGTTCGGCAAGTGTTCATGAACTGTTCGTGAACACATGATTTTCTTAATAAACGAACACGAACAAAGTCTTATTCGTGTTCATTTGCAGCCCTACTGATGACTGTAATAAAATGGAACATAATTCCAAATTAACAAAAGAACTATTTTTATCATGTGTCATCTGAATGCAATTGGAAAAGTGTATTCGAGTCGGTAACTGATAACAATTTACATCAGCTGCTCTAGAAACTTCTGGTTTCTTTTGTTACTCATAATCGCGGGAAACAAAGAAATTTGATATTAGAAGAGATTGACGATTTAGGTATAACTTCTTGTCATGAAGGCCACTGAAGAGCTGATCATGATGATTGTAATAAAATAGAAGATAATCCCACATTATCTAAAGAAGTGTTAATTAGTACAACTAAAAAGGACAACAAAATAATAAAAAAAATAAATAAATAAAAAGGATCCAAACATCTCAAAACCTCAAAAAAATTATGATCATCCATCTATACGATTGTACAGATGGAGACAAAAAAACATGTTATTCATCTATACGACTCGTATAAATCTATGCGAGTCTGTATAAATGAATAAACATATTTTTTTTTAATTCATTCATGTTTTCGTTCCCTTGGCCTTCGACACGTTCGGTTCCTTAGCACCGGAGGCGGTGCGGTTTTTGGCTCGGGTTCAACGAGTAGTGTACAACAACTTTTCCAACCCTCAAGGGCGGGGTTTTGTTTTTAGATTAGGATTTTCTATTCAAAAAGGGGTGGCGGCGCAGCTTGTTGCCCGCCTACCTACCATCCTTATGTAATTTACCCTTTTTTTTTGTCAATGTAAGCTACTTATAAGAAAAAAAAATCATTCAGCTATACAACTCTTAGGCTATGGAATGTGGAGACATGAAAAAGGTCATGTCTCCATGCTACCTAAGATGCCACCTCATCAAAGTGATGTCTCAATATTCTTGAGACATGGGTGGGGTGTGGAGACATGAGAAACCCATTTCTCAAGCATTAAATACTTTTTAATTTATTTTTAAATATTAATTTTAGTTTGTTTTAAAAGTAATAAATAAATAAAATTATGTTAAATTAAAAACTAAATATTATAAATAAAAATTACAAACCATGATAAATTTAAAAAAAAAACGAAGACACCGAAAAAAAAAACATACGATATCCTAAAATATATAAAACTATTTCCACTTTTGAATCGACTTGTCTTGCAAATTCTTCAACGTGGCGCGTTGTTCTTCGGGATAACTCGAGATATCGGTGGACATAATCTTCCACTCTTCCACCGTCTTCGCTTCGTCAATCAACCTAAGCTTGTTTTCTTTGATTTTTTTTTTCATTAGCTTGGTTGAATGCTTCCATTTGTGCGCTTAAAGTTTCAAGCCTTGAAGCACTCCCGCTCGAACTACCCGTTGCCGCTTTCTTTCCCGCCGCCGCTTCTTTTCGAGCTTTGTCCCGACCTACATAATACAAATGTAAACCATTTTTATACTATAAAGAAAACGCAATGAATTATATATTAAAATAACTATAAATTTATAAACCTATGGGGCGTGGCTCCTCCACGAATACTGGTTCATCGAACTCGGGACTATCCTGAAGTCTTTCCAGAGGATTTACCTGGTTTGCCTCCTGCTCGACAAGTGGAATTTAGAATTGATCTTGTTCCTGGTGCTAATCCTGTCGCCAAAGCTCCTTATCGTCTTGCACCCTTTGAGATGCAAGAACTTGCCAGTCAACTACAGGAACTTTCTGATAAAGGTTTCATTCGCCCCAGTTCTTCTCCATGGGGAGCCCCTGTCTTGTTCGTTAAGAAGAAAGATGGATCTCTTAGAATGTGTATCGACTATCGCGAACTCAACAAACTCACTATCAAGAATCGGTATCCTTTGCCTAGGATTGACGATCTTTTCGATCAACTTCAAGGAGCAACCCACTTCTCGAAGATTGATCTTCGTTCTGGTTATCATCAGCTTATAGTCCACGACGAAGATATTCCCAAGACAGCCTTTCGTACACGTTATGGTCACTATGAATTCATGGTCATGCCTTTTGGATTGACTAACGCTCCCGCAGTGTTTATGGATTTAATGAATCGGGTTTGTAGACCCTACCTCGACAAATTCGTGATCGTCTTCATTGATGACATTTTGATTTACTCAAAATCAAAATCCGATCACGAACAACATCTTAATTCCATTTTGGGTATCCTAAAGAAAGAACAACTGTATGCCAAGTTCTCGAAATGTGAATTTTGGCTTAAGGAAGTTCAATTTTTGGGACATGTCATTGATATGAACGGAATTCATGTTGATCCCGAAAAGATCGAAGCTGTGAAGAATTGGAGTGTTCCTAAAACTCCAACTGAAGTCCGTTCCTTCCTTGGTTTGGCTGGTTATTATCGTCGATTCATTGCCAACTTCTCCAAGATCGTTGTTCCTCTCACTGCCTTAACTCACAAGGGTAAACCTTATGAGTGGGGACCAAAACAAGAGGAAGCATTTGAGACTCTTAAGCTGAAACTGTGTGAAGCTCCTATCTTGTCTCTACCTGATGGTAATGATGACTTCGTGGTCTATTGTGATGCATCAAACCAAGGTCTTGGTTGTGTTCTCATGCAACGAGGAAAGGTTATTGCTTATGCGTCTAGACAACTCAAGACTCACGAAAAGAATTATACCACCCATGATCTTGAATTGGGCGTTGTTGTCTTTGCTCTTAAGATTTGGAGACACTATCTTTATGGGACCAAATGTGTGGTTTTCACGGACCACAAAAGACTCCAACATATCTTCGACCAGAAAAATCTTAACATGAGGCAACGACGTTGGGTTGAGCTACTTAACGACTATGATTGCGAAATTCGCTACCATCCTGGCAAAGCGAATGTTGTGGCTGACGCACTCAGTCGCAAAGAGCGTATCAAACTTCATTGTGCGAGAGTTCGTACTGATCTTCAGGATCGTATCCTCCAGGCTCAACATACATCAGTCACCCAAGGTAACATGTACAACGAAATGTCTTGTGGTGCTGAGACTCAACTTAAAACCAAACCTGATGGGCTACTCTATTTTCTTAATCGACTTTGGATTCCTGACCGTGATGATCTTCGTACCTTTCTCATGAACGAGGCTCATAAGTCTCGTTATTCTATTCATCCTGGAGCTGACAAGATGTACCAAAATCTTCGTCATTCATATTGGTGGCCTGGTATGAAGAAAGACATTGCTCTTTTCGTTGCAAAATGCCTCACTTGTTCAAAGGTCAAGGCTGAACATCAACGACCATCTGGTATGCTCGAACAACCAGAAATTCCTGTATGGAAATGGGAGAGCATAGCAATGGACTTAATCACAAAACTCCCTCGTACACCCAAAGGTTTTGACAGTATTTGGGTAATCGTCGATCGTTTGACCAAGTCAGCCCACTTCTTACCCATTCGTGAGAAGTATTCTGTGGAAAGGTTGGCAAGGATGTACGTAAGTGAAATCGTATGTCGTCATGGTATACCTTTGGACATTATCTCTGATCGTGATGGTCGTTTCACCTCTCACTTTTGGGATTCTTTACAAGATGCTTTGGGTACCAAGTTGAACCTGAGTACTGCTTATCACCCTCAAACAGATGGTCAAACTGAACGGACCATCCAAACACTTGAGGATATGCTCAGGGCATGTGTCATCGATTTTGGTGGCGCATGGGATTCTCATCTCCCTTTGGTCGAGTTTTCATACAACAACAGTTATCATGCCAGCATTAACATGGCTCCTTTCGAGGTACTCTATGGTCGTAAATGTCGTTCACCTGTCTGTTGGACTGAGGTTGGTGAAGCCCGGATCACTGGACCCGAACTAATCCAGGAAACCACAGACAAAATCCAACTCATTCAGGATAATCTTCTCAAGGCTAGAAGTTGTCAGAAGAGTTATGCTGATAAACGTCGTAAACCCTTGGAATTTCAAGTTAGGGACCATGTACTTCTTAAGGTATCCCCTTGGAAAGGAGTGATTCGCTTCGGTAGAAAGGGAAAACTAGCTCCTCGATACGTAGGCCCATTCAAAATTCTTGACAGGGTTGGAAAAGTGTCTTACAAACTTGATTTTCCACCTGAGCTAAGCAATGTTCACCCGACCTTTCATGTTTTGAATCTCAAGAAATGCTTAGCAGATGAGAACCTCCATGTTCCTCTTGAAGATGTGCAAATCGATGAAACTATGCACATTATCGAGAAACCCGTCGAGATCGTTGATACCGGAGTCAAGAAGCTCAAGCGCAGTCGCATTCCGATCGTTAAGGTTCGTTAGGAATCTAAACGAGGTCCAGAGTTCACTTGGGAACGTAAAGACCAGATGAAGTCTAAGTACCCACATCTTTTTCCACCAGACTCTCCAACTCCAACTTCGGGACGAAGTTCCTAAAAGTAGGGGAGACTGTAACATTACGCATTTATAACTTGTACGTTACGATTATCATGAATAAAAAACGTCAAGTTTCATTATTATTGTTCGTCTTTAATTATTATTGTGGCGTTTTTGGAACCCTTATACTATATCATTTATATATATAATGTATATATATATAGAATAAATGTCAAAAAAAATATAAGCTTGGGCCGGGAATCGAACCCGCGCCCCAAGCCGGCCCATATACACAACACACATAACCATCTGATCTACACAAACTTATTGTTTTATTTCCAGCTTATAATTAATGTAACACGACTTTGGTTCTTCACAGTTGACTAGGGAAGTCAACTGTGACAACAATCTTCCATAATTAACCAATTTGAACGCGTCTTTGATCCTGAATTGGCATGATATCGTGATTACGGGTCCATTACGAGTCAACACACGTACAATTATCATTTAATTCGTATCAATTATACTCGTATACGCGCCATCACCATAAACACAAGGTCAAACCTTCCAATTCGATGTTCCAGACCCTATCCCTATAAATTGGACATCACAGAACATTCACAACTCGCCGAACACTCTTTCTCAACCCCCAATTTCTAAATCAAATCACTGTTCTTGAGTTTTTCTGCTCGTGTTGACTTTTGGGCTTGACCGCACAAGAAACACGAATTCGTATTTGTAAGTAACGTTTTTCATGTGGGTTTTGATCTTCGGCATACACACAACAATAACCCCAAGGTTAATTGGGTTATTGTTGTGTGATTTGTACGATTGGAAAACTAGGCACGAACGATTATATTGGGGAAGAACACGATTTTGAATACGGTTATAAAATTTAAACAAACAGAAACCAAACACAACCACTGATCTAGATCAAGTGGTTGTGTCTGGTGTCCTTGAACCGGCCCACGCGGGTTCGACCCTCAGCATCACCAAAGTTTTTTTTTTCTTTTTCAATCAAACCTTATATATATATATATATATTTACTTATATTTCAAAATTAGTTTTAAAATACTAAAACAACTTTATAAATTCTACAAAAAATATTTTACGTTAATCTAGTGAAAAAGGTTAACATACAATTTTTAGTTTTCAAAAATTTATTTATTTAATATATATAATAAATAATTCAAGTTTATTCAATTTTATTTATAAAATTCTATAAAAATATCAAAACGATTATATAAATTTTCACAAAAATTATTCTGAGTTTTTATAACAATAAACTTTTCTGAAATGATTTTTATTTCTGAAAAATCATTTATTTAATATTTTTAATCAATTTTTGTTAGTTTTAATCATAAATAAATCATAATAAATTCATTTTTCAATATTTTTGCACCAAAATTTTATATAAATTATTTCTGATTATTTGGAACAGAAACACAATTTTTAAATTTATAATTCTGTAAATTTAGTATTTTTAAATATTACAGTTATATTTTGATAATTTGTAATAAATAGATTTAATATTCTATTCTTAAAATAATTTATTAAAAATTATTTTCATACTTAAAACTTTATATTGTGGCCACCTTTAATTTAAAATTTACAAAAAAACTTTTATTTATTTAATTATCAAATTTCTCTTATTTATTAAAACATTTTATTATTAATCCAACAAATATTTATCCCCAAATCGAAACCCTAGAATATACTTGTAGACTAGATAGACTTAGACTTATTTGTTACCTTATACATAGGGTAATACTTGGCAATCTTTTGGGCTACACTCATACTATTTCTCAAGACTTAATACTATTCTAAGGTGAGTTTACGTAACCATGTTTATGCAATTCTTCATACTTGCAACATTATACTTAAGCAATTCTACATGCATGTCTAGTTGTAAACTTTAATGCCTCATGATTTAGACAACAACAACAGTTTCAACGAGTTTCAACATTACATAATCATTAGCTATGGCCAAGTCGGCGATACTCAATAATAGATCTATTGGATTGACAATCCCACCCGGATACGTGTACCTCCTACATAGGTAGCGTGGGTGATTGTTATCGTTCCAACATATTATTAAGGTGAATCGTGGATGACGGGATGGACCTAAACTAGTCGGAGGTTTGATTATGTCGATTCAACATATCATGTTTATTCATGTAGACTTAAAACTTACGATAGACATATGAATTGCTAAACTTTTATACTTAAACTATTTGCTTGACATGGCTTATGTATTCTCACCAACTTCTAGTTGACCCCCCCATTTTTACAACTCAACAGGAAATAATGATGCATGAAGACTAGAGTATTTACATGAGAAGGCAAACTGAAGTTTATGCGTGTTTGGTTTTTGTGATGTATTAGATTTCCACTTAAAACTCATTATGTATTTTCATTTTTGGATATTTGCACTTTAAATTAATTTCAATTAAAATTTGATTACCATGTGCTACTGTATACTCATTCTTACGTGACACCTCGATGTTTCCACCATCGGTTGGGGTGTTACACCCCTGCCCATTTTGGTTCATCTTTCAAGACCTGCCAAGCCCGTATCATGAAGAACGATCTATTCACCTCACTTTTATGGTTCAACAACGCTTGCTCGAAAATATTTTGCTCGTTCCAACCACTAGGCGGTTTTGACTTAATACGGTTGTAGATTTCATTGAATTTACCACAATCCGTATTTATCTTTCTCCACTTCGAGCTAAGAGCGTCGTTTTGTCGATACGGCTTGCTTTACATGAACTTGTGAAAATATTCGTTCGCCGTCTCCCATAAGTTTTCTAACGATTGGGCGGTACCTTTGATTATAAATAAATTAAATTAACATACTAAAACTATATATATATATATATATTTCGGCAAAAAAAAGTAATAACATAAACATATATTTCGGAAAAAAAATACATATATATAAATTTAAATAATTTACCGATTGTGGCGCGTGTTGAAGCCGCGACCCACGCCTTAGCTAAGGCTTCCTCTTCAACATCGGACCATGGTCTAGCGACTCCCTCTAGTGGTTTACCACGTCCCGGTCCTTTTTCTCTTTGTTTTCCTTTGCGTTTGCCTTTGGTTGGTGGCGTAGGTTGGGTTTCGGGAATTATCTCATCATCGGTTTCATTCTCCGATTCTACGGGTTGAGATGCTCCAAGAGGTGTAGTGGGTTGGGATGTTCCAAGAGGTGTAGTGGGTTGTGGTTGTAGAGAAAATTGTTGGCTATTTTGAAAGGTTTGAATTTGTTGCATATAGCTTTGCATTTGCATATATTGGATCGGGTTTAATTGTGTAAAGGCTACCGGGTTTTGAAGCATTTGGGCTACCGCCGGCATTGGTGTAACGGTTTGCGAGATGGGTAGATCGACTACCGGCGTGTAACCCGGTGTGGTGAAAGGATGAGTGGGGTTAGGTTGATTTGGGTTTTGGTTGAATTGGTGGAAGGGATCCATGAGATTTTTTTTATAAAATGTGGGTAGTTTATAAAATAAAAGGTATAAAATGTAGAGATGAGGTGTAGAAAATGGTTGATTTGGTGGTATATATATAGATTGAATTTATAGAAAAAATAAAAATTTAATATTATAGCCGTTTGGAAAAATTGACCGTTGCAACGTTAGAAAAAAAAAATATGTGATTGGCTCGTCCTTTATGTTACCAGGGAGACGGAGGGGACGAGGTTAGTGGGGAACAGGGCAGGGGGCGGTGTGGGGGTGGAGGACGGTGCAAAAGGGGGGGGGGGGGGGGGGGGGGGCGTCTGTGTACCTCACAGCCTTATAGACTTATACAAGTCCATGTTCTATAGGTGAAGGGTGTAACTAGTCCTAGTGTGTATGCGCCAAAAATTATCCATGTGTGATTTTCTAGCGATTAAAACTGTTGCTAAATAAAAAATATTGAAGCTTTTTATTTTTTTATGAGTTGCGTTTTGAAAACGCAGATAATCAGTTTATTAGGCTACAAAAACGCAATAATCTATAAGCAACTCCACCTCTGCTTTTTCAAAACGCATAACCTGTTTTGAATAATCAATCCCAAACACCCCCTTACTATTATAACTTTATTTATTCATTTTTTATATTAAACATGAATCACTTGTTACGGTTGTTCTTTCCTACCTAACCACTTCAGTACTAGAAAACTCATTTTGCTGTGTGAAAATTTTCGGACCGGTATGTGCTAACGACATATAAAAAATGGATAGGTCAAATTAGTAGGAAAAAGCAAATTATCCATTCGTGATTGTCCAGCGATTATAACGGACGGTTTAACTTTTTTTTTTTAACGGCTAACGATTACTATACAAGTCCGGTTATACGGGTAAACCCATTGGCACAAGGCTACCCACGCCCTATGTTCATAGACAGCTTTGGTGACTTGCCCACCCACCATTGCATGGGAAAACCACAGCTAAAAGGCCAACTGTGGTAAAACCTTAGGCACACATGAAGCAAATTGCACCGATTGAGACTATTGTTGGAAGGTCACGAGGGTACCTCCTACGAAACCAATTAATCTAGGACTCATTGGCGCGAACGGTTTAACTGCATTATAAAAATCAGGCTTCATAATGCTCATCGATAATCACTAACAAATTTAAAGCTTCGATGATACCTTTTAGGGTATTTGCCTAAGAGCATTCACATTTGGTCCCCCATTTTTTTTTAGTGTATTCCTCAAATTATATGGGATGTTTTTGGGGGGTTGTGAGTGAAGAAAAATGGGTAATCTACTGTTTATCAGTAAAATGGGGGTCATTTGGAAATCTTTTGGGGAAAACAGGAAACTGTATTAAATTTTTAATATTTGTTGAAAGTGGTTATGAGTAGAGGAGAGAGAAACTGCAATGATTTTTAATGTAATATGTGGTTGTGGTTGGTTATGAGGGAATATGGGATGGGGACGTTGATAGAAATGCTCTAAGGTCATTTTTAACCATCAATAAGCATATAGGACATAACCAGGTTTTGGTTTTGGCCATAATGCTCATCGGTGATTACTAACCTAGTTTTAGCCATCAAAGAGAGCTTATAACAACCGCCCATCAAAAGGCTTTGGTTTCATAAGTATAATATTAGGGGAAAAAAATATTTTAATCATTGCCTATTCAAACTGTCAAGAGCATCCCCCAAGCTGTCGATTGGCGTTTGTTCAGGCCTTGACAGGTGCCTTACGTAAAGTAATGGCTTCACCAGGCTCCGTAGAAAGTTGGGTCAAACTACTTTTATTGCCGCGGTGTATCCAGTCGATTCCGCGGTGTATCATTGTAGTGTAGTAGCATCCTGCAATCGCTTTCTTTGTGGAAAGACGGTTCTGGGTTTGCATAGTTGGTTCCTTCTCTCTTCGATTGCGCGGGGGATGTTTCTTTTACCAAGCAGGAAACAAGGGGGAGTGAGGCTACTGAAAAGAGCCCCAATGTCAAACAGTGCCTCCGGAAAGGAAGGAACGGTCATTTCACAACTGCTGTCAAGGTGTTGTGTTCTAGTGGGGTTGCTCCTTTTGGGGATTCTACCATGAAAGCCCTCATTGATAAATATCCGGTATTGCCTCCTCCGTCCTTGCCCTCTAACTCTGACATCATGCACGCGCTTGTTGTGGATGAGGATTGTGTGCTTCGATACCTCCGATCTTTCCCTCAAGGGACTTCCTGTGGGAGGACGGTTTACAGGCCCAACATCTATTGGACGCCCTTAGCGGAGAGGGGTCTGTGGCTTCCACGGGTTTGCTTTCAGCTATTACTGAAGTCGTCAATTTATGGCTAGGGGGTTGTGTCCCAGGGTACTTGCTGAATTTATTGCTTCGGCCCCCTTTTACCCCTCTTTTGAAACCTGATAACGGGATCCGACCCATTGCAATAGAGGCTATTTGGCGCAGACTGGTATCTAAAGTGGCTATGAGGAAGGTTGATAAGGAAATAAATGGCTAAGTATTTGGTGCAGAGTGGGGACTCCTAATGGCGCAGAGGCGGTGCTCCACAGTGCGAACATGTTCCTTAACTCCTTCCATGAAGATGGTTCTTTGGCTACGCTTACTGTGGATTTTTCAAACGCGTTTAACATGATCGACCGCACTGCCATTCTTTGAGAAGTTCTTCAGTATTGCCCGTCTATCTATATGCCCAGCCGGCTAGGTTGTACGTTGGTAATGATTGTATAGGGGCTACTACGGAGGGTTCAATAGGGGGACCCTTTAGGTCCCCTCTTTTTCGCATTGACATTTGATACCTTTGGCTCCTTGGCACCGGAAGCCATCCGTTTCCTGACCAGAGTCCAACGGGTTATTCATAGCAATGTCTCGACTACGGGGGACAGGGGTTCATTTTTAGTAGGCTAGGGTTTGCCATCCAGAAAGGGGTGGCGGCGCAGCTTGTTGTCCGCCTGCCCGCTATCTTGATGTAATTTTTCACGACTAGGAAAATAATATATGAACATTTTTATATCAATATATATATATATATATATATGGGTGGTTATACTTAAACCCCCCAGCTTCTATTTAAATCCCCTCCAAGCGCCTCGCTTAGGCCTAAGCGAGGCGCCTGGGAGCTGAAGTCGAGGAGGTCAGTACGAGGGTCAGACCTCCTCGAATTCAGCTCCTAGGCGCCTCGCTTAGGCCTAAGCGAGGTGCTTGGAGGGGGTAATTTATTTTGGTAGTTTTTTGATGTTTTGAGTTGTTTTTTTTTTAATTTAATAATTATAAAAAGTTAAAAAAAATTAAAAAACAAAGTAATAACCCTCAACATTGTCATTGACTTAAACTTGACATCATCAACCACGTAAAGTCAATGAATGCGGTATGCGCGTTAAATTTCATTAAATGCGGCAACACAGGCAAGTCCTCGTCTGATAACAACTGAAAAGTAGCCGGTGCAAGTTATGTTGTAGCTTCCAAAACCAATCGGCCCCGTTGTTGCTCATATGTTATTATCTCTTCTCTTATTCTCTGTTTCTCTAGTTCTCGATGGATTATTGCTCTCATATCATGGATCAGAGAGATTCAAGCTAATTAAACTCATATCTCAAGCCGGTGCAAGTTATGTTGTAGCATCCTTGATCATCTTCTTGTTCAACACACACCAGCTTTTTCATCACAGTTTCCAACCACTAATACCAGATTGATGATACTCAATTTCGGTTGATATAGAGTATATCAGAGAAAGATTTAGTTGAAAGTGGATACAATGGATCATAGAGATTTAAGCTAATTAAACTCATATCTCAAGCCGGTGCAAGTTATGAAATGACACATGCAGAACGTAATGTCATGCACAATGTGATTTGTTTTAATGGCAAAGTGATTTGTAAAGGAAGAAGAAGAGAATGTTATATATGTTTACCTTCCCATGTTAACTCTGAAGACCTTAACGGAGGTTTGCTAGAGGGTCATTGGTCTTCAGAGTTTCCAACCAGTGAGATTGATAACTGGACAGGTTAGCCAGGTGTTTGTCAAAAAGGCAGAGCACACCACTAGAGCAAAAAGTTGTGTGTATGAATATGACCCTCTGGCAAACCTGCCATTAATCGGTTTTATTTAGCGTAAAAAGTTCATTGTACATATACCTCCTTATCTAAAAACAAATCACATCATTGTAGAGGTGTATAGGTTACTCATTACCGTTGGACGTTGAAGGTAAACATGGACAGTGAGAAGTGAGATTGATAAATTCTCTATGGAAGTTGCTAAAATAGTTAAACAAAAGCTGAAATTGAACAGTTATTTGGCAACATACTTGAAATCAATGGGAAGATAAAACAATCCTCATCCACAATGTTCTTACCTATGAGTTTAATTAGCTTGAATCTCTCTGATCCATGGTATCCACTTTCAGAATCTGAAGAGAAGCTATCATCTCAGAGAGATATCTGTCAAGTCCAAATATTTGCAAGTCCAAATCATTGTACAATGTCTTTTTCAGAGGACCTCGACTCTTGAGATGTTGCAGGTGTTTGAAAAGTTTGAACTGAAATTGAACTTTTCATGCAAGCAAGTAAAATTCAGTTGTTTTACTAATTTCATAGTCTTGATACTTTTAACAATCGGTTTCATCTTTGTTTTCTTGAGTTCAACTTTCCATGATCTACCTTTATCATCTCAGAGAGATATCTGTCAACGATGCTACAACATAACTTGCACCGGCTTGAGATATGAGTTTAATTAGCTTGAATCTCTCTGATCCATGGTATCCGGTTGTTTTCAGGTTGTCTTCATCGTTGACCGCTATCTCTCGGATAACAACTGAAAAGTTGTCTCATTAATTCCAATTCCAATTCCACCGGTGCAATCAGAATCTGAAGAGAAGCTATCATCTCAGAGAGATATCTGTCAACGATGATGGCGCAGAGATTAGCGGTAACTTTTAAATTTTGGAATGTTTCTGATCATTGTCAGAGGGTCACTATTCATACATAAAGAGCATAATCAAAACAAGGGTTGTTATTAGAGAGATATCGGTCAACGATGAAGGCAACCTGAAACGACATGAACATTTATAACCTTTCTGTACCTGTGGCCAAAAGAACCTGATAAAGGCTATACACAAGTATAATCAAACAAGGGTTGCTCGGAGTTTGATTAGCTTGAATCTCTCTGATCCATGGTATCCACTAACCGTAGCGATCATTACAGTTATTTGCACTGTTGCTAAATTAGTTAAACAAAAGCTTAAATTATACAGTTATTTGGAATATTATTGATTATTACAGTGAGATTGATAACTTCTCTATGGAAGTAACAAATTCAAAACAGAGGTAGGTTTGCCAGAGGGTCACTATTCATACATAAAGAGTATAATCGTGATGTGATGGATTTTTATATTTGCAACGTAGTTCCTTTTTACCTGGTTGCAAAGGAACTTCAGGTCAGCCAGATGTTTGTCAAAAGCAAGTGTGAAGATCAAGATCAAGAAGACTGGATACCATGGATCAAAGAGATTCAAGCTAATCAAACTCATATCTCAAGTTGGTCTAACAACTGAATTTGACTTGCTTGCATAGGAATCTTGTACGAAATTATACAGTTATTTGGAATGTTCCTGATCATTACGGTCAACGATGAAGGTGTGTTGTATGTATAAAATTGTGAATAATTGTGAGAGTCGATATGAGAGAAATAATCCATCGAGAACTAGAGAAACAGAGAAATAGAGAATAAGAGAAGAGATAATAACATATGAGCTACAACGATAGGCGTTTTCGATTTCTAAATGAATCAACGACTTAAACTTGACATCATCAACCACGTATAGTCAAATATTTATTCTCCATATCCATACCTTGTTTCAAGAATCTTGTAAAATTCATTTAGTCTTCAAGACTCCTATGAGTCAACAAAGGTTGACTTTTTTGAGCATTAACAATGACTATATTACATTATTATTATTATTATTTTATTATATTTGTAATTTAGTTCCTTTGTTTTATTATTATAATAATTTGTTATTATCAAGAATCGGAAATTAGTAAAACGATTTATGAAAGTATCAAGAATCGGAAATTAGTAAAACGATTTAATAAATCATTGCTCAGACGTTAGGGTTTGATAAACACAAAACTTATTATTTATAAAGCAACAAAAACACAAATCGTACCGTGAAATAAAGAGAGGCCCATTAGGAGTGCCGTGGAGGAAGATCGTCAGTTTGCTGTAGTCGATGATGGCACAGAGGTTAGCGGTAACTTTAAATTTTGAATGATCGTCGGTTTGTACAATGAATTTTACCTGCTTTGCATGAAAAGTTATTTTTAAATGTTTGTTAATATATCTTTAAATGTTTGATCTGCAATATTTGAAAATTATCATTTCTTGACATGCTTGGTAACACCTTGATCTGTAATATCTGAAAATTATCATCTCTCGAAAAGTAATTAAAAACACTTAAAAATGAATTAAAAACAATTGTTGCGAGTTAGGTTTAGTCGGAGAACCATGTACAATGATTCATCAAAGTTGTACAAAGCTGGATATTTTTATTGGAAAACCAAAACGAGCAATTAACGAAGCGAAACGGAGAGTTATAATTTTCTTGGCTTGGAAACAACTTAAAAGAACCAAAAATGAATTAAAAATTTTTTTTGGTGATTAACAGATAATTTTAAAGAATTAAAAGAAATTCAAATTTTTTTAAAAAAAGGCCAAAGCACCTCGCTTTGGTCAAAGCGAGGCACTAACCGTTTGATTAGCTTGAATCTCTCTGATCCATGGTATCCACTAACCGTAGCGATCATTACAGTTATTTGGACTGTTGCTAAATTAGTTACACAAAAGCTTAAATTATACAGTTATTTGGAATATTCTTGATCATTACAGTGAGATATGAGTTTAATTAGCTTAAATCTCTCTGATCTATGATATGAGAGCAAATAATCCATCGAGAACTTGAGAAAGAGAGAATAAGAGAAAAGATAATAACATATGAGCTACAACATAACTTGCACCGACTTGAGATATAGAGTTTAATTAGCTTGAATCTCTCTGATCCATGGTATCCGGTTGTTTTCAGGTTGTCTTCATCGTTGACCGCTATCTCTCGGATAACAACTGAAAAGTTGTCTCACTAATTCCAAAACCTAAAGAGAAGATATCATCTTAGTGAGATTGATAACTTCTCTATGGAAGTTGCTACAATAGTTAAACAAAAGCTGAAATTGAACCGTTATTTGAAATGTTTCTGATCATTACAGTTATGCCTTTTTTGGTGAAATGAACTTGAAGAAATGATTTGGTGGATATATCATGAGTTAAACAAAAGCTGAAATTGGACGGTTATTTGGAATGTTCCTGATCATTACTTTTTCATGCAAGCAAGTAAAATTCAGATCATTACTTTTCATGCAAGCAAGTAAAATTCAGTTGTTGGACAGTGAGATTGATAACTGGACAGGTTAGCCAAACCATGCGAGGGCGGCAGGAAAAAGTTGACATTTTGATCCAAAGGAAATTCAGGTTAGCCAGACGTTTGTCAAAAGAACATTTTTTATAATAATTATATTAAAAAAAACAAAAAACTAACTCAAAAGATCAAAAAAAAAAAAAAAAAAAATTGATCCGAAGAGCCTCGCTTAGGCCTAAGCGAGGCGCTTCGAATTAAAAATCAGCTTTTTCTGCCCCCTCGTACTGACCTCCTCTGAATGAATTCAAAGCGCCTCGCTTAGGCCTAAGCGAGGCGCTTTGAGTGGGGTGGAAATAGAAGGTGGGGGGTGGGAATAGACGGAGCCATATATATTAGTATTTATAGTAGGGATGAGCTTGGTAACGATACTGGTACGAAAAAATATTAGTATTGATGAACAACAAATTTTCTCTCTAATCCATTCTTAACCATTTACTACCACTTATCAAAATATAAACATTTTACTCATGTCAATATAGAAAACCAAATGTGAATGGCTCTTAGGGGGGACGGAGCGCTCCACTAGGTTTTTTCAACTTTACTGATTTCTACCAATTCTGCACTGCCACATCACTTCACTGAATCAATTTTTTGGAGGCAGCACTTCACTGGAAATAAAATAGAGAAAAAGACAAAACAGGAGAGAGAAACTCACGGGTGACAGGCCGTTAACTACAACCAAATTTTGGTTCACATGACCACTACCATCAAAGATGGTAGCAACGTTACCGTGCTATTAGTGAGATACACGTAACCAATTCTGAAGGCTCTCCTGCATTTTCCCTATGAATCAATCATCATATCATATCTTATAATTATTAATTAAATTAAATAATAAAAAATTAAATACCATCCCAACTAACCCCCATCGCATCGCTACCTACCAAAAAGTAAGACATGTGCATTGTGAATGTTTGAAGTTCTGTACCTACCATGCGCATTGTGAATCTAAAGATCTAGAGTAACCGTAAGAAATAAAATTTTGAAAATATTTTTTTAATTTATATACGAGAAATTACACATATAAATCAAACTTTTACGACAGATTTGTGTATTTTTAATGTACAATGCATTGTTTTGTTTTTTTTTTTTTTTTCCGTATAAATAAAGACTCACTTAGAACGCAATTAAAAAAAGGCTCAGGCTATTTGGACAACCTTGAAATCTATTTGGACACCCTGGTCATGCCTCGTATAGACCTATACGGGGCATATTAAAATACAAATTTTGTCTTTTAGCTATCTGATGTTGACCTACACAGAAAACAATAAAGTTTATACTCCTCGTATAGACCTATATGAGGCATATTGAAATACAATTTTTGTCTTTTAGCTAATTGATGTTGACCTACACAGAAAACAATAAAATAATATGCCTCATATAGATCAATATGAGGCATATTATGGTCTATTTTTATTTTTTACATATTTTTATTTTTATTGTTTTTAAATAACTAAAAATACTAAATTAACTTTAAAAATTCCAAAAATTAACAAAAAAATTAGTTATATTCTGTTCAATATTATTTAAAAAAAATTCAACTTTTTGTTACCAACATTATTTTAAGAGTAAAGATTAAATACAAAGTGTTTTTCGGTAAGAACTGTGAGAATCAAAGGGAGTAAAAAAAATTATTTTTTTTTAGAATTTTTTTTCCCATATGCTTAAACATTCTTTCTAGATGAATAATACAAAAAAAAAAATTTTTTTAGTGTAATTACGTCATTAAAGAAAATACATTACTTTACACTAGAGTAATTATGTAATTACTCTACACAAAATTTTTTTTTTTGTTTTCAATACTATAATACATGTTTAACAATATGGGAAACAAATTTGAAAACAAAAATAAAAAAAATACCCTCCTTTAAATAGTGTTCAAATCAAAAAAACTTAATTTTTTTTTGGATTTTTAAAAGTTATTTTAGTATTTTTAAACAATATTATTACAATAATATTGTATTTTAAAAAAAATAAAAACAGCCTTGATATACCTAGTATTGGGCAATATGAGTAGTATTAAACACTGATAAGCCTAGTATTGGGCAATACGTGGCATATCAAGCCTAGTATTGGTACCAATACTATGCTTGAAAAGTGATAAGAGAGTGACTTGATATGGATCATATTGGGCAATACGATCCATATTAATACATCAGTATGCCTCATATAGGTCTATATGAGGCATATTAGTCCTCATATCACTTCTTCTCAGCCTAGTATCAAACCCAATACGTGGTGGCTTTGATATGCCCCATATTGACCAATACAAGGCAGATCAGGGTCTTTTTTTTTATTTTCTTTATATATTTTTATTTTTATTGTTTTTAAATAACTAAAAATACTAAATTAACTTTAAAAAATCCAAAAATTAACAAAAAGTTAGTTATATTCTGTCCAATATTATTTTAAAAAAATTCAACTTTTTGTTACCAACATTATTTTAAATAGTGTAAAAAAAATTTCAACTAGTATTGGGCAATACGTGGCATATCTAGCCTAGTATTGGTACCAATACTTGGCTTGAAAACTGATATGGTGGCTTTGATATGCCTCATATTGACTAATACGAGGCATATCAGGGTCTTTTTTTATTTTTTTATTTTCATTTTTATTGTTGCAACGGTCCGGGTCGTTACCGGGCCCGACCAGGTCGAAACGGTCCTGGTCGCTACCGGGCCCGGCCGGGTCGAAACAATCCGGGTCGCTACGGGACAGGTCAGGTTGAAACGGTCTAGGTCGTTACTGGGCCCGGTCGGGTCGAAATGATCCGGGCCGCTATCGGTCCCGTCGGGTCGAAACGTTCCAGTCGTTACCAGGCCCGGCCGGGTCGAAACGGTCCGGGTCGCTACCGGGCCCGGCCGGGTCGCTACGGGACGGGTTAGGTCGAAAAGGTCCAGGTCGCTACGGGGCGGGTCATGTCGAAACAGTTATGGTCGCTACCCGGGCCGGCTGGGTCGTAACAGTCCGGGTTGTTATCCAGCCTGATAGGGTCGAACCGGTCCGGTTCAAAATGAAATATATCAGATCCCTTATAATTTTATTTTTAACTTTATTTTTGTTTTTTTTTAATTTTAATTTTTTAATTTTTATTTACTTTTTAATTCTTTTTATTGTTATTTTATTTTTTTTTAAAATTTTAATCAATTTTAATGTGAACCTATCCTAATTCAAACCATCCATACCCAAACAAAAAAATTTTTTATTTTTATAAAATAATACTGGTAACAAAAGGTTGTAATTTTGTTAAAATAATATTGGAATGAATATAACTAACTTTTTGTTAATTTTTGAATTTTTTTAAAGTTAATTTAGTATTTTTAGTTATTTAAAACAATAAAAATAAAAATACAAAAAGATAATAAAAAGACCCTAATATACCTCATATTGATCTATATGAGGCATACTTGGCTATGATATACCTCATATTGACCAATATGAGACATATTGGCACGAAGTTTTAGGTCTGAGATTCCCTTGAAGTTTGTGTGCAGCTTTTTGACCTAAATATGCCTCGTATAGAGTTATACGAGGCATACCTAGGGTGTCCAAATAGATTTTGGGGTGTCCAAATAGTATCACCCTTAAAAAAAAAGTCTAAAAAAATGTAACATATAAAAAAGGGGATATGAGGAGAGAGAATGCTAAGAACTAGACTACTCTTCTACCTAATTTAGAGAATGGTGAGGCTAACATAAAATTAACGAAAAATATAGGAAAGTTTATTAGCCATATATTAAATTAGATAATTAGGGTCACGATGGTAATTTCATTACGCCATTAAAGTTTTATCCTATTTTTAAAATGCCTAAAACTTTTTATACGACATTATTTTTTAAAAAAAAAACTATACCATAAAAACAAGTTTTTCATCCTCTTTCATTTTCATACCATATTGCTATAGTTTTTTAAAAAAATGTTGGGTTGATAACTTGCGTTTTATTGAGGGTTTACTTGCGTTTTAGAAACGTAAGTTATACCTGATAAGACGACTTGATAAAACAACCTGATCAAACGCAAGTTATAAATGATCAAACGCAAGTTATAAATGGACAAACTCAAGTGAAATTATTGATTCAAGGTTATGAAACGTAATGGATCAAAATGGTTTGGCGATTAGGAAACACCGTTTTATCCAAACTTATTTATTATTTGATACTAACAAAGATGTTAAAAATGATTACAAAAATGAAAAATCATGTGGATATTACCTTTGAACTTGTGAATTAACTTAATGCCATCAACAACACGAACCTGTGAATCTGTAGATGTAATGAACACTTCATATGTACCTGGAACAAATTGTAGAGGTACTATGAATTTACAGGTCAAAGTTAATGTCGGTAACAATCATAACATTGAATTAATTAGAATAAACCATTATGTAGTAGGGTAATTTTCACCTGAACCAGTGATCTTTTTATGGCGGGTCTTCTTCTTTTTGTTCTGCAGGTTGATCTCACTTTTTTGTTGTAACTTATATCTGATAAAAAACGCAAGTTGTATCATGATAAAACGCAAGTTATCAACTTAGCAATTTTTTTTTTTAAAGTATGCAAATGAATGAGGATAAAAAGCTTGTTTTTATGGTATATTTAAAAAAAAATGTCGTATGAAAAAGTTATGAACGTTAAAAAAATGGGGGTGGAACTCAACCATTGTGGGTTATACCTATTTTGTCATTCTCATCCTCCTTTAGAAACCCAACGTATACTTTTCCTATTTTAATCTCATCCATTGATTTATTTTGATCAAAAACCCAAAATCCTTCTTATCCTTTTTATGTTAAACTAATTTTTACAGTAAACTTTCTCTTTAGAGAAATCTGTTAGGATGTGAGTTTTATATGATGTTTGAGTGGTAAAACAGCAAAGTGAAGATAGACTATAAATGGAAAGTGCAGCGGAATTAAACTTTAAATCATAACAAACAGGACAATTGTTTTCAACAAGTATTTATATTAATCTCCCTCTCAGCCTGATCACTCAAAGTTTGTTCGTACAGAGAATATATGATGGAGAGTGATGAATATAACAGTACAGATACTGTTCTATATATAGACAAACTAAACCTCTGATGACCTAGGCTGACGTCACCTAAGACAGGACATCTAACAAACCTTAACAACTTTAACATTTACCCTATTACAAAACAATAACACTGTTACATTGACAAACTCTGTTATATAAATATCTGTTGAATTAACACAGATTTGTGTGCTTTTAATGTACAATGCATTGTTTTTTTTCGCATAAACAAAGACCCACTTAGAACACAATTAAAAAAAGTATAAAAAATGTAACGTATGAAAAATTTATGGATATTTAAGAACCGGGGGGGGGGGGGGGGATTATGCATGTGTCATGCACATGAGGAGAGAGAATGCTAAGAACTAGACTACCCTTCCGCCTCATTTAGAGAAATCTGTTAGGATGTGAGTTTGATATGATGTTTGAGTGATAAACAGTAAAGTGAATATATACTTTAAATGGAAAATGCCGCGGAATTAAACTTTAAATCATAACAAACAGGGCAATTTTTTCAACAAGTATGTATATTAATCATCACAGATTCAATACAAGTATTACAATCTCACTCTCAGCCTAATCACTTAAAGTTTGTTCGTACAGAGAATGTATGATGGAGAGTGATGAATATAACAGTACAGGTACTATTCTATTTATTGACAAACTAAACCTCTGATGACCTAGGCTGACGTCACCTAAGACAGGAAATCTAACAAACCTTAACAACTCTAACATCTACCCTATTACAAAACACTGACAATGTTACATTGACAAACTCTGTTATATAAACATTTGTTGAATACACTATGTTGCTTCACCATCTGTTAGATACTAAGTGCTGCTGGCTTCAACAGACCTTCTTCAGTATCAGCAGTTGTTTCTTCAATAGTCCTTTTATCATAAGTGGATTGCAATAGCAGTTGTTTAGTCTTCATCAGTTGTTAGAGTCAACAGTCTTTTGGGAGGATCTTGCTCTTCAAGAACTGTTTTATTGATGATCAGATGTTAGAATATTTTGGCTTTTCAAATCATCTATTCTTCTTGGGTTCCGCAGACCCAACAAAATCCCATGTATCACCTCCGCTTTCCTTCTCAACCTTTCTAGAATTTTCACCATTTGTACCATATTATCACCATATAGATATATAGTTCAATAGAAAACTCATTTTATTGATAGAACTCGAGAACTCCTAATTAAATGCAAAAAAATAATAAAAAAATCATAACTCAAAATTTAAGTAAAAATAGAAAATTAGTTCGAAGCTTCTCTTTCCCACACCATCCCTGTTTAGAAAAAAAAAATAAAAAAAAACCTAAAAATGATACTGCATATGTGTAGTATAACCCAAAAACCTAAACCCCCCACCCTTAACTTAACCCCACCTAAAAACCTAATTCCATCCCACACACCCTCACCCTCACAAAAAAAAAAAAAAAAAAAACTTAAATCGATTACCCAAACCTAAACCACCAATCCACCCCCACCCCCACCTAAAAACCTAAACTCACCCCACCGACCGCCTACCAAAAAACATAACCCCCACCCCCACCCAAAAACCTAACCCCGCCAAACCACCCCACCCTAAAACTTAAACCTTACAAGCTAAAAAAAACTAACCCTAAAGGCTAAACTAAACCCTAAATCTTAACCGGACATTTACTATACATGTGCATTAGAATTCACATTTTTTTTATTTTTTTATTTTTTCTGACCGAGGATAACGTGGGAAAGAGAAGCTCCGAAACAGTTTTTTAGTTTTTGACTTAAATTTTGAGTTATATTATTTTTATTTAAGTAGTAGTTCTCGAGTTATGTCCCTAACTATGAGTTTTCTATTGAACCTTCCCATATATATATATATATATACACACACACACACATACATATCTATCTATATAATAAATGAAAACACTAGGGTTGAATCCTAAATTTTTAGAGGGTCTTCAAGGATCCAAATCCTAAATGGGGCTCTATGAAAAAGTATTATATAAACCTTTTTTTTTTTTTTTTTGTCAACATCCATTTGTATGTTACAACATCTTCCTCCTTCCTATCCTAATAATTCCTTTCTCATTCCTCATTCCTCTCTCATTCTTCTTTTTGCAAGGTATGTTGTTCATCAATCTTACATCAATCTCGAAATGTTTTTGATAATTTTTCTGCATTTTGATTAGTTTGATACATAATGCTTGCAATCATCTTACATAAAAGATAAACATAATCGGTTTCTATCATTATTTTTCTACAAAGATAAATCACAATCGTATAGCTATCAACCTTCTACAAAATATTTAACTACAAAACACGTTTTCTTATTAAAATAACTATCTAATCTGTTTTCGATTATGTTTCTGATTTGTATGATATCCATACATAGCGGTTTACTAACATATTAAAGCAAACAGAAATACAATCGTTTTATTTCAGATTTATTTGTAATGATCAGAATCTTTTTTTTATTAACACCATTTGATAATCTGTTTAGGATCAAGTCTCTGCTTTGGATGAAATTGACACACAAGTAATTCTGATCAGGTTTAATCATTGATGATATGATTGTGGTTTTAATAACAGATTGCAATTGAAATCAGTTTCGAGTATGTGTGAATATAAAAAAGATTATAAAAAAAACAAAATACAGGATTTCATACAAAAAAAAAAAATTGAAATCAGTTTCGAGTATTAGTGACTTTATGGATACTTTAACAAAAGTTTGTTTTGCAGACGAAGAACAAGATTTCATTAGGACAAATAACTTCATTATGGCTTATCACAAGGGTGACAAATTCTTCAAGGTTATTCATGACCCTTCCGCACGAGTTTTGGTATGACGTTTCTAATTTTTTTTTAAGTAAAAAAAGCTTATTCGTTATTATAATGTTGTTTTTTACGTGTTTGTCCAGACATTGCCGAAATCCATGAACAGGTTTTTGTTATCTAAAACTTACGAAACAACAACATTAAAGTTTTGACATACCACGTAGGCTTTTTGTTACCAAGATTGACACACAAGAAGTTATTGATTTGTCACAAATGAATTAATCCGTGTTCAATGTATTTTGTCGTTCATTCCATTAAACACATTTTCAATACACTCGTCAGTTTAATGTTACTTCTTTATTTATTATGATTTCCTTTTATACTTATTTTAAATAAATTTTACTGCTTATTAAATAGAATTTGATCTTTGACTATGCTATAAATTTTCAAACTTCGTATTAATTGGAATTTAAATGTGTAATTATGCACGTTGACTAAGATTTAATTATGGTCAACATGTCTAAATGAGTACGAAAATGTGTGAGTCAATAATCATTAAAATCATTACTATATTCCATTATTATATACAATAACATTTAGATTTTTACCGAATATTTAGTATGTTGTAATTGTAAGAATGTGTATACGTTAATCAGTGGTGGCAAGACGCGATTATTTAGAATACATAAGGAATTAATACATGTTAAGGCGAAATTTATGGTTTCCTTCTACAATAACAAATTGACTTTGAATACGAATTTACTGGTCCAATTTTCAAGCATGTTAAGGCGAAATTGATGGTCCCCTTCTACTCCATTGTTGAATGTATAAGGAAAGTAATATGTTTACTGATCTTGACTTTGAATACGAATTTACAAAATTGTAAATATACGTTAAGATAAATAGTTATATTCACTCACATTATTCATAAGGTATTTATACATGTTCAGACGAATTTTTTGGTATCCTGATTCAATAACATATTCACTTTAAATACGAATTTACTCATAAAAATCATAATGTTATTGTCAAGATCTTTGCTGCTATACACTATAGTTATCATGTATGTCAAGCATTCAAACAATAACACACTAACCTTTTGCAGTTTCGAATCTGTAGCATAATGATATATGTAAAGCATATAATAACATATAAAGAACATTTAGTTAAATAACATTGAATAGATCAAAAAAAATCACAACTAGGTATAATGCTTGACATGCGGCATTTATGGTTTCAATGCTTGACTTTGACTAAATTCAATCAATACATAATGTTATAACAATAATAACAATGCTAATTCGGATGCTAATTACCCTCCACTCTTTCATCCATTTCTTATTATTGAACTGATTGAATACCTATATAATGCTTGACATAACATATAAAGAACATTTAGTTAAATAACATTGAATAGATCAAAACAAATCACAACTAACTATAATGCTTGACATGCGGCAGTTATGGTTTGAATGCTTGACTTTGACTAAATTCAATCAATACATAAAGTTATAACAATAATAACAATCCTAATTCGGATGCTAATTACCCTCCACTCTTTCATCCATTTGTTATTATTGAATTGATTGAATTCCTATATGAATACCTATATAATGCTTGACATACGCCAGTTAATCAAGAAATGCTTGACGTTGACTAAATTCAATCAATACATAATGTTATAACAATAATAACAATGCTAATTCGAATGCTAATTAACCGGCCACTATTTCATCCATTTCTTATTATTGAATTGATTGAATAACTATATAAACAAGTCAAACCAATTCACATACGATTGTAATAAGACACGTTGAATGCACTTTGAGTAATCGCAAAGATATATTATTAGGTTAATTTCTGTTTCTCATCTTTAAATACATAAACATTATTTATTTTGATTTTGATTTGTTGTGTTATTGAAGTCATCTATTGGTTTTTACATCATTTTTTTCCAGTTAACAAGATCAATGGCTGCTGTAGATGCAAATGAGTTTACAATGGTTAACCAAATTCATGTAAACCGAAACGGTGTGGCGTTAAAGCTAAAGATTATTCGGGTTTGGCGTCTACCCGATCGTCGCAATCCTAATGATGTGTACTCAATTGAAATGATCCTATGTGATGAAAATGTAAAACTCAACAACACGTTTTTTTTATATCCTATTATTTTTAAATTTCATAACTTTTTTTTTAGTTGTGATGTTTTTAATTTTAATGTATATGAATTTTCTTATTTTCGTACGTTAAAATACATCAATTACGTAGATACATATTTATAGTGTTTTCTTATTTTTTTTATAATGAACAGGGTGACAGGATTCAAGCGAATGTATTTAAGCAGTTGTTTTTTAGATTTGAGAGGTTTCTGACTGAAAATTCTTCTCTTATTATAAGAAATCCAGGAGTTGGGGTCAATTCCTCTAAATACAAGTATGCTCCAAACCCAAACAAACTCTACTTGAATATGAATACTCAAGTTTCCGAATATGATGGTTTCCAAGGTCCAGATTTTGGTTTCTCTTTTGTGCCCTTTTAAAGAATTCTGGATAGGGAGGTTGATGAATATGTTACAATAGGTATATTTCGTTCTAATAGTCTTTTTTTCATCACAACCAAACCATAATAATAGTTTTATAAGTTATGTTTCATTAATGTTTATTTTATACTTGATCTTAGATGTTATAGGACATGTTAACAAGTTCTTCAGCAATGATGATAAAGATAAAAAGGTTGTCGCTCATAAAAAGAGGTTAACAATGGAAATTCAAGATATCGAGTATGTATTCTTTATTTATTTATTTTTTTGTTTGCAGTTTATATACAAAAAAAAATACGTAGCTTTATAAATTGTTTATTTATTTTTTACTAAAATAATTTGTACTTTTTTGAAGGGGCTTGCGCATCTATTTAACGTTGTGGGATAGTTATGCCATGGAGATGTCTAAATATGTTGCAACTCATCAAACAGAGAAAGAATTTATAATAATAATGCAGTTTGGCCGTTTGAAGTTTTATAATGGTTGTATAATGTTAATAAATATATATAGTTATATTTATATTTATAGCTACATTATATTTTGCATTATAAATTAAGTTCTAACTTCTAAATTTTCTTATTATTAAATATTTCAAATTTTTTTTCCTAATGTTTTTTTATATAGGAAAACCGTATGTTTCTAACTCTTTTGGAGATCGAGTTAGTCGACTGTTCATCAATGGAGATATTGAAGATATAAACCTGTACAAAAAGGGTATGTACTATTACGTTTTTCAATACGAATTACAAAACCTTTATAAAAAGTATTAATAAATATGTAATGTGTAAATCAAATTATTTTTATCAGGTTGGGTAAGAAAATCGCTGATAATCCTTCATCTTCTCATCGACCATATGGAACTTCTATGTTCTGTTCTGATGAATATGAATTTGTCCATAACACTCCTTTTAGTAACATTGGCGACATTTGTGAGATTCAAGAGGTAAGTATAATGTTGATACTTAAATACGATATTTATAATTAAATATAAAAAATTGTAATGAGGTTAAAATTTTAATTTTTATTTAATATTAATATCCATTGTATACCATACACTATCTTATTTCGGTAACAAATTATAATATTCATACAGGAGCAGGCTTTGGTATTATTGGGTACTATTAAAGACCTGTTTACCGAAATTGGCTGGTACTACATGGGATGCCCCAAATGCACTAGAAAATGTAGTATTGATTATATAATCAAACAAGTTGGTGAAGGAAGTTCAGATTTTGAGGAAGAAAAGGTTTACGAGTGTTTGAATGTTAGTTGTAGTGCCAAACAAGTTGAGCCTACACCAAGGTCGGATATATTTGTAACATCAATTTTAATGTACACAAATATAGTTTGATTTCAACCCAACTTAGTTATAAATTTTTGTTTTTTTTTTATTTTTTTTTCTAGGTTTAAAATTCAGGTTCGTGTGCAAGACGTTAATGGTGCTGTATCTCTTACGTTGTTTCATCGTGACGTTGCACAACTTATTAGTAAAAGTGCTTCTGAATTGCTTGATTTGAATACGGTATTCCATATTTTTAACTAAATTTTAAATACAAAATTATTTTTAATAATTCCTTAATTATAGTTTTGTAATATTTATGTATTTGGTTATTCCTTTTAAATAGGTTGGTGATACAGTTGAATATCCTGAAGAGATTAAGACTTTGTTAGACAGAGAGTTTGCTTTTAAGATCTTTGTCTTTGGGTTCAATTTAAACAACAAATATGATGTTTATGGTGTAACTAAGATAAGTGATGGTCCAACTATTATCTCGCATTTTAAGAAAAAGTTGTACGTAGGACAGGTACATATTCGAATTCCATTTCATATAACTTAGCAAATTTTATTTACGTAAGACTTTATTACATTTCTAATTTTTTGCATATTTTTTTTTTAAAAACAGCCTGCTGAATCAAAATCACTTCACACGTCTCTCCTGGCAATGCCGTCTAATGTTATTTCTGTTTCCAAGGTACCATTTTCACAAACACTTAATTTCATATTAATGCATTTTACTCATTTTTTCTTTCATACACAATCACTGATGAATTTGCAACATATGTTTGTAACTATTTTTTCTTTAGGAATCAGACACAGGCGATAATGATACGCCAATTTCCATTGCTGATAACTTTGTTGATAAGAAAGTTTATGCTGAAGGAGAACAATGTTCTATCAGTTCCAAGTATCAAATGGTTAAGCGTAAACTGATTGACGTGATTTCTGATGATGAAAGCACACCAATTCCTTCAACTAAGATTGGAAGTGGTGGTAGTATGGAGTAACTTAAAATTCCGTTGAGCCTCCCGTCTTCCTAAACCCAAAATGAAGAGGCTTTGTTTGCTATGCTTATGGTCAACCAGTTTCATTACTTTATGTTTTGTTTTTTTTAATAATTTTGAACAATTTCTACTTTGTTATTTTCTCTTTATACCATGATATGGTTTACTGTTTTTATTAAGTTTCATAACGATGATAATATTTAATAAATGCGTTTGCTTGATTGATAAGTATGTTTTCATCCATTTGATATTATGTTTAGTATATATAGATACAAGTAGATTGGTGGATGTAGTCATCAAACATAATAGTGAGTTTTAATTTTGTATGATTAGTATCTAATTATAACAAAAAAATTGTAACATAAATGTTGTATATCATTTTAATTTTGTTACCGAAATATGTTGTTATAATACAAGCAACCATGTATCGGCCCACTAACTTACCAACACCAGTCCATATAAATTACATAGCATACATATTAGATTACTTATTGGGTTGAATGTTTTTATTAGACAAAGGCCCGATTATTTAATCTTACATTCTGATTCAGCCCAACATCAATTGTTTCATTATATACATACCCGATACCCCACATTGTTTCACTTTTTCAGATTTCTAGGCTCTTCCAAAAAGCTACTTTACCAAAATGTAAGTAACCGTTCATCTTCTTCACTATTATGAAATTTCTATACTATCAAACACTTTCAGACATCATGTTAATAATCGTGTATCTGTTAGGAATCGATGTATTTGTTATTATCACTATGATTTTTTGATGATGCATGTGCTATTAATTCTCTCATTAACAGTATTAATCGTGTATCTTGATATGTAATGTCACTTATATGTATTGAGTAACAATCATTGTTTGATCTTTAATGTTAAGTAGATAAACAATCAGTGTTAAATATAGATGAATATCATTAACAAATCTGGAGAATTAGTGGTGTGATAATTTATTATTAATCATGTTTGATTGTTTTGATCAATGTTTTATTTTCAAATTATTGTTCTTGCATGTATGTAAATAATTGTTTGTATTACTATGTTAATTTCGAAATATGTATAATATGGTTATTAATTGTTTTTTAGTAACCTACTAATCAGATGATGAATTATATAAATATACATATCGAAACTGATTTATAGTATTGTTTTCGTTTGCCATGAACATATACCACGTCTACTCCGGTGGGTACCAATCTACTGATTAGTTGCTCGATAAATCATTCCGGATATGTTATCAGTTTTTTTCAATAGCATGTCAGTTTGTTGGTTAATGTTTGATGATTTTTCGAAAATAATCCATATTCAATCATATGATGTTAGCTCTGTTTTTTGTATTTTGTTGTTTAGTCTTATTCGATTTTCTACAAATTGCCATAATAGACATGCGTTTTTATTTAGATTTGTTTGTTTTCAATACATGTGTAGTTGTATACATACTTATGCTTTTAACCTTATTTCTCACCTTCAAATGAATGCAGCCTTTTGCCATCCTGCCGCTTAAGTAGCAAAAAATGGTAAAACACTTAGATTTTTCTTTATTTTTATATCTATTTTTTGTAAACATACAATTTACGCTTAACTTTATAATTGTTTAGGCTAACCAACAGCCTGTTGAAGTGATTGAAGTTTCAAGTGACTCGTCTGACTTTAGCGATTGGGATGAAAGCGATTCAGATAGTGGGATGCACAATTTGGGTTTATGTAATTGGGAAGCTGCTCCTGAGCGTGATTCCATTGTTACAAAAGTCACAAACAAATTTGTGAGTATTTGTTTAGTCATTACTAAATTTTAATCTCTAAGTATTTTTGTTAACAATTGTGATCTTTTAATTAACTTATTACACGCAAATCTTTATGTATTTTGTTGCAGCGCTTTCCAGTCGCTTTTGCAAGGCACCATCACTTCGAAAAGAAAGCCACCGTTTTTGTCCAGTTTGAAAATGGACCGTGTATGATTAGAAGAGTGCTGGTTGAAGGAAGCGGGAGTAAGGTAAGGTATTCGTTGAACAAATGGAAGTCAAGAATGAAAAGGCTTGGGTTAAGGAATGGTCGTCGTTATAAGCTTACGTTTTACAAGGGCATTTTGGTTTTCTCCATGCCTTAGCTAAAGGCATTGTAGGTTCAATGTTTTTGGTTTCGTCATTTGTTGTTGAAAATGACGATATCGTAGTAGAAATGAAATATAACATGACGTTTATGTACGTTTAGTGGTCCCAAATTTTGGTTGTTTATTACTGTGGGTACCCGTTTTGTACTAGCAACTTACTTATTATGAATGACCTTCATGTTTAGGTGTTAACTTTTATCCGAATATTAATGAATGAATCGGTTTGTAGTATGTATGCCGTTTTAATTTTGCATCAAGTTATGTATTCATATAAACAATAGATGCTGCTATAAGTTTTGACCTCTTTCAAATTTGTATACACTTATTAGAAACAATCCATTTAATATACTAATACAATCGCTCCGTGGTTCTGCGTTTTGGTACACCGATCATTCTGGTGTTATAACCCTTTACTAAAATTCGTAGTAAATAATTTAATTAGACAAATAACATAAAAATACAAGTTTATATTTGGTAACTATTAATATTTGGCATAAACTAATTTTAGAATTGACTATACAAAAAATTCGTTTGACTTTGATAACTAAAATTGTGTACAATTATACATAAATAAATTTCCAGTATATTTGGTAAATTGAAAAGGAGATTATATGTTTTAAAAATTTACGGTAATTTATGTTCATAAACAATTGAACATATATATTGTTATTAATAAAGTTTACAAAAATATTTCTATTCATCTCTATATAATAGTTATGCAACCATGAATATGTAATTCATTTAAAAGCCTTTTCACTTTTGAAAACCAGGTTTCAAAACTTTGTTTGGTTATCTAATTTATTTACGTTTTGTGTTTATGTATACTATTTTTTTTTTCATTTTTTTAGTTGTCATGGATAATAGAACCGTTCAAATGGTAGCCAACGGTGCAGTCTTGCATGAAATCGTTTACTGTTATCTATGCGATCTAAACTGTATTGACCATGCTCAATACATTCAACATTGCAATGGCAAAAAACATCGGGCAAAGGTATTACATTTACGTCATTCGTATAATATATTGCGCATTCCTTTTGTCAAGATATTTTAATATACGTAGTTTTTTTTTTTTTTGACATTCAAGAATGGTATGTATTAATGGCTATTTTTGTAGATTGGGCATGCGTATGGTCAAGATTTGTTCTACTGCGGAGTTTGCAACCTCTAATGTACCAGCATGGATAACTTGAATGACCATCTTGCAGGAAAGAAACACATTAAGGCGATAAAGGCCCAAGGTTTTTTTAATGTTATGGAATAAGATATTCTTATGTCTCGTAATGTCGCATCTTTTAATTTTAGTATCTTAATTGTTTTCAATAACAAATACTAATTACCGTTTTTCAGTTTATGCATCTATGTTTCTATATCCCTAATGTTATAGATAATGTTATTTACTATGTTGATTTTGAAGCATTCATATTTTATTCCGTCGTTTACATACTTAGATGTCCGATGTTTGACACTATGTAAAATATATCTACATCTTATGATTTGTTGATAACCAAGACATGGTTTTATACCAAAAGTTTAATAGATATGCCAATTAAAAGTAACCAGTTTATATAAAACTTCGACCCAATTAGAATAAATTCCATAATTTGAGTTTGTATTGAAGAAAAAAACGTGTAATACATATGACTACTTTTCGCTTTTGTTTCTTCAATCCGATGTAACCTCATTAAAATACGATTCTTTGTGTACCTCAGACACAGCTTCAGGTACATACATCGATAACTTTTCTCTATGTAATGAATGATATTGTTAATACCAATCTATTATTGTTTCAATTATACATTGTTAGTTAATAACTGAACAGTTGTATTCTAAATTATCATATGTAACTGCACTTAGTGCATAAACTTGCTGAAGTTTATGTATGTTCATATCCCGGCACTTTTTTCTCGCCAATCTTTATTACCTATACAGTTTTCATAAATAATTTGTCATAATTGTGTATACGTTAAACTAAATCTGTAAACTGTTAATTTATAAATGAAGAAATAGATACCGAGTAGAGTGCCTTGCAAAACACTCGTGACAAACATACATCGTGTGAAAGGTTGCAGGACAGATTCTGCATAAACAACAGATATAGCAGATTTATCAAACTGTTCAATTATGTGACGATTATTATAAACAATTTTTTTGCGAAATATATTTGAATAAGCTTGCAATACAAACAGACGTTATGTTTATACAACTTCAATAATAAAGTATTATTTTAAACTTTTTTTTTTTGTGCTTTGAACAGTGCGTTGCTATTTGTCAATAAAACAAGTTATGTACTAATTACAATTACATTAAAAATAAAAATATGATAAAAAGTCATTTACAAAAACACAATGTATTCATACCTTTTGTTATTTTTTGTTAAAGTTTATACTTTGGTTGAGTACTGATCATAATAGGTAATCGGTTTTCATTACTAACGTTACTTATAGGTTACAAAAAATATCCACTTTGACATGAAAACCATAGTTATATATTAGTTTTAATTTTAATACCCATTTCATATCAACGCAACATTGAAACATGACGTTTATATAAGAAAATAAATATCAGGCTAACTGTTATTCTTAACACTTTACGTTGTAGCCACTAAACTTGAATAGTACAACTCTTAGTTTAATAAAAATTTTTTATTTACTATGGTTTGCACCGTGGGTCCTCACGGGTCTCAAACCTAGTATTTATATACATACATATATATGCTAAGTATTAAGAAAAAACCTTGTTTTTTAAAGAAACCCAAGTAAACTTAATATGTGGTCAAGATTAATCCCCATAGCTCATTAGGAAATATGAGTAAAGATCAAATACAAAGTGTTTTTCGGTAAGAACTGTAAGAATCAAAGGGGGTAAAAAAAATATTTTTTTTTAGAATTTTTTCCCATGTGCTTAAGCATTCTTTCTAGATGAATAATACAAAAAAATTAATTTTTTTAGTGTAATTTGATGTGTTGCTAAATGCATCACATTTATTTGTCAGTTTTGTATATTTTTGAGTCGATTAGATAGTATTTTTATTAGTTTTAGGCTTGCACTTTATTATTTTAGTATTGTATATATTTTATTACTTTTTGGTTACTTTATTTATTTATTTATTTTATACTTTTGGTAGGTACTCGTGTGGAGCAGGGCAGAAAAATTAGAAATTATATTCAAGACCCGAGCACCAAGTAACATGCATGAAGTTTACTACTACTACTATTAATAATAATAATAATAATAATAATAATAATAATAATAATAATAATAATAATAATAATAATATAAATCACAGCCCACAAAAATAGCAAAACAATAATGGAGATTAATAGTGCCAATAAAAGGTTTTGACCATTATTAAAAAGGGGGAGGCGACTAAGTCAACAAAGTCAACAGGAGATTAAAGATTTGGAATTTATTTTATTCAATGGCTTTGATGTGGAGTTTGACCAAAGACTCGATGTGGACTTGATAAAAACATGACTGGGAGAAAGACAATATTATTAATCGGAGGGCACGAGAGAAACAGAAGGCGCAGCATTCTTGGCTGCTGATTAGGTCACGCATACCGAGAGGGGGGATCACACAGAAAAGAAGAAGTCGCTTGAACAAGATGCACAGTTAAATCTTTTGTAGCTTTCCCCCGGGTGAATCTTTGTATTGATTTTGTATTCTGAACTCGTTTTGATTATGTATGAACTAGTATTTTTACTACTTGTGTTGGATTGAATAAACCTTGCTTATATTTGAATCAATTTATCTATTAACTGTGATTTTTGTCATCATAGGGAGGTTGGTTGATATTTTGTTAGGACAAAGAGGATTGGTGAAACCACTTTTGTAAACCTTAGTCTAATTCACTTCTGTCATTTTGGCTAAGTATAGAAGTACTGAAGAGAAGACAAGAAACTGCTGAAGAGAAGATATGAGAAGTGCTGAAGAAGAAACTTCATCAGAAGTTCTGAAGTCCAAACCAGACAAGTTCACTTCAGAAGTACTGAAGACAAACTAGTCATCAGTAGTTTGTCTTTCATCAGCACTTAGCATCAGATATTTTCCACCGCCTTTTGCATCAGTAGTTTTATTGTTTATTATTACTTTTAGCTATTTTGTTAGTTTCAATGTTGCAACTTGTGCAACTTGTTTCTGTTGTTTCTGTACTTGCTTTTTGGGCAAGATACATGTATGTAAACGTCTATAAATAGGAGGCTTCAACCTCCTGTTTTAGACATTGATTTTAATAGAAAAATCCTTCAAACACTATCACTGTTCTATTCCATTTCTGTATTTATTGTGAATCTGTCTAAGTATCTAATTCTCATTTACTGCTTAGATTCATAATAAATACTTGTCATTTATTAGTTTCAATCATCAAGGGGGAGTAATAACTCTTCCTTAGTATAAAAAGTGTCGCTTTAACTTATACATTCCGCTGTGCTTATAATCTGATTTACAAGGACTTGCTAAACACTTAAGTGTCAAGATAGCAAGTTCTTACTTAGCAAAAAGAGCAAACTGATCCAACAATTGGTATCAGAGCATTGGTTTATCTGATCACATATCAATCTAACAAATTGAGAATCAGACACAAAGCTCTTATTGATATTCAATAAAAAGATCAAAAGTTCACTTTTTATCAATATCCATCACTTAAAAGAGTCATCTGACAAATCTATACTCTTTAAAATGGATCCACATAATACTGGTTCTGCCACTAAACCTGCCATGCTTGTGAGAAATGAGTACAACATATGGCAAAAGAGAATGGCACATACCTTGTCACAAACCAACACAGGTTGTTGGAGATCTGTGATATATGGTCCTCACAAACCAGTAAATGTTAATCTTGAAACTAATGTTAAGGTCCCTAAGGACCCTAAAGAATATACAGATGATGATTTCCTAAAACTTGAGCTAGATGCAAAAGCATTCTCTATGTTGGCAATGGCTCTCCCAAATGAGATATACTCTGGCCTTTTACATTGTGAAAGTGCCAAAGAACTCTGGGATTGTCTTAAAGAACAGTTTGGAGGAACTGAAGAGGTGATTGCCAACACCAGAGAGATTTTAGCTCAACAATATGAAACATTTGCTCATATTAATGGGGAAACTTTAACTCAACAATTTGAAAGATTCTCCTCATTAATATCTGAGCTAAAGTTAAATGGTCAGACCTATACAACAGTGTCTATGCTACATAGATTTTTAAGGTCTTTACCTGACAAATGGGAAACATACTCCATTGTTTTAAGATCCTCACCAGATTTTAGCTCCCTCACTCTTACAAAACTCCATGGGAGATTACTTACTTTTGAGAGAGAAATTGATCAAAAGAAGAAATTACAATCATCTGGTAAAACTGCTGATGACTACCTACCAGGTAGTACAGCACTTTTGGGACAAGATTCACCAACTTGTTCCTATGGATCTTATGACAATATTGACATAACCACTGGGATCTCATCAGAAAGATCTTTCCCAGGTTATGACAATAATGACCAAAGTCAAACTGCTGATAATCTATGTTTTATCATGGATGATTTGAAAAACTTTAGCAGTGATGACTTAGAAGAAATGGACATATTACACCAACTGGCCATGCTAAGCATTAAAACTAACAAGTTTTATAAAAGGTCAGGAAGGAAATTTCCAGGATTGACCAGTAATACAAAAATTGGTTTTGACAAATCTAAATTAAGATGTCACAACTGTCAGAAGTTGGGACACTTTGCTAGAGAGTGTAGAAGCTCTAGCTTTAACCAATCACAATCTGGAAATAACTATAACCCCAATTATAATAGGAATAATGGAACTCAAGGGAGTGCTCATTTTGTACAGGCACAAGCTCCTCAACAGCAATACATGCCACAAGTACAATATGTTCAAGTGCCTGCTCAACAGATGCAGAGCCAACAATCAATCCCTCCCTTTCCAGCTGCTCAACATCCTCCACAGCCTCAACAAAGTCTTTTCACCTCAGGGTATGTTGACTGGAGCAGTCTTCCTTTTGACACCACAGAGTGCAATCCTGATGCAGACAACAAAGTGTTTGACATCAACTGGGGAGAACCAGACAATGGCAGAAAGAACTTTGCCTTAATGGCATTTGAAGGCTGTACTTCAAAATCTGCATTGTCACAGGTATCAAAAGAATCTTTGACAAAACTTTGCTCAAATTCTTGCAAAGAAACTTTTGCTCTCATAAGAGAGACAAATCTGCACTTACAAGGTAAAGCCAATGATTTAGAAAGAAAATACACACAGATAAAATGTGATTTAGAAAGAAAACTGTGTGCTAAAACAAAAGAAGTTTCTAAATTAACTGACTCTGCTATTGAAACCCAAGCACAAATCAAAATCATGCTAAATGACCTGGGAGATGTCAGACAAGAGCTTGCTGACACCAGGATCACATGTGAAAAATGGGTGGAATCTTGTAAGGGGTATCAATTATTGCTAAACAAACAAAGTGCTTCAAATGTTAAGTTTGGCATAGGATACCATCATGTTGAAACACCAACAGATTTTTCTCCCAAAACTACTGAAGATGGGAGAAGAATTGTTTCAAATGAAACTTCTGAAAGGAAAGAATGCACATCTTTCCATGAAAACTTTCCTAACAGAAATCCTGCCATTTTTAAAGAAAGTACTTCAGAAGTATTAACAAAATCTGACAACAAGCCATCAGTAGTTTCATCTACATCAGGAGTTGAGACCCTGAAAACTATTGATGAGCAAAATCTCTTCACAAATGTCAGAAATTTGCCTTTAGATCAAAAACAAAAGGCAAAAGAATGTGAAATTTGTGGTCTGTTCAACCACAAAACTGAATTTTGTAGATACAGAAAAGGAATTCAGTTCAATCAAAAATTTAAACAACAGGTTGTGGGAAATCAAATCAGAAATGATTATGAAAGAATCTTTAAACCCAAGAAACAACAACCTGAAAACACCTTTTCTCAGAAAAAGATAAAATCTCAACCAAAATCTTTTTCTCAAAATTTTTTGTCAGTAGTTAGACCTGGATCATCAGCAGTTTCACAAACTGCTGAGATACAAAATCTAATGAACATGGTACAACTACTGATGACCAAGGTTGATGGTGGTCCTGAAAAAGATACCACCATGGTTCTTAATGAAAAATCCATTGCCAAAAAGACATGGATTTCTCAACCTGGTCAAGAACAAACTGTAACTGTTCTCAAGAGCAAACCCAAAGCCAAACAGGCTTGGGTTCCTAGATCTAACTAATTTGCTTTTATGTGCAGAGAGTTTCCAGGGGCTTAAACAGCATATGGTATGTTGATAGTGGAGACTCTATGCACATGACTGGATGCAGATACCTGATAAACAACTTTATCAGCCAAAGAGAAGGATCTGTATCCTTTGGGAACAATGCTAAGGGATATGTGCTAGGACATGGCAATGTCTCCTCTGGCAAAATACAGTTTGACAAGGTCAATCTGGTGGAAAACCTTGAATACAACTTGCTGAGTGTGTCACAAATGTGTGATAAAGGATATTCTTCCTTTTTCACAAAGACAGCATGCAAGATCATCTCACCAGAAGGCCAGAAGTTGATAGAGAAGATTATTGAAGATCATACTTTGCTGATTGCCAAAAGATGTGGCAATGTCTATGCAGTGGACATTGAGAAAGACAAAGTATTGAACAACACTGCCTGTTTCTTCTCAAGGGCATCAACTTCAGAAACAGATCTCTGGCACAGGAGACTTGGCCATGTGAACTTTAAAACCATAAATAAAGTCACAAAAATGGGCTTGGTCAGAGGTCTACCTTTGAAAGTATACCAGTGTCAAGAACACTGTGTATCTTGTTTAAAGGGAAAACAGCATAAGTCCTCCTATAAGTCTATTGAAGAATCAAAAACAACTGCATGTCTTCAACTACTCCATATGGACTTATTTGGACCTGTCAAGATTATGAGCCTTGGTAAAAAGAAGTACTGCTTAGTCATCATTGATGACTACTCAAGATTCACATGGGTATTCTTCTTATTTTCCAAGGATGAGGCTGCTGAAATCATCAAGTTCTTCATTCTACAAGTAGAGAAACAATATTCTCTATCTGTCAAAACCATTAGAAGTGACAATGGGACAGAGTTCAGGAACAAAACTCTGGATGAATTCTGTTTGTCTAAAGGGATTATTAGACAATACAGTGTTCCCAGAACTCCTGAACAAAATGGTGTAGTAGAAAGGAAGAACAGAACATTGATAGAAGGAGCAAGAACAATGTTAGCTGATTCTGGACTACCCTTGTACTTTTGGGCAGAAGCAGTTAACACATCATGTTATGTTCAGAATAGAGTTCTTGTGGTCAAGAGACATTCCAAGACTGCCTATGAAGTTCTTCATGGCATGAAGCCCCTTATCTCCTTTTTCAGGGCTTTTGGGTGTCAATGTTTCATCTTGAACATCAAGGAATCTATTTCAAAGTTTGCTGCCAAAGTTGACTCAGGTTACTTTCTTGGTTACTCTTCAACTAGAAAAGCCTATAAGGTTTTTAATTCTCACACCAGGATAGTAGAAGAAACATTGAATGTCAAGTTCAATGAGTCAAAACACACTCTTATTCCAGCACATCCTGCTGAACTCTTTGACCTTGACAACTTCCACTTTGGACCTGAAAAGACTGTTACTTCTTCCAAACCTACTTATTATGGTGATCAAAGGTTTGAAGATGAGGATCCTACACCATGGACTCCTCAAACAGTCATTAAGTCAACTACAACACCATCAGAAGTTTCTCAAACTTCTGATCAAACAAATACTGAAGGCCAAACTCAAACATCTGCTTCAGCACCTGCAACTACTGAAGAAGCTAAAACTGCTGAACCAGATATTATAGACCTCAGTAGTTTATTTGAAGAACAAGAGCCACCTACACCTGTCAGTGGTTTACAACAACTGATTGAACACAGAGATCATCCACTTGATCAAATCATGGGTGATATAGCTTCAGGTGTTCTTACCAGAAACCAGCTCTCCAACTTTTGCCTATTTTCAGCTTTTATTTCACAGTTGGAACCAAAGAAGTACCAGGAAGCCCTCAAAGACAATAATTGGGTGCAAGCTATGCAAGATGAACTGCTTCAGTTCAACAAGCAACAGGTCTGGGAAATCTGTCCCTTACCTCCAAACAAGCAACCAATTGGCACAAGATGGGTTTTCAGGAACAAACAAGATGAAGCTGGTATGATAATCAAGAACAAGGCAAGACTGGTAGTTCAAGGGTACTCTCAAGAAGAGGGAATAGACTATGATGAAACCTTTGCTCCAGTTACAAGGCTTGAGGCCATCAGGTTATTTCTGGCCTATGCCATTTCCAACAAAATTAAAGTTTATCAAATGGATGTGAAAAGTGCATTTTTGTATGGAAAAATAAAAGAGGAGGTGTATGTCTGTCAGCCACCTGGGTTTGAGGATCCTTCTCATCCTGAGTGGGTATACAGACTGGACAAAGCTCTTTATGGGCTCAAACAGGCTCCAAGAGCCTGGTATGATACACTCTCCACCTTTTTACTCAAAAATTACTTTACAAGAGGTGCCATTGATAAAACTCTTTTCATTAAACATGTTGGAAATCATGTCTTACTTGTTCAAATTTATGTTGATGATATCATTTTTGGTTCAACAAACACAAAACTGTGTGATGATTTTAAGAAACTCATGCAATCAAAATTTGAGATGAGTACCATGGGAGAACTGTAGTACTTTCTAGGACTGCAGATCAAGCAACAAACAAATGGAACTTTTATACATCAATCAAAATATGTTAAAGAATTATTGAACAAATTTTCTTTAAATGACTGTAAATCATGTTCCACTCCCATGACACCAATCACACAAGTTGAACCTGATGATCAAGGAAAACAGGTTGATCAAACCATGTACAGATGCATGATAGGTTCCCTTTTATACTTAACTGCTTCTAGACCAGATATTATGTTTTCAACATGTGTCTGTGCTAGATATCAATCAGCACCAAGGGAATCACACCTTATAGCAGTCAAAAGAATTTTCAGATATCTGAAAGGAACTCCAACACTGGGAATTTGGTATCCTGCTTCAAGCAATACCAAGTTATCAGCTTTTTCAGATAGTGACTATGCAGGGTGTAAGATGACAAGAAAGTCAACATCTGGTGGTTGTCAATTCCTGGGTAACTGTCTAGTGTCATGGCAATCAAAGAAGCAAACATCTGTTGCAACTTCAACTGCTGAAGCTGAATACATTGCAGCTGCAAGTTGTACATCACAGATACAATGGCTCCAATATCAACTTCTTGATTATGGAATCAAAGAGACCAAGACACCTTTGTTTGTAGACAACAAATCTGCCATTAGCATCATTCAAAATCCGGTACAGTTCTCAAAAACCAAACATATTGAGATCAGGTACCATTTCATAAGAGATTGCTATGAAAAAGGCAAGATTGAGGTGAAGCATGTAGCAACAGCTAATCAAATAGCTGACATCTTCACTAAGCCCCTTGACACATCAACATTTCAGAAGTTAGTATCCATGCTTGGAATGCTAAATTTGTAAGTGTTTACTTTATTTTTTTTTATTTTTTTAACCATATATGCATATCAGTTAGAATCCAAGTTAACACTTGATTCTACCCAACTCTACATCAAACTTCTACATCAATCACTTCTATCTACTACTGTTATGCATAAAACATCACAAATTTTTTTTTCCTTACACCCCTGATTCCATCCTGTTTACCTTTTCTTTTTTCTGGTTTTCACTTACAAAAGACAAAAGTCTGAAACAAAACTTCTGAAAAACAAAAAGAGAAACTACTGATTAACAAAAATCAGTATGAGAGAAACTACTGATGAACAAACATCAGTATGGGGATAATTTTCTGAAAAGTGTGTAACTTCTGATAAAATAACCTTCAGAAGTTATGAATTAAAGTATTTATAAAAATATTTCTCATCAGCTGTTAAAACTACTGAAGAGAAAATGGGAACTACTGATGAAGTAATCCTTCATCAGCAGTTTAAGTCAAAAGGGCAAATCTGACTTTTCCCATCATCAGAGGTTTGACCTAATAAGTTTAAAACCTCTGATAAAGAGATTTTTAACCAAAGGCGGTTCAAAAACTTCTAATAAAGAAGATTCAAGCGGTTAAAACTTCTGATAAATACCTTTTTCTCCACACTTATCCTTTCAAACTCAAAATATCCCTCCTTCTCTCTCAAAAACTCTCTCAATAACCTAAATCTGCAAATCAACTGTTCGATCAAAACCCAAACCACATGGCTCTAGTCCTAAAACAGGGACACAATCAAAGGGCCTTTCTTGAAAAACAAGAAGGCTGGTCCCAATACGATGAGATCATTGATCTTGTTGTAAAATCCCAATATTTTACTGCTCTCACAATAAACCCACCAATTCACACTGAAACTCTGAATGAGTTCTGGGCAAATGCTGAGACGGTGACAACGGATGATGAGGTCATTTCCCTCAACTCAAGAATAAAAGGGAAACCACTGACCATCACACCGGCCACACTGGCAACAAGACTGGGTCTGGATGATGTAACTACCCCTGACCATGTTGCTAATTCTGATATTCATCTAACCATGACTGAGTGTGGTTATCAAGGTACTCTCTCCCATGCTACAATCTTCAAAAAATATTTTGAACCAAAATACAAGCTTTTGTTTCATTATATTATTATGTGTTTGAGTCCAAAAACAGGGTCTTATGACCAGATGCCCTCCACTTTTCAACCAATATTTCATTCCATTGTGAATTTTTTTTTTTTTAATCATAATATACTTTACTTCTCATTAAAACAAAATACGAAAGTTACATCATAATAGCAGGTAGACGGGCAACAAGCTGCGCCGCCACCCCTTTTTGAATTGCAAATCCTAGTCTACTAAAGACAAAGCCTTGCCCCCCTGGGGATGAAACATTGATGTGGACGACCCGTTGGACCCTTGTCAAGAAATGAATAGCTTCTGGCGCTAGGGAGTCAAAGGTGTCGAAGGCCAGAGGGATAAAGACATGTTGGTTATCTGCACAAGCTTTAGCGTGTTTATCTACTTTCTTTGATTCCGCCTTTCTTGATGCTTGCCCAGCTACGAACCCTGTTTCCCTTAACCCAACCAACGGAGATACCCCGGTGAGGTCCACACAGGCATGTTTCCCCCTCTCCCAACCAAAGACAAGCAGATCTGCGGGTCGCAGGGTGGATCTCCCTTCCATGGGGTCTGTGAGGAAGTTTACAGGGGCCTCCTTTTTGGCAGAGATCCCAGCTCTTCTCAAGATATCCCACAAAACGTCTCTCACCCAGTCATGCCGATATTTGAAACCAGGGAGCTCCTTGCAATGAATTGCATGCTCCCCGTATTTATCCATGCAAGTTTTACGGCAGATGGGGCATGTTTCATCTTCCGGGTACATAGGGATCATCAATCGGTACTTGAGTATAGCCCTGTACTCTACTGCAGACATGCATTGACCCAAACCCTCAATAGGGATAACGGTTAAAAAATCCTGAGCATGAGGGCCCTTTAGGCATTCAATCACCGCCTTCTGGCGAGTGGACAACTCAAAAACGTCTCCCAGGCTCTGAGCAGTTTTGCTAAAAAGAGCATTCGCCAAAGTTTTCTGTGGCTTTGGGGGGGCGGTGTCCTTGTTAGAGATGGACATTTAAGCGTTCGAGCGCCTGTTGATAGTCTGGGTCTAGTCCAATGACCCCACTGTTTCGGAGGATATGATCCTGAAGTTCCCAAGACTGAGCTCTAGACGCCAAAAAGGCATAGACCCCAACATCTCGAGCTGAAAGGAGGCCCAAACCACCTAAACGCATCGGCAAGGATGCCAAGCGCCACTGGAGGTCCCCGAAGAAGGGGCCGCCACACACAACTATATCTTCAATAGCTTCGCGGAGACCATCATCGAAAAGGGATACCGCATCCACCATGAAGTGGGGTTGGCAAGTTCGTAACCCAAAAAGTAACTTAGCGACCCCCATGCATGACTTGAGCAGCAGGAGTTCACTCCGGGGATCTCTAAGGCGAGGCAGTAGTTTCATGAGGGCAACCGCGCTCGTAGCCCGCCGCCCTGCCAACTCCCCGATAAAGGTAGGATCTCGGCTAACAGCCCCACCAAGGAGCTTAACCCCTTTCTCAGGTCTACCAATCCCTGTCGGGAAAAGCCCTTCCTGACTATTCAACCCGTCACACGTCGGCCAAAAGACCTTTGTTTTCTTAATATTGAGATGAAGCCCCAGAGATGGCCCATGCACATTGATAATGTCTAAAGCCTTAGCAACCTCCACTGCGTTGCCTATAATCGTCCCATCATCCAAATACCAGGCATGAAACGGTAGGTTACAGTGTTCCTGAATCCGCATGATAAGGGGATGTAAGGCAAGGGCAAAGAGAAGGGGCCCCAAAGGATCTCCTTGTTGCACTCCGGTGGTAGCCCCAATACAATCATTGCCCACATACAGCCTAGCTGGCTGGGCATAAAGGAACTGGACCCACGGATAAATGGACGGGCATCGCTGGTGAACCTCTTGGAGAAAAACTGTACGGTCGACCATGTTGAAGGCATTGGAGAAGTCTACTGTAAGCATAGCCAGAGACCCATCAGCATGAAAAGAGTTGAGGAACCTGTTGGCACTGTGAAGCACCGCCTCTGCCCCATTTGGTACCCCTACTCCAAATTGAAAGTCCCCCAGGTACTAGGCAATGTCTTTCCCAACCTTCTTCATTGCCACCTTAGAAACTAGCCTTCGCCAAATACCCCCCACAGCAATAGGCCGAATTCCATTATCGGGCTTCAATAAGGGGGTGAGGGGGGCCGATGCAATGAACTCGGCCAGCGTCTTAGGGCAGGCCCCCCTAAGCATCCAACAGGTGTTGGGCCCGTATCCCGTCCCTACCACAAGATGTCCCTTTAGGGAAAGATCGGATTCATTTAAGCACACAACCCTCATCTACTGATAGAGCGGGTTGGGCGATGGGGTTAGAAGGAAAGGATGGAGGCGGCACCACTGGGTGTTTATCAATGAGGGCCTTCATGGTCGATTCACATAGGGGGGCGACTCCACTAGAGCACAACACCTTTACCGCTGCCGTGAAATGACCATCCCTGACTTTTCGAAGACATTGTTTTATGTTAGGTTCGCTTGCATTGTCCTCTCCCATTTTGGCTTTTCCCCTAGATACCGAGACCTCCCCTGTGCTATCCAAAAGAGAAGAAACCAAGGCCGTAAACCCAGACCCATCTTTCCATTCTCCAAGCGCTTGCATGATGCTACTACACTGCAGAGATTTCCTGTTCCCTGATCTTCGCTCTTGCCTGGAGGACGGTCTGATCACCCTCAGGGTTAACCGTGGAAGCAATAACAATTGGACCCAATTGCCAACCGAGCTTGGCGACGCCACTACTTTGCGTAAAGCACCTGTTAACGCTTGAGCAAACATCAGACGACAACTAGGGGGGATGCTTTTAACAGTCTGAATAGGGAGGGAAAAGACACGCTCGAGGAGGGCAACATCCCCAACTATCCCGGTTGGGTGACGTGGGTTTGCGTCGTCTACCGTTGGACATGATTTCCGTATCCCAACAATGAAATCTTCGACATCGTCGGAGACCACGGCGAACGATACAACCTCATCGTCATGCTTGCATCCTCTACTGAGAGCATGCATCACCATGCACCTCCCACATAACCACTTATCTCCTTCCCTGAGAACTTCCCCGACATCTAAAAAAAGGTCCCGATCCTTCGAGATAGCCTCCTTCAGAGATAGCCTTCGGTTTTCTGTGTTGAGGTGGGTGCTTTGGATGTGTCCAAGAAGGCGCAGAAATCCGCCATGCCCCGGTTTACCATCTTTACAGTCGTGAAAAAGTTTAAGGGGCAGGCCCTCAGGCCACTAACAGAGCCCTGCACAGACCTACGCGACTTGGCGTTCCGGGCCCTCCTGGCAGGGGCCATGTGCGAAATGTAAACCGCCGAACTCGAGATGAGTTGGGGGCAAAGGAAACGGCGAGCAATAACCCTTTACAGGGCGTTAAGGGTAGCAACCACAAGTTGCCCGCCCTCAAAACGAAACCCCACCTAATTCCTTACTCCATTATTATTATTATTATTATTATTATTATTATTATTATTATTATTATGTTATGTTATTATTATTATTATTATAACTATTATTATTATTGTGATAGGAAACAAGTCTAACTTTTGAGCTGTCCAAACTCCAAGCCTAATAGATCTTTAATACCCATCTCCTTCTTTCACATAAAACTACATTCTCTGGTCACCTAATAGATCATTAATACTGAACTCCAAAGCAAATTTCAACAAAAAATTAGAGGTTGCAGGTTAGGCGAGTAGGATTGGGAGGGGCGAGTAGGATTGGAAGGGGCGAGTAGGTGTGGGGCGAGTAGGTGTGGGGCGAGTAGGTTTGGCTAGAGAGGCGAGTAGGGCTGACGGGTTGACGGGCGAGTAGGTTTGGCAGGAAGGAGGCGAGTAGGGCTGACGGGTTGACGGGCGAGTAGGTTTGGCAGGGAGGAGGCGAGTAGGGCTGATGGGCGAGTAGGATTTGAAAAAGGACCGTTGGAGGGTGGACAAGGAGAGAGGTGAGAGTGGATTCACGAACGGAGGGTCGGAGAGGAGAGGAGATGGTGACGGGAAGGGGTGGTTTCTGGTGGTGTCCTACAAAATCAGTTTTTTGGTCAGATATGGTGGTCCGGGTTTCTTGTCCAGATGTGTTTCCCGAGGTTAAGCGTGATTTTCGAGGTGTTTAGGTGGCTGGAGATGGATACGGGTTGAAGGAGTGGTTTCTGGTGGTGTCCGGGTCAGGTAGGGTGATCGGTGGTGATGTTGTTCCGGTCAAAGGTGGTGGTGGGTTTCGGGTTAGGTGCAGGTGGTTGGTGGTTTCCGGGTGGGTAATAAGAGAAAAAGCAATAGTTAATCTTGTTTGGTTTGTAGGATTGTGAATGAAACTAAATTCAGGGCATCAAAACTATTTTTCAATGAGTTGGTGTTACATCACAATAATACCAAGAAAAAGTTTTTGTTGTACCCAAGGTTCATTATGCAATGCATAATAGGGGAACTGGGTAATGAGGTGCTTGTGGGAAAAATTTCAACTTTAAATCCTTTAACATCACAAGCATACTCAAGACATAACAAACCGGCTGCCTGGCCAGAAGATGATCAGGGAGAACATCAACAAGTCCCCCTGAAGCCCACATCTTCCAAACTCACACCACCAAAAGCCAAAAAGCCCAAGCCAACAAAAACTACACCCCACCAACCCAAAAGAAAAGCTGTTCAGGAGGTTGAGATGCCTGAACATGCTCATGAGCATTCTGCTCTTCAAATAGGTGAGACTGAAACACCCTCTCAGTCTCATCCATCTCAAACCCCACCAAGAGCACCCATAACCATTTTATTCAAAAGAAAAAGACTTAGAAAAACATATGAAACACACTCTTCTTTTGAAACTGTTGAACAACAACTTTCACCTATTGCCCAAACTACTGAACCAACCCCACAAATTTCTGAACAAGAGGCAATAGAAATTGCCAAACTTCTCTCTGGGCTAAAAGAGAAGGTCCCATCTGATCATGTCAGTCCCTACAACCACAACAAACAGGGGACATAACCACTACATCAGACATGGATGTGGACATCTCTATCCCTATCCCAAGAGATGAGGGTGGACCAGAGTCTTTAAGCCCAATTTTAGAGACTCTTGGGGCATCTGAGGCTGCTACTACTCAGTTACCACCCAGTGGTGGATCTGAGGATAGAAGTAACATAGCTAAGACCTCAGATGTGGCAACTACTGATGAAGGCTTAATGCCTGAAGTAGGAAATCCTCAGTACCAAGAACAAGAGGTTCATGAGAGAACTGAGTTGGGCTCAGCTCATGATTTAACTGAGACAGTCCTCATTGAGGGCAACATCAGGGATTCAGATGATTCCATTAATTTGGATGATGTTTCACACACACAAACTACTGAATTGACGGCACTTTCTGAAGGTCCTGTTTCAGGGGTATCCAGGCTCAAGAAGCCAGTCGCCTCTGCACAGGTTAAAGCCCACTCAATCCCTAAAACCCCTAGAGTGGCATCCTCTGTACAACATGAGGATCTCTCAAAAACACCCCCTTCACAACAAATGCCTACCCAATTCCCTGGGCAAACAAGCATAGACCTGAACCAGCTATGCAGCCCAGAGGGTCCCCTGTACCACATGATGAATACTCTCATCAGAAATCACTTCCAAACATACGCAGCTGACTTGGAGCTGTCCATCAAGAATCAATTTGGAGTGATCAAGACCAAGATGAATGATCTGTCCAACAAACTAGACTTCAACAGCAAACAGATTGCTCATCTTCAAGGACAATTCTCCCAACCCTCTGCTTCAAGGGTTAAAATTGATGAATCCAAAAAGGGGGAGAAGATCAGGGAACCTAAGGAGTCATTCCAAGCCAGGATAAGGGCAAGAGTGGCCATCCTTGAAAGAGATCAAAAAGATCAGGCCAGGAAAGAAAAATTGGCCAAACAGTTTGGTGTCTCAATAGAAGAAATTGAAGCAGCAGAGAAAGAAGATGAGACCCAAACATCTGAAGAATCCCTAAGGCACAATGAAGAAACTTCTGATGACAAAACTTCTGAAGAAGAATCAGAAAGTACTGAAGACAATCCTTCAGTAGTTGACAAACCATCAGCAGTTGTCAACACATCAGAGGTTAACACTTCCAATCCTCAAACTGCTGACCCTTCCAGAACCACTGCTCCCATTCAACCAACATCTGATCCCATCAGGCCTACAACTGTTACAACAATGACTGTACTAAACCCTTCTCCTATCTCTCAATCAGCTGAATTATTAAAGAAGAGTTTAGTTGCAGCCAACAAGAAGGCCAGAGAAGATCAGATCTGGAAAACTCTGGAAGAAAGGGATGATTTAGATTTAAGCCATGAAGAAAAACTTCAGGCTTATGAAGCTGAACTACAAAGGCAGGCTAGCCTTGATGAGATTGCTGAACAAGATAAAAGACAACAACTGGTGTCTTACATTACCAAGAACAGCAAGACTAAAGCCTTTACACTCAAAGGACTCTCTATGCAAGAGCTGACAAGAAGAGCACAACTGCTTGCAGACAAAATGGCCACAAGCAAAGAAGGAAAGGCCAAGAGAGCCCAGATAATAGAAGACTTAGTAGCAGAAGGATATGGTTCAAAAGCCTCAGTATCCAGATGGAAAGAAGAAAGACTAATGGATACTTACAGAAAATACTTGGCTGCCAAGGCTGCAAATCCAGAGAAGTTTCAAACTGCTGATCCTTCAAGATCAGTAGTTAGAACTTCTGGTGTATCAAGAAGAACTGCTACTCAGAGAAAGAAGGCAGAGGACAATGTCAAAACTGACTTCAAAATGGTACTACTTGAAGGAAGTTCAATAGTCCATTCAGATTTTGACATTGAGGAGAAACCTCTGTTAACTCAATTCAGGGATCCTTCCACTTTTGCCTACCAAATACAAAAGACCATCAAAGAAAAGCTGCATACCAGAGTAGTGACTGAACACCATCTCCCAACTGTTCAGATGCCTGATATGCAACAACAACAAGGAAGAGAATCCCACCTGAGGCTATCTGAAACTGAAAACATCTAGCACTCAGGACCATCAACCCAAGGGACAAGTCTGGTTCCCTATTCTTCTGACTTTAACAAGTCAAAGATCCCTATCATCAGATGGTCACTTACTGATAACAACTCAGTATTGTTGACAAGAAGAGACCTCTCAAGCAGGGCTTACAAGAAGATCAGTGATCTGAAGAAACTGTCAACACAAGACCTGCTCACAATTCAACATCTAGAACCTCAGAGAGGATCTCTATCTGATGGTCAGTTAAACCAGCTCAAGAACACCATGTACAAAGAGATATGGAAGATTGTTCAAGACAGAAGAAAAACATAAGGAATTAGTAAGGTTTTGGCTTCATCAATCCAGGGGGAGATTGTTAGGACAAAGAGGATTGGTGAAACCACTTTTGTAAACCTTAGTCTAATTCACTTCTGTCATTTTGGCTAAGTATAGAAGTACTGAAGAGAAGACAAGAAACTGCTGAAGAGAAGATATGAGAAGTGCTGAAGAAGAAACTTCATCAGAAGTTCTGAAGTCCAAACCAGACAAGTTCACTTCAGAAGTACTGAAGACAAACTACTCATCAGTAGTTTGTCTTTCATCAGCACTTAGCATCAGATATTTTCCACCGCCTTTTGCATCAGTAGTTTTATTGTTTATTATTACTTTTAGCTATTTTGTTAGTTTCAATGTTGCAACTTGTGCAACTTGTTTCTGTTGTTTCTGTACTTGCTTTTTGGGCAAGATACATGTATGTAAACGTCTATAAATAGGAGGCTTCAACCTCCTGTTTTAGACATTGATTTTAATAGAAAAATCCTTCAAACACTATCACTGTTCTATTCCATTTCTGTATTTATTGTGAATCTGTCTAAGTATCTAATTCTCATTTACTGCTTAGATTCATAATAAATACTTGTCATTTATTAGTTTCAATCATCAAGGGGGAGTAATAACTCTTCCTTAGTATAAAAAGTGTCGCTTTAACTTATACATTCCGCTGTGCTTATAATCTGATTTACAAGGACTTGCTAAACACTTAAGTGTCAAGATAGCAAGTTCTTACTTAGCAAAAAGAGCAAACTGATCCAACATATTTGTATAGGGATATTTAGGTTGCACGGTTGGTGTTAGAAATCGGCTTTAGTTATTATGGCAGGATAACTATATTTTTCGGTTACTATCAAAGATCATCTTTAGTATTGTGACAGGATAACTAAATTGATTACCATTGAGTAAACTGTCCTTAGTTATTATTTCAATCTGAATAGTTATTGTGACAGAATAGCCAAGACCATGTCTATGTGGTGTTCTTGTAGTTAAGTCGAATAGGTTGCAAGATTATACAAATAGGATCCCGGGTGGAAGCTACATTTATCTTTATTATTTATTTAGATTATTTTGTTATCATTTCAACATTTTTATAAAACAAAAAAAAAAAAGGTAAAACTAGCAAACTTCATAATTATATTTTTATATTTATTTGTAACTAGCTTAGACAAATAAACAACCATTGTGACGCTAACCACATGCTCCTCGTGGATTCGATATTCCCTATTTACCCTGGCTACCTAGGTTATTTAGGTTTTGTATGACACGTGACGACCGAGATCATCATAATTACGTCATTAAAGTAAATACATTAGTTTACACTAGATTAATTATGTAATTACTCTACACGTAATTACTCTACACCAAAAAAAAAAATTTTATTTTTTTTTTTTTGGTTTCAATACTATAATACATGTTTAACAATATGGGAAAAAAAATTTGAAAAAAAAAATAAAAAAAAATATCCTTCTTTGATTCTCACAGTTCTTACCGAAAAAACACTTTGTACTGGATCTTTCCCTAGGAAATATATTATTTTATGTCATTAAGGTCACATTGGTCTTTTTACCTTTATCCCCTTTTTCAATTTTTGAATTTTCTCCCACCCTATATAAACAAGTAATATCCCTCTCTCTCTCTCTCTCTCTATATATATATATATATAGGTATAGGATCCGGTAAGAAAATTGATTTGTGTAGGAAGTGTAGGAAATAATTATAACCATTGGATCAAAATTTGAGATCAAGGATAATTAAGTAAATTTAACACAAAATTAAGTTATGGAAAGCCTAAAATTATGGGATTTAAATTGATTGTTTTTTTTAGTAATCCATCTTTCATCAATTTTTTACTAATCCATCTTTTCATTGATTTTATAATACATCTTTTATCGGTTTTTATAATCCATCATTTTTTTACTAATTAAGTAAAGATTTATAATCCATCTTTCATCAATTTTTAGTGTTTCGATTGTACCATAGTTTTGCCGTGTCCATTTCGATTATCACAGTGTTAAATGGTAGAAGTTATGAAGGACGATTCGGTAGGCAGTGTTTTATATTGTTACAACAGTGTTGTATATGTTAAAAGTGTTTTATAAAGTATATACATTCTTTGTAAAACACTCCCATTGTATGATCAGATTTGTAGTTTAGTGTATTTTATATAATGGTGGTAACGTTTGTTGATTGCTTTTTGGAGTATTTTTTTTAAATTGTAGTGGTTTAAATAGTTAAACATGTATTTTTGTTTATTAGTGTTATAATCCAGTTGAGAATCATGTCTGTCACCTTGTTTTACAATAACATGTTTTTAATGTTTTGAAGTCATGTTTTAATAGTGTTTTAACAAATGGTTTAATTGGTTAGAAATAATACAATAACATATTTTTAATGTTTTGAAGTTATGTTTTAATAGTGTTTTAACAAATGGTTTGATTGGTTAGAAAAAAAATGTGATGTACTTTTTATTAATGTTTTTTAATAATGTTTTTAAAAGATTATTATATAACAACGATTGTTAATTAAAATGGTAGTTGTTTATTGTAGTTAAGTAGTGTCTTATAATATAAATGGTATTGACAACAGTGTTTTATATCGTTACAGTAGTGTTTTATATTGTAAATATATTCGGTAGTCACGGTAGGCACTATGGGTGAGGTTTGTTAATTGTGTTGAGATTATATGAAATCTGATTGAATATGTGTGGAGAGAGAAGATTGTGTTAGTTATTGAAAGAGTGAGTAAAATTAGGAGATAATAAAAACTTTCTTAATTTAAAACACACAAAATGACCATCACAACCCTTAATAAAACACACAATAGACATTTTTGCCCTTATCAATAAAGATAATTAGTTATAATTAAAACACATTTATCTTTTTAATCTCATCCATCCATTTTAATATCCAAGGGCTCATAACACTTCCTATCTTTCCTACACAAATCAATTTTCCTACAGGAACCTTACCCTATATATATATATATATATATATATATATATATATATATATTAATATATATAAAAGAATTGAACATTGCTGACGTGACGTGCAATGGTGTCTTCAACCTCTCCATGAAACTGTCACGTGGCATCATCATTGAAAGATTTTAGTGTTTTTGAATTATTTCTTTTTTTTAATTAAAAAAAGATAAACATAAAACCCTAAATTTATCTCTCTATCTCTCAATTCTCAATTACTATTAAATTGAGTTATTTTAGAAAAAAAAAGAATTTAAAAACAAATTTAAATTTTTCTCTCTTATGTTTCCTCCCATAATTTTTAAACGTTAATATTTTTTATATTCGAGATTTTTTAAATAAAAAAAATTACACCAAATTAACGAGCGTTTCATTATCTTTCCAACGAGTACCATAGTGCTATATAAAAAACGGAGAAAAAAACGACTATTTTTTGTGGGGTTTTGTTCATACAGGAAAAAAAACACAAAGTGTTCAGGTTATTCATTAATCATGTTTTTTCTTTTAAACCAGGTTCTTATATACGATGTTGAAATTCAGCCCAATCGCCATGCTATAATTGGAATTTTACTCTTCTAAAGATGGACAGGTGTACTTTATTAAGAGAAGCTATGAGAAAGAATCGCGCAACACTGCAACACATGGTGTCACCTTATAGCAAGGTTATTTTTTATTTATTTAATTACAAGAGTAATAATTATTACTATTAGTATAAGTATTATTAGAATGGTTATATTTTTCAACCCCGGGACACTCCTGGGATAAAAGCTAGTGTGTGTATACTTAGCCTATATAGGGGATGGATAATACGGAAACCCTAAATATTGAGAAAACTCTAGAAAACCCTCAAAAAAAACTACTTCCCGAGCTTTTTTTTTTTTTTAAATTAGGGCATGTAATATACATGTTTTTGAGTGTTTTGAGCCAAAAAAAAATCAAAAAAGCGCCGAAGGGTTTTTTTTTTTAAAAAATAAGTTTTGCATCATAACATATGTTACCAGTGCAAAAATAAGCTAACATATGTTATGATGCAAAACTTATTTAAAAAAAAAAAAAAAAAAAAAAAAAAAAAAAAAAAAAAAACTCTTCGGCGCTTTTTTGATTTTTTTGGCTCAAAACACTTAAAAACATGTATATTACATGCCCTAATTTTTTTTTTTTTAAAAAAAAGCTCGGGAAGTAGGTGTTTTTGAGGGTTTTCTAGAGTTTTCTCAAAATTTAGGGTTTTCTCCCTATACTTAGCCTATATATATAATCATGTTATTCCCCAACCCCGTTGCGATAGGTTAAAAGAACAAAATATATTATACGTTACTGTAGTTGATTATTTTTAGGTAGAAAATAATTGTTTTGTTCTAATTTAGATGTTTATTGCATTAATGGTTGTATCTCAATTGTCTAGGGGGTTGGTGATTAAAATCCTTATCTTTATTCTTTTTCTTTTTGAACGGCTATTCTTTATTCTTGACTAGTGGAAATGCCCACGCGTTGCTGCGGGTACGTATGTTTTATTGTTGAATATTGTGTGACGGGTTTCATGTAGTTTATTTGTGAAATTAGTTTGCTAATATAACTATTATATCAATTCACAAAGAGCAACAACTTATTAACAAGGTACTTGACCTTAAAAACCACACTATAAGAGATGACATGCATCTTAAAAATTTGTTAAATTACCATATTGTCAATCTAAAATGCTTTATAAATTATTGAAGGTTGGTCCCCTAGTACGACAGGTGTCACCCCATGCACTATCAAAGAACACAATCTAACCGACTTGTCTTAAACACTGATTATATTCATGTATTATTATTATTATTAACTAAATGTTAGTATATTAAACTACTTTGTTGCAGCATAGACAATAGATCTAGAAAAAAATCGTTGTTTGACCTTAACACATCTATTGCATGATTCTCAGTGGCCTTGTTGAGTTGTGTTTTCAGATGCTAACCCGCTCAACGTCTTAGAAACATTAGCGACAAAATATATGCAAATCAACCCATTTAATAAAATGCAACATACCATTATTGGACAATATGTCTTGTTCTACAAGAATTGCCATAAAACGTATCAGAGGTTGCATGACGACTTTTTTGCATAACAACCGTATATCAGAACCCGAATAACCTTCTGTTTTCTCCAACAGCAAATCATAAGGTAGTGCCTCTTCTTCACTTGATGACGACAATAATTCTTCAAACGTTGCTTTCCTTGATTCAAGCTCTGGTAGAGGTACGAGAATGTTAAATAATGATCTAGACTTCCATCAACCAATCCGTAAAAAAATTATCCCTTTTGACCTAAGAGATTAACAAAATATTGAAATGGTATAGTTTAAGTCTAGGATACTCTATTCTCAAAGAAAATTACCAATTATTATTATTGATAAATTTTCTTCGCACACCAACGCATCATTCTACGCTGATGTCTCAATGGATCTTAAGTTAGACTGTGTGTTGTGGCCCGCAAGCGACCAGGAGTGTTCACAGTTTGGTTTCAAACCGTGAAACCGCCCAAACCGGTTATCGGTTTGGAATCGTAGTGAACGGTTTGGTTTACAGTTTACACCAAATGCCAACCGCAAAAAACCGGACCGAACCGTACAAATTTATTTTATTAACTTTTTTATATTTTATGTTATTTATACTGAGATAAATATAAATATGTTTTAACATATATTTAAATTAATGTAAAATACATATAGGCTAGGCGCACTTTCACAGTTTCACTACATTATACGTGAGACTGAGAGAACAATCATAACAATAGTCAACCTATTTTTTTTATGTATTTGGGTATATTTTGTTTGATGTACTTGCCTTTTGAAATACTGGTTATTTTTTTCTTCTTACTACAGATTCAGGACAACTTGTATAAAGGCCTAGCAAGACTAAACGTAAAACCAAACCAATTCATACGGTTTGGTTTTGGTTTTCAAAAATAAAAATCCGTTACCAATGGTTTGTCTCACGGTTTGACCTAAAAACCGCGAAAACTGAACCGTGAACACCCGTAGCGACCAGGCGTGAGCAAGCCAACGAGCCACGTGGCTCGCGAACACCACGACCCTCACGCGTTAACAGTCCCGCAAGCGAGCATACACGAGCCTGCTTGCATGGGCTAGTGAGAAAATAAAAGGAAGAGTTGCATGTAGAGGTGTACAAAATACCCGACCCCGAACCCGAACCCGAAAAAATACCCGAACCCGACCCTACCCATAGGGTATTTTAAAACCCGGTTATTTAATACCCGAACCCGACCCTACCCGGTTATTTAATATCCGAACCCGACCCTACCCGTAGGGTATTTTCGCAAACTAATGTATTAAAATTAAAATTTTACTACAAAAACCACAAATATATATAAAACATTTATGTTTTATTTATAAAATCTCATACCAATTTATATTTTAAGTTATAAGTGTAGCATAAAATACCTAACCAATTTAATTTATAACATAAAACATATTGTTAAAAAACAATATATAGTATAACCAACCCGCCCGAGTTGACCCGAACCCATTTAGACTAAACCTAAACCCGCTAATTTCGTGTTAGGTTCGGGTCGTGTCGGAAATTCACACGCTTACTTGAAAATAGGTATCTAGTACCCGAAAATGGGTATACCCGAAACCGGGTATTGAAAACCCGAACCCGAACCCGACCTGAACCTGGTATATAGGGTATGTCTTTTCACGAAAATACCCTACCCTACCCGAACCCGACCCGATTATTTCGTAATACCCCGGTTATACCCTACCCGGTCATACCCGAACCCGGGTATGTAACCGAACCCGGGTATTCAAAAAACCCGGTTTTGTACACCTCTAGTTGCATGTGGGAATGACGGCAAACTCAAGCTTTATCCATTGTCATGTCAGCATCTATGTGGCTTGAAATGATAGGATAATATTTGTGCTCACCTTGAGCCAGAACACATAACCTTACCAACATAACTATGAACATTCTTCTATTTTTTTTTCTTTAAAAAACAGCTTCATATGTTTAGTTATATATCAGTGTTGTGTAAGGACCATTCCATAAAATTAACACACAATATTCATTTAAATCACCTGAATTTACCTCTATATCCCGGATATTTGCATCCTTAATTTCATTTATTTTGGCTTTACATGAGCAATTCACAAGAACAACAACTTATTATATCAATTCACAAAGAGCAACAACTTATTAACAAGGTACTTGACCTTAAAAACCACACTATAAGAGATGACATGCATCTTAAAAATTTGTTAAATTACCATATTGTCAATCTAAAATGCTTTATAAATTATTGAAGGTTGGTCCCCTAGTACGACAGGTGTCACCCCATGCACTATCAAAGAACACAATCTAACCGACTTGTCTTAAACACTGATTATATTCATGTATTATTATTATTATTAACTAAATGTTAGTATATTAAACTACTTTGTTGCAGCATAGACAATAGATCTAGAAAAAAATCGTTGTTTGACCTTAACACATCTATTGCATGATTCTCAGTGGCCTTGTTGAGTTGTGTTTTCAGATGCTAACCCGCTCAACGTCTTAGAAACATTAGCGACAAAATATATGCAAATCAACCCATTTAATAAAATGCAACATACCATTATTGGACAATATGTCTTGTTCTACAAGAATTGCCATAAAACGTATCAGAGGTTGCATGACGACTTTTTTGCATAACAACCGTATATCAGAACCCGAATAACCTTCTGTTTTCTCCAACAGCAAATCATAAGGTAGTGCCTCTTCTTCACTTGATGACGACAATAATTCTTCAAACGTTGCTTTCCTTGATTCAAGCTCTGGTAGAGGTACGAGAATGTTAAATAATGATCTAGACTTCCATCAACCAATCCGTAAAAAAATTATCCCTTTTGACCTAAGAGATTAACAAAATATTGAAATGGTATAGTTTAAGTCTAGGATACTCTATTCTCAAAGAAAATTACCAATTATTATTATTGATAAATTTTCTTCGCACACCAACGCATCATTCTACGCTGATGTCTCAATGGATCTTAAGTTAGACTGTGTGTTGTGGCCCGCAAGCGACCAGGAGTGTTCACAGTTTGGTTTCAAACCGTGAAACCGCCCAAACCGGTTATCGGTTTGGAATCGTAGTGAACGGTTTGGTTTACAGTTTACACCAAATGCCAACCGCAAAAAACCGGACCGAACCGTACAAATTTATTTTATTAACTTTTTTATATTTTATGTTATTTATACTGAGATAAATATAAATATGTTTTAACATATATTTAAATTAATGTAAAATACATATAGGCTAGGCGCACTTTCACAGTTTCACTACATTATACGTGAGACTGAGAGAACAATCATAACAATAGTCAACCTATTTTTTTTATGTATTTGGGTATATTTTGTTTGATGTACTTGCCTTTTGAAATACTGGTTATTTTTTTCTTCTTACTACAGATTCAGGACAACTTGTATAAAGGCCTAGCAAGACTAAACGTAAAACCAAACCAATTCATACGGTTTGGTTTTGGTTTTCAAAAATAAAAATCCGTTACCAATGGTTTGTCTCACGGTTTGACCTAAAAACCGCGAAAACTGAACCGTGAACACCCGTAGCGACCAGGCGTGAGCAAGCCAACGAGCCACGTGGCTCGCGAACACCACGACCCTCACGCGTTAACAGTCCCGCAAGCGAGCATACACGAGCCTGCTTGCATGGGCTAGTGAGAAAATAAAAGGAAGAGTTGCATGTAGAGGTGTACAAAATACCCGACCCCGAACCCGAACCCGAAAAAATACCCGAACCCGACCCTACCCATAGGGTATTTTAAAACCCGGTTATTTAATACCCGAACCCGACCCTACCCGGTTATTTAATATCCGAACCCGACCCTACCCGTAGGGTATTTTCGCAAACTAATGTATTAAAATTAAAATTTTACTACAAAAACCACAAATATATATAAAACATTTATGTTTTATTTATAAAATCTCATACCAATTTATATTTTAAGTTATAAGTGTAGCATAAAATACCTAACCAATTTAATTTATAACATAAAACATATTGTTAAAAAACAATATATAGTATAACCAACCCGCCCGAGTTGACCCGAACCCATTTAGACTAAACCTAAACCCGCTAATTTCGTGTTAGGTTCGGGTCGTGTCGGAAATTCACACGCTTACTTGAAAATAGGTATCTAGTACCCGAAAATGGGTATACCCGAAACCGGGTATTGAAAACCCGAACCCGAACCCGACCTGAACCTGGTATATAGGGTATGTCTTTTCACGAAAATACCCTACCCTACCCGAACCCGACCCGATTATTTCGTAATACCCCGGTTATACCCTACCCGGTCATACCCGAACCCGGGTATGTAACCGAACCCGGGTATTCAAAAAACCCGGTTTTGTACACCTCTAGTTGCATGTGGGAATGACGGCAAACTCAAGCTTTATCCATTGTCATGTCAGCATCTATGTGGCTTGAAATGATAGGATAATATTTGTGCTCACCTTGAGCCAGAACACATAACCTTACCAACATAACTATGAACATTCTTCTATTTTTTTTTCTTTAAAAAACAGCTTCATATGTTTAGTTATATATCAGTGTTGTGTAAGGACCATTCCATAAAATTAACACACAATATTCATTTAAATCACCTGAATTTACCTCTATATCCCGGATATTTGCATCCTTAATTTCATTTATTTTGGCTTTACATGAGCAATTCACAAGAACATAACATTAATCATCAATCACCTGTTGCTCCGTCATCATCATCCACATCATATACCAGATTACACAAGCATCTATATAACCTACCGATTCTCTGTTATATAAATTCACCAAAGACGCAATCATAAGTATCTCATACCTAACGCATGATTTTCAATATTATTAAAAGAGCAAACCTGTGTGATCAAAGGGGCTCTATAACTGAGTGTTCTTGGTGAATCTTCATCGTCGCTACTATCAGAACTGCTTGAATCATCATGAGTATCCGAAGCAACTTTCTACTTTGACGTTCCAAGACATTGTGATTGTTTTTCTCTCTAAAGACAAATACAATCACTATAAAATCATGTTCTAAACTATCATATTTTAAAGGGTGTTTGTCATTGTTTATAAAAAAACGCTTATTTGCTTATTGTCTTATATTCACAATAAGCGGTACGGATAAGCAGTTCCAAACACTCGCGAAAGTCTTCACTACTATATCAAAACACAATAAACAGATAGTTTGCTTGATTAAGCAATCCCGAACACAACCTCAATCATTAAGACAAATTTAGAAAACTCACCTGGAATATTTTTCCTAAAAGTTTAGAGCAACCGCACGAGCTTTAAGTTCTTCCTTCTTGGCATTATTTTCATGGAGCACCTGCAGAATAAATCATAACCTCCATAATCTTACCTCTATAACAAAAAAATATATTATATACTTTCACAAGAAGTGTTGTTAAGTCTCTCAACTTTTATTATAAATAAAACACAATGAATGAATAATTGATTAGGAGAGCTCTTCATATGGCCTAAGAGGGAAGGTGAAGGGAGTTAGGGGTACTATAGGAATGATATTTTAGCTTTTAACTAAAAACAAAAGTTAAAATTACTCTACTAACCCTCTAAGTGTCTTAATTGTCCCCAATATCCCTATAATACCCTCATGAAATAAGCTTTATTCTCTTATACTTATTGCTTTAAAAATTGTACCCATGTCAAAATTTCAATATGGTACATCACTCCTCCTTTATAATGTATTATAGATTATAGATTATAGATTATAGATTATAGATATTATGATTTCATGAGATGTGTTTTTTTTTTTTACTTTTACTGATGTTGTGAATGTCTATAGTAATTATTTGGCAATTCTTTATCCTTGATCTTAGAAATATGTATTAATTGTTGGCAGTTTATAATTGTTTGCATACTTCGATCTAATGATGGTTGAGATATCCGTTTAGTTTATAATTGTTGGCAGAAATGGGGGTAGAGTTGGTACAACCGTTTACGAAGGAAGAGATAAAGAAGGCGGTGTTCGATTGTGGGAAAGATAAGGCGTCCGGGCCAAACGGTTTTAACTTTCATTTTGTACAGGTTTTCTGGGATGAGTTGGAGAATGATTTTTATGATATTATGATAGAGTTCTATGAAACCGGGTTTCTTAGCCCGGAGTGTAGTACTTCTTTCATTACATTGGTGCCAAAATGCAAAAACCCGACGAGTATGAAAGAGTACCGGCCTATTAATCTAATCGGTATGGTTAATAAAGTGATTTCGAAGATTTTGGCATTGAGAATCAAGAAGGTGATGGGCGAGATTATTTCGGAATCGCAATCGGCATTTTTAACGGAAAGGTACATTTTGGATGGTCCACTTGTTCTAAATGAGGTTTTAGCTTGGTTGAAAAGAAAAAAATAAAAAGGCTTTTTTGTTAAAAATTGATTTTGAGAAAGCGTACGATAATGTGAATTGGGGTTTTTTAATATCGTTGATGGAACAAATGAATTTTCCGTTGAGATGGTCTATGTGGGTTTTTGGTATTCTTAAGGCGGCGCGGTCGGCGGTGTTGGTAAATGGGTCACCTACATTTGAGTTTGTTTGTCAAAAAGGGCTTAGACAAGGTGACCCGTTATCTCCGTTTTTGTTCTTGATTGTTATGGAAGCACTTTCTTTGATGATTAAAAAAGCGATCTTGGAAGGAGAATTTAAAGGTATAAAGCTCAACAAAGAAGGTATGGAACTTTCTCATATGTTTTATGCGGATGATGCACTAATTTTAGGTGAATGGTCTAACGGGAATATGGTTAATTTGGCAAGAATATTGAGATGTTTTCATGTTTGTTGGGGGATGAAAATAAATATATCTAAGTCAAATTTGTATGGGGTGGGTACTTGTGTGGAGGAAACGGATGCGATGGCCTTGACTTTGGGTTGTAAGAGGGATGTTTTACCTTTTGATTATTTGGGTATAAAAGTAGGCGCTAATATGAATAGAGTAGCGAGTTGGAAGAAGGTTATAGAGGTGTTCGAGGCTAGATTAGCTATTTGGAAGGCGAGGCTTTTGTCCATTGGTGGTCGTTTGACGCTTGTTAAAGCGGTTTTAGATAGTCTACCGATATACTACTTCTCTTTGTATAAGGCGCCTAAAAAAGTGGTGGATTGCTTAGAAAAAATAATGAAGAGGTTTCTTTGGTCGGGTACAAATGATGGAAAAAAGATACATTGGGTTAAATGGGCTCGAGTCACTACTCCTAAGAAGTTTGGAGGGTTGGGAATTAAAAGGTTAGAAGATGTAAACGAGGCGCTTATTTTTAAATGGGCGTGGAGATTTCGGGTTAATAAAAACTCGTTGTGGAGGAGGGTTGTAGAGGTTTGCCACAAGAGTAATAATATGTGGGAATTTCTCCCGATTAATAAATATGCGGCTGGGAATTGGAAGGCAATTGTAAAAGTGGTGGCTGGTATTAAAATTAATGAGGTGCAGGTTCGGAATGGAGATACAATACGTTTTTGGCTTGATATTTGGCTGGGAGATTGTGCACTAAAGAATAAATTCCCTTTATTATATAGGCTAGAAACTAAAAAGAGTTGTTGGATTTCGGAACGTACGATAATAGTCAATAATAAAAGGGTTGTTGTGGCTGATTGGATCGATTTATTGCAAGGCACCGAAGAATTAATACAGTGGGTTGAATTATGTGATTTAGTGTCAAATGAAGATGTGGGATTGGGTCCAGATGTTTGGTATTGGGCCGCTGATAAAGTAATGGGTTTCACAACTAATGGTACCACTAAAATGCTTATAAATAGATCAGATTTTGAGCCGTGTTTTGTTATAAAATGGGTTTCATGGGTTCCAACAAAGTGTGTGATTATGGCTTGGAGAGCGGAAATGAATAGAATGCCTACAAAATTGGAGTTAGTATAACGCAACGTTGTTATAGAGGATACAAGTTACCCGTGGTGCAAGATTGTGGATGAGACAGCGATACATGTACTGTCCGATTGTATGATTGCAACAAACGTTTGGGAGTGGATCGGGAAATGGTGCCGTTTGGAACCTATATATGCGTTCGAGATTAAAGATATCTTGGAAGTGTATAAAACGGTTAAAGGATGCAAGAAAAGCAAAAAGGTCGTGCACGGGATTATCATAGTGACGCTGTGGTCGATATGGAAAGCAAGGAATGATACAGTGTTTAGTGGGAAGCAGCCTAGCTGGAGTCTATTATTGCTAGTGTGAAGTCGATCACGTTTCTTTGGGTCAATAGTAGATTTAAATGTAATAAGGTAGTTTGGAGAGACTGGTGCCGTTTTCCTTTGTATATGTTTGTAAAGGGTTGAGCCGTCGGTATTTGCTGTAAAGGCCGGTTTTGGTTTTTTGTGAATGAAAGCATTTTTTCAAAAAAAAAAAAAAAAAAAAGTTATATGTTTTTCATTTAATGAATCGTGACTAGTCCGTTATCCTGTATGTTTTATGATCAAAAGGTAAGAGGTTGGTAATGTTAGTTATTTGATAAATAATTTTTTGGTTTTAATAACTTTGAATGGGTTCCTTAAATGCATTGTGTTCAACCAACATTTTCATACAAGTTTATAACTTTACAACTGTTTACTTGCATTGATTTGAAGGTTGTGTTTTAATTTCGAGTTGTTTCATATGTTATAGTTTCATATGTTTGATAAGTTATAAGTTAGGACTAAGTTAGGTTGATTCCAGTTGCATATGTTAATGGAAACAAAAGTCATTTTTTTCATATGGATTTTTTAACTTGGATGGAATGAATGTTACCTCTGTTTCATATGTTACACCTGTTAGACCTAAGTTGGGTTGATTCCAGTTTGCATATGCTTGATAAGTTATAAGTTAGGACTAAGTTGGGTTGATTCCACTTGCATATGTTAATGGAAACAAAAGTCATTTTATATGGATTTTATGGATGGAATGAATGTTACCTCTGTTTCCTATGTTACACCTGTTAGGACTAAGTTGGGTTGTTTGTAGTTTGCATATGTTTCTTAAGTTATAAGTTAGGACTAAGTTGGGTTGATTCTAGTTGCATACGTTAATGGACACAAAAGTCATTTTTTCATATGAATTTTTTTTTAACATGGATGAAATGAATGTTACCTTTGTTTCATATGTTACACCTGTTAGTAAGTTGGGTTGATTCCAGTTTGCATATGTTTGTTAACTTATAAGTTAGGACTAAGTAAGGTTGATTCCAGTTGCATATATGGATTTTTTTTTTAACATGGATGGAATGAATGTTTCCTATGTTGTGACACCCGTCGAAATCACAGGTCATATCCGTACATCTAACTACACGTGAATACATTATGCATAGCATTCCATGTCATCTATTATGTCATAATTGGATCATACAGGGTTCCAACGAGACAATCCGGAGACATGCAGCCTAACAGTAGACACATTAGTTAGTACAAGGCATCAGTTAGTTAAATATGCCTTACTAGACTTTAGGAAATCCATGCAATTGAACAAGATTTCCCAACCTGTTACCCGACAAGGACAAAATGAAACAATGTTCATTAACAAAAGAGGTTACCAACATGTATGTAGTAAACTAGTACGTGTATAAACAATATGTCCACTTGTAACCTTGAACTTGATCCATCTAGACTTACATGAACATGAGGATCAAACAAATACACTAACACACATACATGCATGCCTACGGCACTATACACACACATACATAGAGTTGAGGAGTGACAAAACTATCAATACACACACACATATACACCTCGCATATATACACACACATGTCTATTTCCTTTCCTAGTCACAAGCCTATTTAGTTACACATCCATCCATGCTTAACACCAACAAGGCATGAACTATTCACCTCTACATTTCCCATGAGTTTTGACCATCCAAATATATCACCAACATACTACAAATTTCGGCTAGTGCATTCCCAAGAGGCCAAGACAAACCACTATTGAGTCAAGGTCAACTTCTTACACCAAGATAGCACAACATAGAATACTTGAGAAGGATTATCATGTCAACCTTACCACAATTACAATGCCTTTTTCCCAAGACCATTTGCGGCCGAAAACCCCAACAAACAAACAACCTTGGTTTCCACCTTGCACTAACATGGCAACAACATAAACTATTTGGACTTCTACCCATTGTCAACTTACCAAAAACCTTCTCTTTGTCCTATTATGTTCGACTTCCAAGGGATCCAAGAAGGAGTGCACACAAACACTAGTCAACACCTTATATTAATTTGGCAAAACATGAAACGCTTGATCATTCCCACTTTGTCAACCTTGCCAAAACATCTTGCTCCTTCCCTCTGTCAATCGGCCGCTACACCACCCCTACAAGCCAAACAAAAGCCTCAAGGTCAACCTATTACTCTTACAAGGACTCTAGGATAATGCACCTTAGGAAAACAAAGAGTTTACTTGCCCAAATTGTGAACCAATGGAACAAGCCCTTCCCCTCACCATTCGGCTATATATAGGACCCAAGAGAGGCATGAGAATCACACCACAACTCTTCACAACTCACTAACACTTGAACTCTCATGTAACATCGCAAAATTTTCCCCAAAATTTTAATACATAAAAAGCCCTTATATATATATATATATATATATTTTATTACACCTTTATCATTAATATTATACAAATGTGCCTAAGTCATTATTTATCCTAACTCACAACTTATATACATACATAAATGTATATAAATAATAATAATAATATGATTCTAAATTCTTTTTTTTTTTCACATACAAGATTTTTTTTTTTAAATAAAGCCTTGAGTCAAATAGTCAAAGTCCTAGTCAATGTCTTAGTCAAACAGTCAAAGTCTTAGTCAAATAGTCAATTCATCATAAAACCTTACTTAATGGTGTTGACCAATTTTAATGGTTAATTGACTCCAAAACTAGTATAAAAACCCACCTATGACCCATTATACTTTGCACCTCTAAATCGATTGTTTCAATCCGATTAAACTTTCTCTCATACCTTTCTTCTATAGTCTATTACTTCTACAATTGAAGCTTTGATTATAAGCTCTTGTAATTGGCGAATTGGAAGCTTGATATTCTTTCTTTTTCGTTTTCTTCAATTTGGACTAGCTACGTTGTTGAGTCTTTGGGATTCGCCTCGCATACATTCACAACACATTATTCTATTTTTTTTACGAGACATAACATTTTGCTAAGGTGAGTTTTACATAGCCCCTTTTCTATTTATCACCGTTTTTGGGGTGAAACATGTTACAACAATATTTATGCAATTCAATCATCAATGTGTCTATGTGTTTTTCTATGTTGCATTATGTCTTGAACATGACTAGGGTAAGCATAATTCTAGCATAAACATTCATCAACCAAACGGTATACATTGATAGATCTATTGGACTGACAATCCCACCCGGATACGTGCCTCCTACAAAGGTTACGTGGGTGTTTGTTACTGCAATATAAACGAGTGAACCATGAGCGTATGGGATGTACCACAATACAACAGTCACAAGGTTGATTATGCACTCGATTTATTTCTAGTATGTTCTCACATATGGACTAGATTGACATGACACATGAATTGCACAACATTTTTATTCAATTATCAAAAACCTATGTAATTCTCACCAACTTTTGTTGACCCAAAATATTTTCAACTTAACATGTTTCAGGTCCTACTTGTTTGAAGATTCGAATTAATGCTTGAAGATGTGTGCATAGTTTTATTCAATTTGATGTACGAATTCTTGTAGAACAATTGTATGTAATTTATTTAAATCATTTAATGAAATTTATTATTCACCATGAGCTACTGAACAATCATCAATACGTGACATCCCGATGTTTCCGCCATCGGTTGGGGTGTTACAGATTGGTATCAGAGCCATGGTTATAGGGAATTAGGTTATTAGAAAAATAATCTAGTCTATAACCATAGGATTTAACCCGTACTTGCTTCTTTTACTTGCTATTCTCTATCTCCCTCCTACTTCTTATCCCTACATTAATCCCTACGAGAAGGTTGCTCTCCATCACTGGATCCACTCTTAGACTAATAAGGCAAAACCCTCAGGTTTAACCTGAACCACCTTGAGATCTCGTCGAAGTTCTAGATTTTAATAACGAACACGTGCAATCTGGAAGGGTGAACGCCTGTATTCTGAGTCTTCTGTCTAGGCTGGCATTGCGCATATATCCCAATCAGACGAGGGACCCGGATGCCTACCTGGGAATTCTCGGGATGAGTGTTCACTTATAGGCTAAAGCATGTCTTCACTATGTTGTTGGAATCTGGAATCTTTGATACGTCAACGTTTTCGTTTATTCGTTTTAATTAATGAATAAATGATTACATTCCTTATATCACCTCATTCATTTCATGCCACATTGAACCTTCATTGTGTCCCTTACAGATCATGTCTTCACGTCGCAGCACTCGCAATAACAGTGGTGAAAACCAAGAGGAAAGTAACAACAACCACAACAACAACAAAAACAACAAAGGTGTTGATGCCCAACTGGCTGCGATTATTTCCCAACAAATGGCGCAACAAATCACAACTCTGGTTTCTAACTTGTTGGCTCAAGTCATCCCAATGAATGGGAACGGCAATGGAAATGGAAATGGCGATGGAAATCACATAAAGAACGGGACCTTAGTTCGGAAAGGCGAGAAAACAAGTATTGTGGCCGCGGTAACTACCGAGAACCAGAAGCGCAAGACCAGGGATCCTAATGTAAACCTCACTACACAAGCTTCTAACAAGAAACCCTATACAAGAAACTTTCCATTGTGTAACACATGCAAACGACATCACCCCACTGTTTCAGTGTGTCGCCTGTGCACCAATTGTGGTAGGTATGGCCATCTGGTCAACACATGTCGTGAGTCCCCAAACCCTAACACCAACCAACCAACCAACCCTGCTCAGGTTGCTAATCTTAATTGTCCTGGTAAATACAACTATGGTCAATGCTATGAATGTGGAAACCCAAATCATTTCCGTAACCGATACCCTAAACTAAATCGAGATCAAGACCCTCCAGCTACTTAACAGCAAACCCCACCATTTGAATGATGTCTACTTTTTAATTCTATGTATTGACACTTTTTGATTCAAGTAATAAATTCAAGTATTATCATAACATCTGAGTGCATGCTTATTTGAATGTGAACTAATTGCTATATCTATAATCATACTTGCTTACTTGTACAACAATTAGTTGACTACCAAACAACCTACTCAACGATTGGTAGAGGTCATCATGTCTTTCCAACAGTCGGGAGAGGCCCTACAACCTGCTCAACGACTGGTGGAGACTATCGAACCTGCTCAACAATCGGTAGAGTCATAAAAGGACGCAAAACCCTAATGTAAGGTAAATTGATAATTACGGTCCGGAATGTAATCATGAAATTACAGGTACGTTAAGGTAGTGAGAAATTTTATCAAGGTTTTCGGTAGTCGACCAATTGTATACCTGGTGTTTTTCTTTTAACTTCGGGACGAAGTTCCTAAAAGTAGGGGAGACTGTAACATCGCAAAATTTTCCCCAAAATTTTAATACATAAAAAGCCCTTATATATATATATATATATATATATTTTATTACACCTTTATCATTAATATTATACAAATGTGCCTAAGTCATTATTTATCCTAACTCACAACTTATATACATACATAAATGTATATAAATAATAATAATAATATGATTCTAAATTCTTTTTTTTTTTTCACATACAAGATTTTTTTTTTAAATAAAGCCTTGAGTCAAATAGTCAAAGTCCTAGTCAATGTCTTAGTCAAACAGTCAAAGTCTTAGTCAAATAGTCAATTCATCATAAAACCTTACTTAATGGTGTTGACCAATTTTAATGGTTAATTGACTCCAAAACTAGTATAAAAACCCACCTATGACCCATTATACTTTGCACCTCTAAATCGATTGTTTCAATCCGATTAAACTTTCTCTCATACCTTTCTTCTATAGTCTATTACTTCTACAATTGAAGCTTTGATTATAAGCTCTTGTAATTGGCGAATTGGAAGCTTGATATTCTTTCTTTTTCGTTTTCTTCAATTTGGACTAGCTACGTTGTTGAGTCTTTGGGATTCGCCTCGCATACATTCACAACACATTATTCTATTTTTTTTACGAGACATAACATTTTGCTAAGGTGAGTTTTACATAGCCCCTTTTCTATTTATCACCGTTTTTGGGGTGAAACATGTTACAACAATATTTATGCAATTCAATCATCAATGTGTCTATGTGTTTTTCTATGTTGCATTATGTCTTGAACATGACTAGGGTAAGCATAATTCTAGCATAAACATTCATCAACCAAACGGTATACATTGATAGATCTATTGGACTGACAATCCCACCCGGATACGTGCCTCCTACAAAGGTTACGTGGGTGTTTGTTACTGCAATATAAACGAGTGAACCATGAGCGTATGGGATGTACCACAATACAACAGTCACAAGGTTGATTATGCACTCGATTTATTTCTAGTATGTTCTCACATATGGACTAGATTGACATGACACATGAATTGCACAACATTTTTATTCAATTATCAAAAACCTATGTAATTCTCACCAACTTTTGTTGACCCAAAATATTTTCAACTTAACATGTTTCAGGTCCTACTTGTTTGAAGATTCGAATTAATGCTTGAAGATGTGTGCATAGTTTTATTCAATTTGATGTACGAATTCTTGTAGAACAATTGTATGTAATTTATTTAAATCATTTAATGAAATTTATTATTCACCATGAGCTACTGAACAATCATCAATACGTGACATCCCGATGTTTCCGCCATCGGTTGGGGTGTTACATCTCATCTCTTTTCCTTTGTACCCCTTCGGCCGAAACCCAAAGACCCACAAGGGGCTTTGTTCGAGCAAGCTTCACTACCATTTAGGAGTCCCAAGTTATCATCTCACATCTAGGAACTTTGAGGAAGGAAGTTAGCTTATTATTTTCTTGTTTTACTCGGCTATATACGTGAGGTATGATACCCGAACTATAGTCTTGTCTACATGATTATTTAGTTATGCACATTGGTCACCCGAAGCCTACATATACTCGCACACCCCCACAAAACATTTATTCTTGGAACTAACTAACTTAACAACTCAAGTTTTGATGATAAAGGTTCAATGTTCTAGTTATGTATACACACATGTTCACATTGATTCATACACCTTGGAACACATGGATATGGACATTGCAAGCACACACACATACATATATGTATGCGTGTGTGTGTGTAAGAGGCCAAGACCCAGCCCAAGAACAACGTATTTCACCTAATTTATACAATATACAACATGGTTCGATTTACAAACATATGTTGAGAATAATAAAACATGTGTTAACTAGCTTAACACGTGAGTTTTCTCAAAAACATAAGGATATGTATGTATAAACAAAAGCAAGACACTTGGATGTGTTATTTTTATACAAAACTATCACAAGATATGTCCATGTGCCATCCTAAACCTACTTAACTGAGACATAAGTAACACTCGGTAACATTTAAGGAGTCACCACATATGTTTTACCAAAAACAGGAATAAAACATAGCCGCCAGGATAACAAAACGAACAATTATTAACACATACAATGTGTGACACCCGTGGATAGTGGTACAGAAGCCCCTAGTCCATAGGTGATACAGTCGGGTGAACAGTTGCATGGTAGTTAGAGCCAAACATAGACCTAAGTTGCTTTTAACTGCATTTAGGGCTTCTAGACCAGACACACAGTGCCAGATTTAGTTCAGACTAGCATTCAGACACCAAGTGAGTATTCACGGCCCCTTTTTACAGTTTTTACATTTTTCCGGGGGAAAAACATGCGTACAATGTTCAGTTACAATACATGACTATTATGTGAACATGAGACAGTACAGTTCAGGATCCATTAAGCCCTCGTGTCATACATCATACCATAACCATTAGCTATGGACTTAGCCATGAAACACCGGGATAGATCTATTGGGTTGGCACCCCCACTCTTGGTCAGTCGCTCTGACCGGATGACAGATATCAAAAGAGTGCTTGTATTTCACATTATTTTATTGTCTTTAGTGTACAATGGGCGAGGCACAACATGCCAAGGTTTGGTTATGGGCTCATGTCAGATCACATATTGATTATTGCCCTAGCTAGGCAATGATTTAGTCGGTTTTGGAATACATGTCCACCATATAGAAAACCCGTGAACTCACCAACTTTATGTTGGCTGATGTGTTGCAAAACACATCTTTCTTCCTATGTATTTTGTATATTATTTGGTCATGTTTTTATTCGTTTCGTGTCGTTTTTATTATGTATTTATATATTTTATTATTTTATAGGTGTCTGGAGAAAATGAGTTCAAAATGAAAGAATTTTAATCGAGACACCAACAGTTGAGATCATGTGTTCATAGGCGTTGGAGCATAGACGAGAAATTTTGGTCAAGCCAAGAACACCCGAGTCGCGAACACCCAGAGCAAGCTTGAGTATACTACTACTACTACTACTACTACTAATAATAATAATAATAATAATAATAATAATAATAATAATAATAATAATAATAATAATAATAGTTTAGTGACTTAAAAGTCACGCAAAAAAAAATCAAAGGATGATTGAATAAAACAAACCCTAAGAAATTAATAGAGATATTAGGAAAGAAGCGGCATATTATCATTACAATTGGGAGCAGACATTATCACGAGAAAAATATCAAGGAGCCGCCATTAAGAACAAGACAAAGCGGCAGAACAATATTATCGAAGGGAGGAGCACATTCGAAGATACCACAGGCGCATAAAAGACATATTATTTTTGAAAGGGAAGAAGGCTTGGGATTAAGATTGAAGCTACTGGTTTGATCACTGCAAATATTGGTTTATATTTTATTTACTTTGTGTTTATAATTATTGATATCATGACTTTGCTATATTTTGAACCTATGTTTTTATCTTCTTTCACTACTATTATGTTTGGCTAAAACATTAGTGGCCACCTAGGTTGAAGATGATGACTTTTTGATTTTGGTTTATGTTTCGGTTTTGGATTTTATAGTTGGATTTATGTTTTAGTAAGAAACTTGTTTATGATTCTATGATGTGTGTGCGTACTTTTTACTAATTTATGATCTTTTGATGTTCCACGAGTGTCTTAGTGAATGTCTTTCATGTTTGGATACTTGTTAGAATTACTTGCTTTGTGCTTGTAGTTTACTTTATGGTCTTAGGCCTAAATTCCATAGGAACATTAATTGGGAGTTTAGAGGTAATTAGTATTCTTCCTACTCTTGAGACCGAGAGGTGATAGGTAGTCAGGTTTGTCTTTGGTGCTAGAGGTTTAGGCTAGAAACGCTGAGAGATCAGGTTTTCCTAGGTTCTCTAGTATTATTTGCTTATCTGTGTCATAGATTGACTTTACAGGTTACTCTTTGCACTTTAGGGTGTATTGTGATTGGAGAGTGAGAAATCTAAACCAGTCTAGCGAGTACTTTAGCATAGTTAGTGAGACCGAGAGGTGATCTAACCAATCAGTGAGATTAGTAGCCTTTAGGATTCCTTTTCGGTCAGTCTTCATAAATGATCCGGGAGCCACTAGGATACTAGGGGTGAATATTATAAGATCCTGATTGCCAACATAGTTTCCAAAGCCGGGGCAGTTCCAATTTCATTAGTAGGATTCGATACCTAGGTGGTTGCCTTTCCCATCTCTGATTTCCTCCTTAGTGATCCTCTCCTATCTTTTAATTTAAGCCTTTTAATTTATTTACTTTAGTAATTAATTAATATAAAAAAATCACAAAAATCCAATTTGCTCGGCTAGGAGTCGATAGAGGTCTAGTGTAACATCGCGAATTTCCCCTAATTTTTTTATGATAAAAAGAATGTATTGTTTTAAACAATATATGTTTTAAATACCTTAACCTAATAATTATTTGTATCTCGACACTTTTGTACGTTTTAAAAATATTTCGAGTCACTTTCGGGCTTATATAATCATATTATGAATTTAGAATAATATAGTTTTAGGGAAATAATTGCCAAAAAAAGATTTGTGTGGACCGGGACTCGAACCCGCGTCCACAGCCAACCAACACATAGTGACAACCAACTGAGCCAACTATCATCTTGTGTAGTATTTCAGAAGAAAATAAACTTAACACACTCCTTAAATTGATCAGTCAAAGTCTTGGTCAAAGTCCTAGTCAAAGTCTTAGTCAAACAGTCAAAGTCTTAGTCAAATAGTCAATTCATCATAAAAACCTTACTTTATGGTGTTGACCAATTTTAATGTCTAATTAAATCCAAAACTAGTATAAAAACCCACCTATAACCCATTATACTTTGCACCTCTAAATCGATTGTTTCAATCCGATTAAACTTTCCCTCATACCCTTCTTCTATAGTCTATTACTTCTACAATTGAAGCTTTGATTATAAGCTCTTGTAATTGGCGAATTGGAAGCTTGATATTCTTTCTTTTTCGACTAGCTACGTTGTTGAGTCTTTGGGATTCGCCTCGCATACATTCACAACACTTAGAGGATAATTCACCTTAGCCAATGTGAGTTTACATAGCCCCTTTTCTCTTTTACATTTTTGGGGTGAAACATGTTTAAACATTTTATACTATCATTTACTCATACTTACTCGTAATTCAAATACACTATCATTCTATCATTTGACTGTAACAAAAAGACACAGTACAATCATTAACAATGATCAAGCCGCTTGTTTAGATTATAGCGCTATAGGTCTGACAAACCCATCCCCCGCATAAATTCAGGGATGATCGATAACAGTAACAACATTTAACTAACTTGCGAGTTAGTCATCAGTCGACACAAGGTTTGATTGTACAAAGACGCATTGTTACATGTCGGAATCATACTCTATCATCATACAACTGTGATTGTTGTACAAACTATTGTTATCAATTATATTCAAAAACCTATGTATTCTCACCAACTTTTGTTGACCCAAAATATTTTCAAACTTAACATGTTTCAGGTTCTACTTGCTTGAAGATTTGAATTAATGCTTGAAGATGTGTGCATAGTATTATTCATTTTGATGTACGAATTCTTGTAGAACAATTGTATGTAATTTATTTAAATCATTTAATGAAATTTATTATTCACCATGAGCTACTGAACAATCATCAATACGTGACATCCCGATGTTTCCGCCATCGGTTGGGGTGTTACATCTAGTACCGAGAGTCGCCACATTGTGTCCACGGATCGATATTCCGGACTTACTTGCTCTGCTACACTGCGACCGGTGCACTTGCCGTTAGTGTGTGGTTTAGCGGGTTTATCCATTTTTAAAACTTGACCCGAATTTATTTAATACACATTTTCACACATCATGTTTTTGGCGTCGTTGCCGGGGACACAGTGCGCTTTCGAGGACGACCCGAGTCGGGGATCTAGTCATTTTGTAGATATATTTTTTTTCTTCTCTTTATTTTTATTTAGCTATTTATTTATTTTTTTATATATATTTTCTCTATCTGGTGCCCGTGATCTGTTTGTTTAGTGTCTGTTTGTAGTGAAATTTTTAGGATGCCAGATGCTAGTGGAAGAAAGACTGTAGCAGACTACATAAGAGAACGCGACCAGGTTGGTTACAATGAAGAAGGCATCTACACACAAATGCAAAATCACTATATGCCTATTTTGAGGGAGCCCGATAGTTTTCTTGCTTCTTCAGTACCAAGGATCTTTGTAAATTGGTATGAAGGGGAAAATCCATACTTACAACCATTTGATATTACTCCAGCACCGGAGACGATAATGGACGAAGAAGTCCTACCTCCGGTCCAACAAGAACCCATTGAAGATGATTTTTGGAGTGATAGTGAGGTTAAAGAAAACGTCGGGGTGATTGAAGAGGTTAATAAGAAGGAGGACAAGATGGAAGATGAAGAAGAAGATATGCATATACCATCTTGGGAGGACGAGTTTGGTGATGAGTTGGATAATTTACCAACTCTTGAAGAAGAAGAATTTGATCTGGTTGGTGATCTTACCTTTTTAGAAACATTACTTTAGGGGGAACCAACCACGGAGTTCAAAGATACACCAAACGAGGAACAAGAGGAAGAGGTGGTAACAAAGAAGAAGACTAAACCACCTCGTCACAGTCATGATTGCCGGCCCGTGCCACCATGATCACGGGAGAGGGTTCACTGTTACATGGACCGGACCACTTATCATATTCCACATATAAAGTTTGGTCCAGGTAAGTCTAGAAATAGGTGCTCTGACTCTTTTGGATTTTTCAAACGTTTTTCTAGATTCACCATTCGCTTTTTGACGAACAATGGTGAACGATCTGAATTTAATGGATTGGATAAAGGGTGGATAAAAGAGAAGCAACCTGATTGAACTTAAGTTAAAACCCAAGTGTAGAGTTTTGTATCATCATCCGCCAAGTATATTTTTTATTTTATTTTATTTTATTTTATTTTCATTCTTTTTTTATTTTATTTTTTATATTTAATTTTTAGTTTATCGAGTCGTGTGGGATTGCCTTGGCCTTTTTCACTGTTGGATCTCCCCCGCCCGTACTCAATCTCCATTCGGGTGGGGTCGATCTTAAAATTATTTTATTTTGTAAACAGGCATCTCATTTGTCATTGAGTCATTGTACTTTTATTTTCTTTTTAGTTTATTTTTGCAGGATTCCGACTATGGCCGCAAAGGAAACGCTATACGGCTGTAGATGATGGACGGACGAGACACTTTCTACGAGCTATCGCCACATATTCCAGGGAAGTTCGTTCCATTTTTTTTGTTAGTTATATATATATATATATATATATATACATATATATTTTGTTTCTTCTTTATTTTTTCATTTTTATTTTTAGTTTGCGTTGTATCCTGGAGCACATTGAGGACATCGTACCTTTCTAAGTGTGGGGATGGGAAACTTCGTTTTTATTTTGCTTAGTTGTAGGTTGAGTAAAAAAAACAGAAAAGAAAAAAAAAGTGGGTTTTGTGTTAGTCCTGATCATTTTTGTGCGTAGTAAACGAGCCTTTTCAATGTAATACGTCGGTTAAAATCGGGGTCGATTGTCGGGTTTACGGGTCTTAGCATATGTTTCTTTAAGTTGTGGGATAGTAGGCTTGACTGGGTTATTTTTCTAAAATAAAATGTTTGGGGTGCCTGGGATAGTGGATCAAGCTGGATGGTTAACTGGTTTTGCACTTGCTAGTATCGGTAACCTTTATTTCCACATGACAAGTGAGTTTTGAGCCTTTAAATATTATATATAAATATTCACTATTTCGTTTCATGTGTGATATACCGACTTTGTTGCATTATTTTAGAACTTGTGCGTTTTGATGCATTTTGAGACCATAAGCTTGGACTTGACACAAATATGATAGAGGCATTAGGATTACCCATTTTTGTTTAGCCTTTTCGTTTGTTTTTGTTATTTGACCCGTTTCATCATTTTTACCTTTAGAAACCACTTTGAGCCTAAACCTTTCGTTTGTCATCCATTTTATTTTATATTGATTACCGGATTGTATATATTTATGTAATGTGAAAAAAGAAAAAAAATATATCAGCATAAAGAGTAGCAGATACAAAAAAAAAAAAAAAAAAAAAAAACTGAAAAAAATATATATATATATATGAAAAAGAGAGAGAAGAAAAAAAATAGAATAAAGGTTGTGGGTCGAGAGGACCAAAGAGTTAAAGTTTATATATTCCTCGTTTATCCGGTTTATCTCTTATTTTTCTTTTTAGCCAACTTTTTCCCAATAAAATTTCCTACCTTTAACCCTTACCTACCCTTTCGAAGTCCTCTTGATTTGTGTTAGTGTTAGCAATTTGGTGGAAATTTGATTGACGTACAAGTTTATGATAATTTTGCTTCATAGTTCGGTTTTGAGAGATTCACTCCAAATAAGTATATAACCGAGAGATGAGTGATATTGTGAGGGGTGCTTACAGATGCATAGTCGGTTGCTTGAAGGTAAGTGAAGCTTGACTAGGTAGGCCTTGTTTTTAAAGTTGTATCATCTTGACTAGTCAGCCTTTTGAACGATGTAAGTCTTGTGAAACCGCTATGCTTGTTGATTTCGTAGCTTGCTTTTGACCCTGTTTGATGCTATCGTTTTTGTTAAGTGCTTTGTTGAAAATATTTGAGATTTAGTATAATTCTTTTTCGGGACGCAAAAGGAAGTGTGGGGATGTTTGATGTGTTGCAAAACACATCTTTCTTCCTATGTATTTTGTATATTATTTGGTCATGTTTTTATTCGTTTCGTGTCGTTTTTATTATGTATTTATGTATTTTATTATTTTATAGGTGTCTGGAGAAAATGAGTTCAAAATGAAAGAATTTTAATCGAGACACTAACAGTTGAGATCAGGTGTTCATAGGCGTTGGAGCATAGACGAGAAATTTTGGTCGAGCCAAGAACACCCGAGTCGCGAACACCCAGAGCAAGCTTGAGTATACTACTGAAGAAACACGAGTCTAAGATCGTCCAACGAAGGGCGATCCGAGAGGTGATTCTACTGTATTTTATGAAGAGAGCGTGATTATAAAATACGTGAGGGTCTAAGAGCAAGACCAAGGAATTAAGAGACTACCAATTAGAAGAGCCGAGCCTCTAACTGTTAGTATAATAAACAAGGGGTTGAAGAAGGTACGAGAGTGTTCGTATTCCTCTTGAGTGAAAGTATGGGATATTCGATCCCAATAAAAGGAGAAGGGAGTCCTCCTTTTATAGTACCAAGATATCCTACTTTCTCAGCCCATCCTCTACCCTTAATGGGGCCCGGCCCAGGTAGAGGTGTCTCCATAATCCGGCCCAAGCCCTTAAGCCCATTTGGTGCAAGTGGGTTTTAGTAAAGTAGGAAAAAGTAGAATGCTAGGGGGATGTTACCGTCCTGACGCATATACACGTGGCGCCCAGTAAGTGGACGCTGATGGGCGGTGGACACGTGGTGCTCGCCTATTGGTGGATCAAAGGCGGTGGACAGTTTATGCTTTCCAGGACTTCGAGATGGGTAGAGAAAGTCTGCTTTGTCAGAAAGATATCTTGACTGGGAGACTGCCACGTCGTCGTCCTTTCTGCTCGTCAGACTGGGAACAATCTTTGATTGGAGGGGAACTCTGACGGGCCGCCTATCATGTCAGAGATATTTTGTTTGGGGCAGGGGTGAGTTCCAAAGCTGCCCCAAAAGGTATCTTCCACTTGTGGTGAAGCTTGCCAAGGATGCTTTGATGTACATTTGGCCCGCCGATGTGAAAGGGGCGGGCGTTCTTGCGCCTGGCGTTAAAATGTACCGCTGACGTAAGACGGGCGGGTGACGCCAGGTGTTCCGTTGACGTAGAACGAGAGTATTAATGCTCGCGTCGGACGGCAGATGCATCGCTGACGTAGAACGGTCTTGTGGACGCCAGACGTTCCGCTGACGTAAAACGGGCGGATGGGCGCGAGACATCCGCTGACGTAGAACGGGTGGATGAGCGTCTGGCGGGGCCTGTTCTAAGTGGGCGATGGTATGGTATTTGTAATGCTTAAATACCATATCCCTTCAACTACTACTACTACTACTACTAATAATAATAATAATAATAATAATAATAATAATAATAATAATAATAATAATAATAATAATAATAATAGTTTAGTGACTTAAAAGTCACGCAAAAAAAAATCAAAGGATGATTGAATAAAACAAACCCTAAGAAATTAATAGAGATATTAGGAAAAAAGCGGCATATTATCATTATAATTGGGAGCAGACATTATCACGAGAAAAATATCAAGGAGCCGCCATTAAGAACAAGACAAAGCGGCAGAACAATATTATCGAAGGGAGGAGCACATTCAAAGATACCACAGGCGCATAAAAGACATATTATTTTTTAAAGGGAAGAAGGTTTGGGATTAAAATTGAAGCTACTGGTTTGATCACTGCAAATATTGGTTTATATTTTATTTACTTTGTGTTTATAATTATTGATATCATGACTTTGCTATATTTTGAACCTATGTTTTTATCTTGTTCCACTACTATTATGTTTGGCTAAAACATTAGTGGCCACCTAGGTTGAAGATGATGACTTTTTGATTTTGGTTTATGTTTCGGTTTTGGATTTTATAGTTGGATTTATGTTTTAGTAAGAAACTTGTTTATGATTCTATGATGTGTGTGCGTACTTTTTACTAATTTATGATCTTTTGATGTTCCACGAGTGTCTTAGTGAATGTCTTTCATGTTTGGATACTTGTTAGAATTACTTGCTTTGTGCTTGTAGTTTACTTTATGGTCTTAGGCCTAAATTCCATAGGAACATTAATTGGGAGTTTAGAGGTAATTAGTATTCTTCCTACTCTTGAGACCGAGAGGTGATAGGTAATCAGGTTTGTCTTTGGTGCTAGAGGTTTAGGCTAGAAACGCTGAGAGATCAGGTTTTCCTAGGTTCTCTAGTATTATTTGCTTATCTGTGTCATAGATTAACTTTACAGGTTACTCCTTGCACTTTAGGGTGTATTATGATTGGAAAGTGAGAAATCTAAACCAGTCTAGCGAGTACTTTAGCATAGTTAGTGAGACCGAGAGGTGATCTAACCAATCAGTGAGATTAGTAGCCTTTAGGATTCCTTTTCGGTCAGTCTTCGTAAATGATCCGGGAGCCACTAGGATACTAGGGGTGAATATTATAAGATCCTGATTGCCAACATAGTTTCCAAAGCCGGGGCAGTTCCAATTTTATTAGTAGGATCCGATACCTAGGTGGTTGCCTTTCCCATCTCTGATTTCCTCCTTAGTGATCCTCTCTTATCTTTTAATTTAAGCCTTTTAATTTATTTACTTTAGTAATTAATTAATATAAAAAAATCACAAAAATCCAATTTGCTAGGCTAGGAGTCGATATAGGTCTAGTACCGAGAGTCGCCACATTGTGTCCACGGATCGATATTCCGGACTTTCTTGCTCTGCTACACTGCGACCGGTGCACTTGTCGTTAGTGTGTGGTTTAGCGGGTTTATCCATATATTTTACATGCATGTTTTTCAGGAAATTAGCATGGACAATGGAACTTGCAGGGGTCGCGTGCGAGCATTTGTGGGATACCTTCTTTTGGACCGTTGTGTAGTCATAATAATTTTAGACATTTACATACAATGGTTTTAGAATTAAACAATTAACTTATGTTGAACGGATTTGGTTGTTTAATGAAAGTTCCTACTCTGTTTTAATTAATGCTCGTGTGACCTTTTGTGATTGGAAATCTTTCGAAGTCGCACCTCGCGTTTCTGCCTTGGTGGGGTGTGACATATGTTTCACATGTTAAAACTAAGTTGGGTTGATTCCAGTTTGCATATATTTGATAAGTTATAAGTTAGGATTAAGTTGGGTTGATTCCAGTTGCATATGTTAATGAAAACAAAAGTCATTTTTCATATGGATTTTTTAACATGGATGGAATGAATGTTTTCCTCCGTTTTATATGTTACATAGGAACTAATTTTGCACATGTTACACATCTATGCAGTCTTTATGACCTTTTTGCCATAGATTAAGTTTAATAGTCTTGACAGCTAGGCTACATATGCTAAACATTTCAATATGTAAATTGATAAATTTGTTTTCTTTGTAGGTGAAGAGATTTTGGTGCACAAAGATGAAGATGATTATCAAGAATGAAGCATAGTTTATGTTTTTTTTTGTTATCATAGTTTTTTTTTTTTTGTTTTTTTTTTTTTTTTGCACGTTTGATTTGTAATGTTACATCTGTTTCATATGTTACTATTGTTTGTCATTTTGTAGGAAACATTTTTGTGTACGTTTGAATTGATCTGTAATGTTTTTTTATTAATGTATACATTCTATGTGTTTTTTAACAACTCTAACATATGTAATAATATGTCTAATACTTGTTATCAATTTTAATGTATGCAACTATAGCTTTTTAACGTATGCAACAAGACGTCTAACAGACTTAGAGGAGAGAAGATTGGAGAGAGAGTAAAAAAGTATGAGAGAGAATTCTGGAGAGAGAAAATCAAAAAGTAGGAAAGATAATGTGATAAGATGGAGAGAGAAAAGTAAAAATCACCATACTACTCTTTTTTGTCTTTTTTATGTACTTTTTTTTTATTAAAATAATATCCAACTAATGATAATAATTGATCTCGGAGATCAATGGTCAGGATGAGGTTTACAAAGGTTTCTTTAATTTTTAAGGTTTACTATCATACACACACACACACACTAGTTGGTTTACCCGCGCATTGCAGCGTGATCCACAAATAGGTTGCAATACAACATTATGATACTTAGGTTTTTTGCCGCAAGTTACACAAAAAGAATAGAAATGTGCACACTATGTTTTAACAAGTATTCATAGAAAGAAAAGAAAAGAAATATGCACCGCTACTTACAACTGATTGTAGTTCACCACAAAAACCATGTACTCATTATTGAACAAATCTTAATAAACCAAAGGTATGTTACTGTAACAGACCAATATGAACATAAAATCACTCTTGTTTAATAAAATTTTGATATCTAGTAGTGAAAATTTAGGAATTATAAAAATAAAATTTTGGGTTGAATTAAGGGTAGAATTGCTACCCGAAATTGAAAAGGTTGGCCTGGAGAACCCATCAGGTTTGCCAGTTCAAATTTGTTTCATATTCAGGTGTGTACCATAATATATCCTTGGTGGTTACTTTAATTTGTGTGTATGTTTTATTGCTTCTATTATATTGTAGCGTTTCTTTAGGTCTATATGCATGACAACAAAGGTACCTGATGTTGTAAGACTTGCTAAGCAGGCAGGCATTAATGGAGAACAAGTGTGTGGTCATTGGTCTTCAGAGTACTGGGGAGGTAAGAACAGAGGATGCAGTAACAAAATATGTGAGTTTTATTTTGCTTGTTAAATTAAATATGCATGTGTTCTGATTTTCCCTTTTTTGCTTCGCCAAGATTATATTCGAAATTTAACTAATAGTGTTTCTGGTTATTGTTCAACCAAATAGCTGGTTCTGGCTATGAATCCGAGAAATGTGATTCTGAATTTGTGTACCACCCTCAAGCATGACATCCGTATACACCAGAATTACTAAAAAGGTGTGATTAAGTGCAACACTTGCTTTACAGCCTTCTCTTTCTATTGGTTGTCTTCTGCTGTAGATTGTCACTTGAATGCTTTAACATATTATGTGTGGTGGAATGTGTTAGATATGAGTTTGACGTAGAGCGTAAGTCAAAGCTTTTGGACACAATCCGTAGTTTTGACCTTCCAAAAAATCCGTTAGATGAACTTATTGATCAGGTATATGCCATATGAATGACCTGTAGTTAGTACATGTATTATAACCATGAACTTGTGTCATTTTAAAAATTTTAATGTCAACTAATTATTTTGAATAGAAAAAAAAATCTTTTCAAACCGTCAAAAGTTGTCGCTTTGATATGTCAATCTTTGAAAAAGTAGTTGACAGATCAGCCAAGAATTTTTGTCAACACCCAGCCAAACCGGACCATGAACACCCTTGTAAAGGAGATGAGGAGATGTAGCTTATGGTTGTCCATAGCTTATTTGAGCCTCGTATACATAAAGCTCTAGCCTCGCTTCTCTCTTAGTTTTCAAAACCTAAATGCCTCAAGAGGGTCTTACGCTTTTTAAAATCAAGTAAGAAGACTATACACATCCCAAAAGGCCTAAATTTTATTTGTTTTGAACTAATACAGGACCGGTTGACTATAAATCCTAATGTTTATCCTAATTTGGGCATTGCGGTTAAGAGGATGTATAAAAATGAAGGGATTGGGTCATTTTATCTGGTCTTTCTCCTACATTAATGGGAATCCTGCCATACAGCACTTGCTACTATTTCATGTGCGACACTATTAAAAAGTCTTACTGCACAGCTCATATGAAGAAAGCTTTAAGCCGTCTTGAGATGCTTCTGATTGGAGCTCTTTCAGGCGTGTTTGTGCAAACTTATTTTGTTAACTTGGCTACATAGTGATTACCAACATGCTATAGTGAGCTCCTTCTAACAGTTTTAGAAATATATTTTTACACAAGCAAAAATCTTATGGTTAAATTTAACTAGTTGTAATCATCACCGCGCGTTGCGCGGTTGATAAACTGACACTTAAATGAGGTCGTTATCGCCGCCGTATAGAACGAAACAAAGTATGATAATTAATTTTCTTATTATATTCAGTCACCGCAATCGATCATGTTTCATTTGAGTTTTCAACACAAACATCTATTTTTTAATAACCTTAATTGCTTCCAACATTCTACTCACCCCATCTTATCTTCATTCTTGAAACATAAAGGCCAAAGCCACTGCAGTTTTCCAAGGAACAATATGAAATCCAACATAATGTTTCTTTAGACTTTGGTTATGCCATTTGTTGAAGATATTCTTTTAAGCTGCTATAACCTCAAGTAAATATTTCAACAACATCTTCAACATGGCAGTTGTGGCACATTTCACTTGAAATACCAGCATCAACTGACATTGGATACAAACATACACTTAAAACATCAAGGTGTTTCTATCATCCTTTCAGAAAAAAAAAAACTACACTATAAAGTATCTACTTTCATTTACATTAATTGTAAGTCTGATGAAAAGGCAAATAAAACCTTTGGTTATTCCAAGCCTGATAAGAAAACATGAAATGGTTAGTTATAGATGATGATGTTACGACCCGTCTGAATGACACCAGCCCAACGGTGCAGTCCCAACCCAAACGTGTTATCAACAAACCTATCCGTTATCTTAATTGGAACAGATGTATAAGATGTTGTGCATTCATGAACACCAATATTTGCGGAGAGGAGTCTATGGGATTTCTTGTTGATGGTCCTCCTTGAAAGTTGTTATTTTCCTATTTTTCTGTTTCAACCTAACTTTGCATCTCCATATTTACAATTCCATTTTGTGTATTTAAATATTTCTTATTTTGGTTAATAAAGATCATCCGAAAACTTGTCTTATATGCTCTTTCTTCTCTGTTAACTCTTGGGAGAACCGGTTCATCTCAAATAGAACCATATCAGATGATGACATACATACATGCTGAATATCATAAACCATCTATTGACATGAAGGTTTCAAGTCAAAGTGAACCATTGCCCATTTCTTGCTTTGCCTTGTAACCATTGAGTCCTTTTTTATGCAAACCAGCGATCAAATCTCTATCGGTATGAGGAACAAACCACCATTTCCGTTATGTGCATCTAAATATTTATCTACATGACTACACCAAGACCGTTACAAAGGATCTCTTCGCGACAAAATAACAACAGATCTTAACGTCGTGTCGCCGAGGACCACATCACTCATAGATCACCCACAATACAATGACCATTGAAATTACAGGCTCATCATACTAAAAATCAAAGTTCCAATCGAAAAGCCAAAAGCGTTAATCGGAAGCAAATGACTTATGCTACAATCCAAGGAACAGAAGTTGAATAGGCTTCAGACTTACCTACTGGAATCCTACTCGTTATGACTAACACACCGACAAGTTGGTCAGGTGGCTGGGAATCCTTATCGGCGATCCTACTTCTACTCGAAATCGCAACATCCGTTATCGGTTGAGCGCAAACCTCCGTCGCTTTCAGCCAGCGTTTCCCCATCATCGAAACGACGAAAGAAACCCATCGCCGCCATAATTGGTTTTAAAAGGTTAGTTTGAGCCATCACCGTGTGTTGTTGGAAAAAAGTTGAACAAACACACCTGAAGAACGATGTAGAATTGAATGAAACCCGAACATCATGTATCAGTTGATCTGTCACGATCAGACAAAAACCTAGGTCAATGACGACTATACTTCCGACGACACAACGACTAAACAAAATTGATCAACAAAGTTAGAAGAAAAATCGTACAACAACCTATATCAAAGCAACAAAAACAACAAGTTGAGGATTCAAACCACAGAAAACAAAGCAGTAAAAGCTGAAGTACTAACCGGAGCCTCTTCAGATTCCCTTCGTGGTGTTGACGGCTGAGCACAAACCTCTGTCGCTTTCAGCCAGCGTTTCCCCATCATCGGAACGATGAAAGAAACCCATCGCCGCCAACCATCACCATCATCGTAACTCCTACGTCACCACATCACCACAACCTAAGGTCACCATCATCATCCTTATGATAGCACCATAACCTCACCACCTTGGCGTCACGGCGGCTCAGCCGTTACTAAACACTGCTACACCTTTTCTCTCTCTATATATATACCGGATTCTCTATCTGTCTCTCAGGTTTCGTACAATTTGTTGTGTGATGGTTGTGATTCAAGAGATGATGATTGAGGGTTTGAGATATGGTTGATGATATTGGACATAGGGGATGAGTGTTTGATGAAGGCTATGAGATGATATCGGATACAGGGGATGAGTGTTTGATGAAGGCTATAAGACCATTAGGTGTGGAGGAGGCCCAACATCCATGCCTTGCCTCCACCTCACCTGCCACGTCAGCGTGGGGTAGGAGCATCCTTGAGATGATGCTCCTAGGGGTGTGGAGGAGGCCCAACATCATTTAATGCTATTTATTTTTTTTTCTTTTTTTTAATTAAATAATGTTATGATATTAATATAAAATGTGAAGATGTATTTAAATTAAAAACAAACACTTAAATTAAAAAAAAACATACACCTAAATAAAAAAAGTACAATTTTCAATTAAAAACAAACACTTAAATAAAAAAAAACATAAACTACGGATTATATTTTTTTGCGATGCTCTCCTTCATCTTCAACAACACGGGACGGTCTTCTTCGGGGTAGTCGTTGATGTTTGCCGTCATTATTCGCCATTCTTCTATTTGCCTATCCTCGTTCTTTTGGCGAATGCTTTCCTCCACCCTCTTTTGCTTCAAACGAAGCTTTTCTTCGACTTCCCGTTCCTTCAATTTCTTCTTCTCCGCTTGACTTTCACTAAAAGTATTTTTGAAGGATGCCAATTCAGCGACCAAACCGTCCAACATTGACCCGCTCCCACTCCCTGACGCGGCTTGTTTTTTTGCAGCCGCCGCTTGTTTTTTTGCTCTGTCCCTCCCTATGGGTCGTGGCTCCTCTTGAACGGGAGTATCCTCGAACTCTGGGTCTGGGTCATCGTTTATATTTATTTGACAATGACCGGTCGACCCGCCTCCCACGCTATAATCGCCCGACTCCGAAGTCTTGCTTCGTTTGGCGTTTGCAACCTCGTTTGGAACCGGTGCCCATTTGCGAGATGACTTCAACACCGTCCAAGCTCGAACATGAGGAAAAACATGGCCATACTTGTCTTCATATTTTCGCATCGCCTCCTTGAAAATCATTTCCTCGTTAAACCCGCTTGGAGGGTTCACATACAACGGATTATAAAAGGCGATGAACTTGCCGATTGTAGTACTCATTTTCCTCCATTTAGAACTTAAAGCCTCATGCCCCCGATACTCTCCTTGCTCCATCAATTGGGTGAAAGGGTTGGGAGTTTGTTGGAAACCCGCAAAAGTAGCCCAAGATGGATCCATTGGCATCGTGAACGGGTTTGGATTCGGGTTGTTTTGGTTATATTGTGGTGGTTGATTCGGGTTTGGTTTGTTTTGGTTGGGATCCATTGAAAAATGTATAAAGTAGTTTTTATAAAATGGTGGTGTTTGGTATAAAAAGTGGTGTTGATTTGTGATGAAAAATGGTAAAATATGGTTGTTTAAATAGATTTTTAAAAAGAATTTTTTTTTTTTTAAACGGTCACAATCTTGGTCCCCACACCCCCCAACGTTCAAATGCACGTCCCCCAAGGAAAAAAGTGGACCGGCTTCAACGGCTATGGGATGCCGGGCATGCCGTTGCCGCGCCAGGGGGGCGGTGTAGCCCGGCCCGGCTTGACAATGCCGGCCCCATGCCGCAGCCCACACCATATGGTCTAAGTGTGCAGAAGGGGAAAGAGATGGCCTGTTAGTGTGGTCACAATGACTAAAATACCCTTGTCAAAAACAGGAAAAGACCAAAGACTCCGTTTACTGTTTAAATACCTCCGCTATAAATATATAGTAAATATATTGTCGGAATTTGGTATCAATGTATGTGAATAGTACTCTAAATATAGGCATAACCAATTGATGTTCAATAGGTTGTTTATGTCATGCCTTCTACTCATTCAACTGATTCAAATTTACTAGTTATTTCCTTGCGTGAAAATTGGCAGTACATCATACTGAACAGAGTATTGATCTTGCTTGACGTGGCTTTAGTTAGGATCATTGTACTTTATCGTTGGCACAATTAACTTAAAATTTGCAGTGTTTTTATATTGCAACCCGTTTTGGATCCCGCCGCAACGTGCGGGTAAACTCACTAGTTATTTTAACTATTGACTATGTTCATATTATTCTTATATGAATATTTAACCTTTTGAAAATGCATGTTTAGATTTATTTTTATTTGATAAAATTTAACATTCAAAGCATTAGTATTTACTGAACCGTGTGTTTATATGGGCAATAATCTAGTAGATTAAAATGAAACAATAGTATGAAGGAACAAGGAGTCTCAACAAAGCCCACGAGGCCACAATGGCTGTGTCACACCCTCAAATTCCACGTGCGGGGTTTTACCGCGAGGCGCATGACAAACCAGGATCTAAGTCAACGGTCACAATAAACGACGCTATATGATACGTAAAATGAAATAAACAACCATCAAGTTTTCATAAATCCAATCGCTGCGGAAGCGTAACTTTTATTACAACCCAAAATGTAAAAGTACGTAAGTCTGAAAAGATATGACAATGCATATGAAACCTAGACGCCGTGTGACTCCGTGCGCCTATGATAAGCTGCTACCTCAACGACCTGAGACAAACATGCTAAAAACGTCAGCAAATAATGCCGGTGAGTTCACAGGTTTTATAATAAATGTTTAAAGTAATAAAAGTCATCATGTTATCACTATATCAGAAGTAATAGCGTTAGCTAGACGCATGAGTTATACTACTACGACCGGAAACCATTACAGACAACGATATATGATTTTGCCCGAAATGATTTAGCGTACGACCGAGACAATATGCACCCGCCCGGCTCCCAGCCGACGGGTGGGGTCTGTCAATCCCAATAGATCTATCCACATTTCCCCCGTTATGCTATCCAGCATATTCATGGTTTCCCCGGGACTTTACGTATCGTATAGTATGTAAATGAATCATCCACTAGCATAACATGATAATTTATGTAATAAGTATAAGCATGTGTCTCCCCCAAAATGTAAAGCGTAAGGCGGGGCCGTGAAACTCACCTGATGCTGCTCTTCGCACCACGACAAGTAAAACCCGCTCAATAGACGGCCCCTAATACCGGTGACCTATCATGACGAGCATATAAGGTGTTAGACTAACAACCCGTAGGTTGATTAGTCCCTAGTAGTCCAGACCATAACCGTGTACATATGAAATGATGTTTCAACGTTTAACCGACCATACCAGGCAAGGCCCGACATCCCATTGGTGACCCGACATCTCATGTGTTAGACAATACAAGACATCATGCCACATATGCAGTTAAACACTTAATACACGTAATAGTTCATCTAGTCCAGCATAATGTCCAATTAACGCGTAAACAGGTCCGAACACGTATTACTAAGTCATTGGGTGTATCCCGGGGTTCCTATCATGTTTCTAGGCGTCAAATCATGCTCCGGGATGTTAAAATGTACATACAGCAGCATTACACGCGATTAGGAAGCAAACTAGCATTTAGGAAAGTCAACATGTGATTAAGGATGGTCAACAGGTGATTACAGGGGCTAATCGCCCCTTAGGATGGGCGATTAGGGCTATTCGTGTGTAATATGGGCGATTATGGTCATAAGGTATGCAATTCAGGGCTTAACTAGTGATTAGGATCACAATCGCATGAAATGGAGGCGATTATGACTCCAATCGCCTATATATACGCGATTAGGCTTCCCATTCAGGCGATTAGGCCCCATAGGCGATTAGGATGCCCAATCGCCTATAGTGCAGCTGATGTGGTTTTTCGCGCGTTTAACCCTCCAAATGAGATCCGAAACGTGTAAAAACACCCAATAATCATCCTAACACATTAACAACCATATTTCAAGCAAAACCCCTAAGTTTTCATCATTATAACAGTTCCGAATGCGAGCGTTTTCCTAAAATGGCAACTTAGCATGTAAACATCACATCAACATGCAAGAACTTGCCCTAAATAGCAAATATCCAGATTAAATCACATAACCACGTTGTCCGATAGCATCCTACTGTTCTAGCATCATCCTATAACAAACCCTAACATCACACAATCAACAACATACCTCATATCATCCTTAATCATCCAAAATCCTTCAAATGGGTCAAGACATCAAGTATCAACAATACACAACCAAAACCATTCAAACTCCTAGGACATCATCATACTAACTTGTAACAGCAATAAACATCATAATAACACAAGAACAACCATGATTCAATCCTAAAAATCCTATCTTTAAACACATATAACACATATAACACATGTAATGGTGTGGGTTTGTTTAAAAACGGTTTTAAATGGATTTTCAAAGATAAAAACATTTATAAGTCAGGTCTGGACGTTTAGGGAGTAAAACATAATCATTTAAAGGTTTGGGTTTGAAGAACACACCTTGTATTCAAGAGGTGATGATGGAATAAGCTTGAAAATGGTGGTTTTGATGCAAAAACGAGTTCCAGAGGGTGTTTGTGCGTTGGGTTATGTTATGGGACGGCTAGGGTTGCACAAATGATGTTTTGGAGGTCAAGGGTGGTATTTATAGGCGTTTCTAGTCGTTTGGGGCAAATCAGGCGAGTATGCAGGTCTATACGCGAGTAGGACTGCTAATCGCATGAACCTTCATGCGAGTAGCCTCCTAATCGCCTCAAGCTCCCCTCCAATCGCCCCATTATTGGCGATTAGGCTATTCCCCATAAGCCTAATCGCCTGTAACCTCTATGTTCGTGTGTTTTGCGCGTTAAACCCCGTTTTAACATATGTTAACACATATTCACATACCGGCAAGCCACATAATGATTGTAAACATATAATGTATGATAAATAACACGTTCCCGCCCGATCACCAATTCCCGAGACTCGAGACTTGCGTGGATGCGTTAAACCCGGCGATTCCACGAATCACCGATTCTTGTACACATGGTTATGGACCGACACCCAATGGTTTCTCGAACCATTGTAACGACTCCCGATGATTCCCGAATCATCAGTACGACTTAATTAACCCCAGTTAAGTATGATATTAAGTAGTTATTTAAAATGTTTTCGTTGAGATAGACTCGTATGCATGTAAAGTACGAAACGCATGTATGTAAGGTATAAAAGTATTGACCTGAATATGCCGGGTGTCACATCATCCCCCAGTTGAAAGAATTTTCGTCCCGAAAATTAAATGAAGTCCGTAGATGAAGAGACGAAAGGAAGAAAGAAAAGAAAAATTTTCCCGTTGTTACATCATCCCCCAGTTGAAAGGAATCTCGACCCGAGATTCATTTTTCTTTGGAGGCCACATAGTTCGATTTAAATGCACGCTTAGGAAATAGATGAGGGTACTTAGCCTTCATCTGATCTTCTCGTTCCCACGTGAACTCCGGTCCACGATTAGAATTCCAACGAACCTTAACGATGCGGATTTTACTCCGACGAAGGCTACGAATCTTATAATCTAAGATTTCAACTGGTTCCTCTACAATACGTAAATGATCATCAACCTTGATTTCTTCGAGAGGAACTACAAGAGATTCGTCTGCCAAACACTTCTTAAGATTCGAGACATGGAAGACATTATGCACGCCACTAAGCTCGGCTGGCAAGTCAAGTCTGTATGCCACCGGCCCAATACGTTCCAAGATGGGGAACGGTCCGACATAACGAGGGTTAAGTTTGCCGCGCTTCCCAAAGCGTATAACGCCCTTCCATGGAGATACCTTCAATAAAACCCTGTCGCCAACCTGGAACTCCAAAGGTTTGCGACGACGATCAGCGTAGCTCTTCTGACGATCACGAGCTGCCGCCATACGATTACGAATTTGTACGATCTTCTCGGAAGTTTCGTACACCATTTCTGGACCGGTGAGTTGGCTTTCGCCCACTTCGGCCCAACAAAGAGGGGACCGGCACTTCCGTCCATACAAAGCCTCGAACGGTGCCGCCTTAATGCTGGAGTGGTAACTATTGTTGTAAGAGAACTCCACCAACGGTAAGTGAATCTCCCAACTCTTACCGAAATCGATGACGCATGCTCGAAGCATGTCTTCAAGCGCCTGAATCGTCCGCTCACTCTGACCGTCAGTTTGCGGATGATATGCGGTGCTCATGTCCAGCTGAGTACCCAACGCTTTATGTAATTGTTTCCAGAAACGGGAAGCGAAACGAGGGTCACGGTCGGAGATGATAGAGACGGGCACCCCGTGCCTGGAAACCACCTCCTTAATATAGATACGAGACAACCGCTCCAAACTATCGGTTTCCTTAATAGAGAGAAAATGTGCGGACTTTGTCAACCGGTCGACAATCACCCAGATCATGTCACAACCACTGGGCGACTTCGGAAGTTTGGTCACAAAATCCATGGTAATCCGCTCCCATTTCCATTCAGGAATTTCAGGTTGCTGTAGAAGACCAGACGGCTTCTGGTACTCCACCTTGACCTTAGCACAGGTCAGACATTTGCTGACATACGAAGCTATGTCAGCCTTCATATTGGGCCACCAATAGAGTATCTTTAAGTCCTGATACATCTTATCGGAACCCGGATGAATAGAATACCGGGATTTGTGAGCTTCGTCCAAGACAAGCCCCCGCAAACCCCCAAACAAGGGAACCCAAACGCGCTCGGCAAAGTAATGCAGGCCATCAGACCCAAGCTCGAGGTGTTTATCAGCACCGTGCATGGTTTCAGCTTTAAGGTTTTCCTCCTTCAAAGCTTCCAATTGAGCCGAACGAATTTGGTCAGGCAACGAAGAATGAATAGTGAGCTGTAAGGCTCGAACACGACGAGGTTTGACAGACTCCTTTCTGCTCAAGGCGTCTGCCACAACATTCTCCTTACCAGGATGGTACTTAATGGCGCAGTCATAGTCGTTCAGGAGTTCGACCCAACGTCGTTGCCGCATGTTCAATACTTTCTGGTCGAAGATATGCTGGAGACTCTTGTGATCGGTGTATACGTCGCACTTGGTACCGTACAAGTAATGTCTCCAGATCTTCAACGCAAAGATCACCGCACCCAACTCTAAATCATGAGTGGTGTAGTTCTTTTCATGGACCTTAAGTTGGCGAGAGGCGTAGGCAATAACCTTCCCGCGTTGCATTAACACACAACCGAGACCACGAATGGAAGCGTCACAGTACACAACAAAATCATCTGTGCCCTCAGGTAAGGATAAGATGGGCGCAGAGCAAAGTTTAAGTTTCAGCATCTGAAATGCTGACTCCTGCGGTTCACCCCAGTCAAACTTTCGGTCTTTCTGGGTAAGAGTGGTGAGGGGTTGAGCGATCTTCGAAAATCCCTCAATGAAACGACGATAGTAACCCGCAAGGCCTAGGAATTGCCGCACCTCAGATGGCGTCTTTGGTGCTTCCCATTCCTTAATGGCTTCAATCTTTGCCGGATCGACATGAATTTCTAGTTCATTAACCACATGCCCTAGGAATTGTACTTCACGTAACCAGAAATCACATTTTGAGAACTTAGCGTACAACTGCTCCCGTCTCAAAAGTTCCAAAACCAAACGTAAGTGTTCCTCATGATCCGTCTCGTTCTTAGAATAAACCAAAATGTCGTCGATAAACACGATAACGAATTTATCGAGATAGGGCTTGCAAACGCGGTTCATCAAGTCCATGAAAACGGCAGGTGCATTCGTAAGACCGAAGGGCATGACCAAAAACTCGAAGTGGCCATAACGTGTACGAAAAGCGGTCTTTGGAATGTCAGCTTCTTGTACCCGCAGTTGATGATACCCAGACCTCAGATCTATCTTGGAATAAAAACTGGAGCCTTGGAGCTGATCGAATAAATCATCAATTCGAGGAAGCGGGTAACGATTCTTGATGGTCACCTTGTTCAGTTCCCGATAGTCAATACACATACGAAGGCTCCCATCTTTCTTTTTGACAAATAGGATAGGAGCTCCCCACGGGGATGAACTAGGTCTAATGAACCCTTTTTCTAACAACTCCTGCAGCTGGTTAGATAATTCTTGCATCTCGGGAGGTGCAAGGCGGTAAGGAGCTCGGGCAATAGGCGCCGCGCCGGGCGCAAGATCAATGCTAAATTCAACCTGACGGTGAGGTGGAAGACCAGGCAAATCATCGGGAAATACGTCGGGAAAATCACGAACGACAGGAATGTCCTCGATCTTCTTCTCATCGTTGGATGAAACCGAAACAAGAGCTAAGATCGCGGAATACCCCTTACGTAAATACTTATACGCCTTCATACATGAAATGATGCTCAAGGGAACTCCACTTTTCTCGCCATGAATCAAAAGAATCTCTCCATCCGGGAGAGGGAGGCGAATGATTTTATCGAAGCAAACGATCTCTGCGCGATATAAGGACAACCAATCCATACCCACTACAACGTCGAAACTACCCAATGACACCGGCATGAGGTCGATGGGAAAAGTTAACCCTGATAGTTCCAACTGGCATTCTTTAAGAATATGAGTCGCCTCAATATTCTTACCATCAGCCAGTTCTATAATATACTTGGCCTCTAAGGGAGTCGGTACAATGTCTAACAGTCGGCTAAACTCAACAGATATAAAACTCTTGTCGGCACCCGAATCAAATAAAACAGAGGCATAACGATCACAAAGAAGAAACGTACCAGTAACAGTGTCCGGATCCTGACGGGCCTCGCCCGACCCAATGACGAAGGCGCGCGCGTTCCTGCCGCCACCCCCGTTGCCCCTGTCATTCCTCCCAGCATTCCCTTGCTTCAGTTTGGGGCAGTCCTTCTTAAAGTGCCCTGTCTCCCCACAATTAAAACATCCCTGGTTACCCCTAGGTGCAGCAGTGGTAGTAGTAGTAGGGGCAACCACCTGTTGCTGAGTCTGAAGATTCACCCTACACGTCTGGGCCAGATGCCCGTTCTTCTTGCAACGGGTACAAAAACTACAATTCCCCACATGATGATACCCACAACGATCGCACCTAGGCAGCCTACCAGTATAACCACCCTGCTTTTGCCTAGAAGACGAACCCGTAGTCTCAAACTTCTTATGCTGCTGCTGAGGCTGCGCTGTACCCTTACCCGTGTTATCCCATTTCCTCTTGTTGCTGTCAGAGGTCTTCACCACAGTACCCTTAGGAGGCAAAAGACCCTCCTGAACCTTCTGTTTAGTCAACCTGTGAGCCAATCGAATGGTATCCCGAAGTGTAGTAGCATCATTAGCGGTCACCAACCCGCGAATCTCAGGCACCAACCCACTGATGTAGAACTCAATAGCCTTATATTCAGGCGTCACAGAATCCGGGCACAAAAGTGCCAGCTCATGGTAGCGAGTGGTATACTCCTCTATCTCAGATCCCACCATCTGATGATTCCACAGCTCATGCTCCAAACTCTTGATCTCATCCCTGGGACAGTACTCCATCTTCAAACGAAACACAAACTCGGTCCATGGCAACGCATGGGCCTCCAGCAAACCAATAGTCTGAACAGTCGAATTCCACCAAGTCAAAGCACGTCCCTCAAACGTCCCCGAAGCATACTTCACACGAAACTCCTCAGGGCAGTTGCACATGGAGAAAGCAGACTCAACCTTCTCCAACCAACGGAGTAGTCCCACAGCCCCCTCAGTCCCACTGAAATTATGGGGCTTGCAGTCCTGGAACATCTTATAAGTACAGTGGACTGGAGGAGGTGGAGGTGGTGGAGGAGGAAAAGCATCCCCTAATACCAACAAAAACAACACGGTCAGAAAACGATCATCACACGACAAAAGATAAGGAATGAGGGTAGGAGTAATTAAATTACCACCATGGCCCTGGTGGGCGGCCTGCTGCGCAGCAATAGCAGCTGCCACGTGCTCCTGGATCAGATTGTTCAGCTCCGCCTGGGTCATGCTGATGTTGCCACGACCCCCATTACGTCCACCGCCATTCCGGCCACCAACACGACCACCAACGCGACCACCACGACGTCCTGCCATCTTCTGTCAAGATCAAAGACAAGACATCAGATTCCAGGACAGATAACAAAGAATCATGAAGAAACCGTAAGTAATAAAGTAAATCAAAGGATTGGATTCCATCATAGTCATTAGATCAAACACAGAGTCCACCAGGATTTCCATGCATCTCAACTTATTATTTCGTGTGCACCCGAAATGATAAGTCGCTCTACATGGTCCCCGAGGCGTGCTCCTAGCCTGACCTTCAAACCACCAGGCACCCATGTTCAAGATATAAACAGCAAGTACAAGTGTGTGATAATGTGTGCAAGCAGGTGTGTCCGTTGGAGTATAGAAATGGGAGATGTCCGAATCTTGGACAAATCTCCGCAGGATGCCGAAACCACTCCAACGTACGCCACCGCCTGTGCAAAGGTAGTAAGGATCCTCGTTTCCAGCACGAAGTTGAAGTACAAGATAGGAGATAAGAGTAATAGATAGGTGATGTAAGCATAAATAATAATAACGAATGTAATACGAACACCCCGGCAAATTCCCGTATGACATGACTTATGTGAATGTGACCGTCTAGAGTGTGCGACTCGGCTATAGACTTGACTCAACATGCAGTCCTAGTTCACTATAACCATTGGCTCTGATACCAATCTGTCACACCCTCAAATTCCACGTGCGGGGTTTTACCGCGAGGCGCATGACAAACCAGGATCTAAGTCAACGGTCACAATAAACGACGCTATATGATACGTAAAATGAAATAAACAACCATCAAGTTTTCATAAATCCAATCGCTGCGGAAGCGTAACTTTTATTACAACCCAAAATGTAAAAGTACGTAAGTCTGAAAAGATATGACAATGCATATGAAACCTAGACGCCGTGTGACTCCGTGCGCCTATGATAAGCTGCTACCTCAACGACCTGAGACAAACATGCTAAAAACGTCAGCAAATAATGCCGGTGAGTTCACAGGTTTTATAATAAATATTTAAAGTAATAAAAGTCATCATGTTATCACTATATCAGAAGTAATAGCGTTAGCTAGACGCATGAGTTATACTACTACGACCGGAAACCATTACAGACAACGATATATGATTTTGCCCGAAATGATTTAGCGTACGACCGAGACAATATGCACCCGCCCGGCTCCCAGCCGACGGGTGGGGTCTGTCAATCCCAATAGATCTATCCACATTTCCCCCGTTATGCTATCCAGCATATTCATGGTTTCCCCGGGACTTTACGTATCGTATAGTATGTAAATGAATCATCCACTAGCATAACATGATAATTTATGTAATAAGTATAAGCATGTGTCTCCCCCAAAATGTAAAGCGTAAGGCGGGGCCGTGAAACTCACCTGATGCTGCTCTTCGCACCACGACAAGTAAAACCTGCTCAATAGACGGCCCCTAATACCGGTGACCTATCATGACGAGCATATAAGGTGTTAGACTAACAACCCGTAGGTTGATTAGTCCCTAGTAGTCCAGACCATAACCGTGTACATATGAAATGATGTTTCAACGTTTAACCGACCATACCAGGCAAGGCCCGACATCCCATTGGTGACCCGACATCTCATGTGTTAGACAATACAAGACATCATGCCACATATGCAGTTAAACACTTAATACACGTAATAGTTCATCTAGTCCAGCATAATGTCCAATTAACGCGTAAACAGGTCCGAACACGTATTACTAAGTCATTGGGTGTATCCCGGGGTTCCTATCATGTTTCTAGGCGTCAAATCATGCTCCGAGATGTTAAAATGTACATACAGTAGCATTACACGCGATTAGGAAGCAAACTAGCATTTAGGAAAGTCAACATGTGATTAGGGATGGTCAACAGGTGATTACAGGGGCTAATCGCCCCTTAGGATGGGCGATTAGGGCTATCCGTGTGTAATATGGGCGATTATGGTCATAAGGTATGCAATTCAGGGCTTAACTAGTGATTAGGATCACAATCGCATGAAATGGAGGCGATTATGACTCCAATCGCCTATATATACGCGATTAGGCTTCCCATTCAGGCGATTAGGCCCCTAATCGCCTATAACATAGGCGATTAGGATGCCCAATCGCCTATAGTGCAGTTGATGTGGTTTTTCGCGCGTTTAACCCTCCAAATCAGATCCGAAACGTGTAAAAACACCCAATAATCATCCTAACACATTAACAACCATATTTCAAGCAAAACCCCTAAGTTTTCATCATTATAACAGTTCCGAATGCGAGCGTTTTCCTAAAATGGCAACTTAGCATGTAAACATCACATCAACATGCAAGAACTTGCCCTAAATAGCAAATATCCAGATTAAATCACATAACCACGTTGTCCGATAGCATCCTACTGTTCTAGCATCATCCTATAACAAACCCTAACATCACACAATCAACAACATACCTCATATCATCCTTAATCATCCAAAATCCTTCAAATGGGTCAAGACATCAAGTATCAACAATACACAACCAAAACCATTCAAACTCCTAGGACATCATCATACTAACTTGTAACAGCAATAAACATCATAATAACACAAGAACAACCATGATTCAATCCTAAAAATCCTATCTTTAAACACATATAACACATATAACACATGTAATGGTGTGGGTTTGTTTAAAAACGGTTTTAAATGGATTTTCAAAGATAAAAACATTTATAAGTCAGGTCTGGACGTTTAGGGAGTAAAACATAATCATTTAAAGGTTTGGGTTTGAAGAACACACCTTGTATTCAAGAGGTGATGATGGAATAAGCTTGAAAATGGTGGTTTTGATGCAAAAACGAGTTCCAGAGGGTGTTTGTGCGTTGGGTTATGTTATGGGACGGCTAGGGTTGCACAAATGATGTTTTGGAGGTCAAGGGTGGTATTTATAGGCGTTTCTAGTCGTTTGGGGCAAATCAGGCGAGTATGCAGGTCTATACGCGAGTAGGACTGCTAATCGCATGAACCTTCATGCGAGTAGCCTCCTACTCGCCTCAAGCTCCCCTCCAATCGCCCCATTATTGGCGATTAGGCTATTCCCCATAAGCCTAATCGCCTGTAACCTCTATGTTCGTGTGTTTTGCGCGTTAAACCCCGTTTTAACATATGTTAACACATATTCACATACCGGCAAGCCACATAATGATTGTAAACATATAATGTATGATAAATAACACGTTCCCGCCCGATCACCAATTCCCGAGACTCGAGACTTGCGTGGATGCGTTAAACCCGGCGATTCCACGAATCACCGATTCTTGTACACATGGTTATGGACCGACACCCAATGGTTTCTCGAACCATTGTAACGACTCCCGATGATTCCCGAATCATCAGTACGACTTAATTAACCCCAGTTAAGTATGATATTAAGTAGTTATTTAAAATGTTTTCGTTGAGATAGACTCGTATGCATGTAAAGTACGAAACGCATGTATGTAAGGTATAAAAGTATTGACCTGAATATGCCGGGTGTCACAGGCTGTCTGGCCCAATAACTAGTCCCATAATCCAATTCTCATGTTCTTTATTTAGGGCTTAAAATCTCTGGACCATTGTTAGTTAAAATACGTTATAACCAAGAAAAGGGCTAAAGACAGGAATAGCATTTCCTTAGCACATTTTCTAATTAAACCACCCCACTTCTAATTAAACCCCCTTAGCTAAGCGTCTCGCTTTGGGCAAAGCGAGGCGCCTGGGTTAATTTGTTTAGGGAATCTCAGGCTTTGTGTCTAATCAGCCTGCCAAGCGCCTCGCTTTGGCCAAAAAAGAGCAACTTTCGTTGGACAGCGGATGCAGAAGCCGCGTTCCAAGCAATGAAGCAATGCCTCATGAACCTACCAACCCTCACAGCACCAACACCAAAACAACCGCTCATGAGGTAGGCGCAATACTTCTGGTAGATCGCAAGGGGGTACAAACGCCTATCTACTACATCAGCCGCACCTTGCTTGATGCGGAAACAAGATACACCATTATGGAAAATTTGGTTTTAGCCCTGGTACACGCGTCCCGAAGACTGCGACGATACTTCCAAGGGCACCCAATCAACGTCCTCACAAACTACAAGATCAGCGACGTCTTACGCAAACTGGAGCTTTCGGGTCGACTAGCAAAATGGGCCATTGAGCTTGGAGAGCACACCATATATTACAAGCCCCGGCCCACAGTCAAAGGACAAGTCCTAGCTGACCTCGCCACTGAAATACCAGCGGACAAAGTCAAAGAATGCAAGGCAGAGCACTCTAACGTGCCAACCCAAAACTAGGGGTGTACAAAAAGCTCGCGAATCGAGGCTCGCTCGAAAAAAGCTCGAAAAAAGCTAGCTCTAAAAGGCTCGTTTTGTTTTCGAGCCGAGCGGCTCGTTTTGTAATCGAGCCGAGCTCAAGCCAGGGGTGTTCAGCTCGTGGCTCGACTCGATGGCTTGGCTCGTGGCTCGGCTTGATGGCTCGACTCAGGCTTGTGTATGTGTAATTAATATATAGATGAAAGTAATATATTTTGGCTTCAAACCCAATTCTAAAATTCAAATTTTGAAAGTCCCACTCATACTACCTATCTACCTCACCTTTTTATAATACAATACTCTAACTTAGAAAAATAAAAAATATACATATGTGTAATTTTATTTTATTTATTTTTTGTTTTTTATTTTTATAAATCTTTGAAAAAAAATAAAAAAAACATAAAAGAAAATAACGAGCTGGCTCGAGCCAGCTCGAGCTCGGCTCGAATATTTACGAGCCGAGTTCGAGCTCGACTTTTCAGCTCGACCTGAAAAACAAGCCGAGCCGAGCTGACTCGTTTAATTTCGAGCTCGAGCTCGAGCTCAGCCTGACTCGACTCGACTCGGCTCGTGTACAGCCCTACCCAAAACCCATCGCAGACCTGGTCCCTCTTTACAGACGGGGCCTCCAACGATGATGGTTCAGGTGCAGGATTACGCCTTATCAGCCTGGACAAGCATGAGTTCACATACGCCATCCGCCTCGACTTCAAAAGCACGAACAACGAGGCGGAGTACGAAGCGTTGCTGGCAGGCCTCCGCATTGCGGAAAAAATGGGGGCTAGGCACGTGGAGGCACACATGGACTCATTACTTGTCGCTCGACATATCAACGGGGTTTACGACGCAAAGGACGAAACCATGGCGCTATACTTAGAACAGGCCAGAAAAACTCATGCACAAATTTGATTCCTGCACAGTAGAACACATCAGGCGCAGCGAGAACAAACCCGCAGATGCATTGAGCAAAATGGCCTCCACAGTTTTCGAACACATGGCTAAAGAAGTCCGCGTCGAGGTACTCAGTACCCCGTCCGTCCCGCTGAGACAGGTCAACGTCATCCAAACAGGCAACGCGTCTTGGATGACCCCAATTCATGCTTACCTATCCTCCGGAACCCTGCCTGACGATAAGTCAGAGGCCCGGAAGATACAACACAAAGCTTTACACTACCAGCTAACAGACGACGTCCTATACCGCCGATCCTATCTGGGACCACTACTCCGCTGCGTAGACTCCGCGGATGCACTGTTCCTCATAAAAGATATTCATGAAGGCACATGCGGATTAAATGCAGGACCAAGGATGGTGGTCGCGAAAATCATGAATGCAGGATACTATTGGCCCGACATGCACACTGACGCCGTCAGAGAACTACGCAAGTGCGACAGTTGCGAACGCCATGCGCCAAATACCCTGCGACCAAAGAACGACTTGGTACCGGTCACGGCGGCATGGCCCTTCCAAAAATGGGCGATCGATCCCGTGGGTCCATTCCCCGCGGCCCCGGGAAATGTCAAATTCCTCATCGTGGCCATCGATTACTTCACTAAATGGGTCGAGGCGAAACCCTTGGCCAAAATCGATGGATCCCACGTAAAAAAAATCATCTGGTAGTTCATCATTTGCAGATTCGGCCTACCAATGCAACTCGTCAGCGACAATGGCACGCAGTTTGCGGACAACATGCTACAATCTTGGTTAGCGCAAATGGGCGTCCAACAAATATTCACATCTGTTGCGCACCCACAAGGAAATGGCCAAGTAGAAAGAGCCAACAGAAGCATTGTAGGAGGAATCAAGGCGCGGCTGGGCACCAGGCGCACAGGATGGGTGGATGAACTGCCACACGTCCTATGGGCCTACCGCACCCTCACAAAAACAAGCAACGGAGAAACTCCGTTCAGCCTAACCTACGGGTCCGAGGTAGTGATCCCAGCCGAAATTGGTTGCCCTTCCGCAAGGCTCCTACTGGCCGACCAACATAACAACGATGAAGAACTCCGCATCAATTTAGACTTGCTCGAGGAACGGCGGGACCTAGTTGCCATCAAAGAGGCCAAGTACAAAACTTAACTAGAGCGATACTACAACAAACGTGTCAAAAGATGCGCCTTCAAGATTGGGGACTACGTTTTCCGCAACAACGAAGCATCAAGCGCGAAAAAGCCAGGGTGGGAAGGCCCATACAAAATCCAAGACATTTTAGGCAAAGGGGCCTACGCGCTAGAAAGACTAGATGGTACGCCCGTCCCCCGATCTTGGAATGCGGCGCAGTTGCGCTTATGTTATTTGTAACCCTGTTATTACGCCCGGCTACACATGCCACGACAATCATTAATAAAAGAATGTTTGTCTCCTATTACTTGTAGCTCTACTTGTTTTTTCCGCACCTAGGTCTTCAAGGCAACGCTACAGGCTATGCCGGACTAACGCAGTTTCGTGCTACGGCTAGGATGCATAAACACCTAACCTACGCTGCAGTGTTCAAGGCATAGCCCACTTGTCGGACGATAACATTCGCGCCAAAGAGCCATGCTAAAACTCAGTCTCCTAAACCCGCTCTTAGCGTAGGTCAAACTTTGCGAGTAGCATGGCGCCTTGCGGCGCGAATATGCGTCTTCAAGACAAGGCCTATTTGGTAAGCTTGTCGGACTACTGGCACAAGTTGCGTTGAGTATTGGTCTTCAAGGAAAAAGTATGTACTTAAATGCCGGACCACTTACTAAACGCACGCGCTAACTCTTACTTACACACTAGGTGACGACTTGGTTAAATAAATACAACAGGAGTTAACGCGAGACAACACAAGGCATAACAAACCAAAATATTTCATTAACATTGGGGATTAAAAACCCAACAAAAATTTACAAGGAAAGCAAAAAACAACCTAACTATTCCAAGCCGCTAAAGTCTACCAGCTGCTCGGCGGTCTCCGACGCTTCCTCATCATCAGCCCGCGCCCCAGAGAACCCTTCACCAGCGGCCCTCCGCCTCTCTTCTTCGAGCCGCAATCGCTCGGCCTCCGCAGCCTGCTCCTTGGCCTTCTCGCCCAGCTCATCAGATTTTTCGATGAAGTACCTGAAGGCAGCGGCAGGGTCAATGTGGCGGTTACAGTCCGCCACAACCTGAAGAACGGGGAACTCGAGTTTGTCAAACTTGGCGAGTTCCGCCAAGTACTCGTCTTTCAGGGGCTTCCCGTAGGGCTCCGCATCAATAATGCGCCCATTGTTCTGCGCATGGAAGAAGCCATCCTCGAATCCCTCGCCGTACCCATAAGCATGTGTGGAGGCGGCTATGCTGGCAACTTGATCACCAAGTTTGGGCTCTTGCCAGAAGCGCTTGAAGATCTGCAACAAACAAATGCAATAAGTAACAAGTACACAATCAAAATAAAGGTTAGAGCAGCGGATAAAATAACTCACCCCGTCAATGCCGCTGGTCATCAACCAGCGGAGGGATTCGTGCATCTTCTCCTGCTCCACCACCGAACCATCCAGCAGAGCCTTGGCCGCATCAGCCTCTAGGACAGCAGCTTCGCGATCCTTTACAGCCGCATCCCTCTCCAGCTGGAGAGTCTCCTTCGCCTCCAGCATTGTAAACCGCTCTTCTTCAAGAGCGGTAAGGCGAGAGTTGGCCTTATCTAGATCCGCGGTCTTTGATTCCAGCTGCTTGCGCATGTCAATGAACTTGACAGTGCGCTCGGTGAGAGCCTTGCACTTCTTTTCAAGTTCAGCAACATCCGCCTTGTTCTCCTCATTCAGCTGCTGGATACGCTCTTTCAGCATCCGCTTCTCTTCGTTGCTGCGATCGCAGGCCTCGGTCCACCGCTTCTTGTCCGCCGCCGACTCGGACAAAACCTTTTTCGCATCATCTTCAGCACGATGAGCTCGGCGACGGTACTCTTCGAGACGAGACTTCATGGCCGCCTCTTTTTCAGCAAGGGCGGCCTTCTCAGTCTTCAAGCGGGCGAGGTCCCGCTGCATGGCGGCATCCCGACGCCGGAGGGAGTCCATCATAGCCAGCTGACTCACCTGACTGATGCACATATTTGTGATCAAGTCAGGACAATTCAGACTGTCCTGATAAGCCTGCTCATGGGGGGGCACCGCCCCGCTAACGAACTCCTCCGCGGCCAGGGGGTTAGAGAACAAAGTATTCTCCCTGACCGCCTAGCGGGGGCGCCAAATGGCGTCACCCCCAACCCAGCTGGAGCCATCGTACTCCCCAGCGGGCTCCCGACCCCCCGCGCCAGGCGGCACACTACCCGCCCGGCGGTCAATGACGTATGCGATACTATACATATTTTTCAATGGATTTTAACACACGTTTCTGCTTTAATATTTATAAAAATGGTTTAGACCTTAATATTAAAACACACACAATAGGGCAAGTGTACCCTGTCATATATGTAGTAATGTGTAGATAAGAACCAGATATCGATCCATGGACGCGCGCGGAGCAATGGTACTAAAACTCTATCCCCGATTTACCAGTAAGAAAAGATAGTGAAAGTTTGTTGTTTTAAACTAGATTAATTCTGAAATACCTAAATGACATATATAAGACTCCAAATACAAAATATAACTATATAAACTATAATATACCAATCTTAGCATGTCATCTACATATAATAAGTAATACAGGCGTGTGATCAACATTCCCATTTTCCGACAGTTAGTGTCCCTTTCGGGCATCCTAACATGACAACTATACAGAAAGCTAACACGAATACACACGTTAACCACTTCAAGTCGTTTATTAGCGAGCAACTGATATGATCTCATGCAGATCTTCTAAAGATAAGTTAGTCATCTGTTAAGAGTATTCTAACCTCACTAATTCAGAAAAGCGATACCGAATACACAATACAGCCACGTAAACTAGCATAAAGTTGAGCATTTCACAACCTATTCCATTTTACCAACTTTGAACCCAGGTCTACTAAGATCGCTATTTTTACCAAAATAACTACCAAAGATCATTAACCGTGTCAAAGACTAGTATAGATCGGTACGAGTCATGGCAGAACTTGAGGGGTGTCAAAAGGGTCTACTGGCCCCCACCCACATGTAGGGGTGCAAACGAGCTGAGCCAAACCCGAGCTCAACTAGGCTCGAGCTCGAAAAGTTTATGAGAGCTCGAGCAAAGCTCGGTTGAAGATTTGTTTTCAAAGCTCGAGCTCGGCTCGTTTACTATCTATTTAGTTAATATTTTAAATAAAAAAATATTAATAATAGGCTCGGAGCTCGAAAATGAAGCTCGGCTCGAGCTTGTTTATTAAACAAGCTTAAATGAGGGGGGGGGGGGGGGGGGGAGGGGTAAATATTATTAAATATTAATAAAGCTAATATTACCCTGAGGCTCGATAGGGCTCGAAGAGCTTGACGAGCTTTACATGCTAGGCTCGAGCTTGGGCTCGATTAATAAACGAGCATTGTTTTAAGCTCAAGCTCATCTCAAACTCAATAAAATTCAGCTTGTTTTGAGCTTTTTACCGAGCTAAGCTCGAGTAGCTTGCGAACTACTGCTTAGCTCGATTGCACCTCTAGCCATAAGATTGTTGAACTTCTATATTTAAAATTTGATATTTATTTTTTCTTAAAAGAAACATTTTGGGCACTTAGTTTAAGTGAGTAAGAAAATAGCCATATCAAGATAGCCTTATCCAACAGAGATCTTATTGAACTTTTACGATTTTCTAGAATAAAAAATTAAGTTTTGGTACTTCTAGTTTTAGCAACTAGAAAAACAAAATTATATATACATTATATATACATTAGTTTTAAAACTTTCATGAATAGTACTAACGGAGTTACTATTCAACTCCGTTAAGTTATTATTTAACTGAGTTAAGTTGCTATTTAGCTTAACGGAGTTACTATTCAACTCCGTCAAGTTACTATCTACTTTGCTTTTTTTTTTTCCCTAAATCCGTTTTTTTCCTCCGTTAAGCTACTATTTAACTCTATTTTTTTTTTTATTTTCTTCACTTAACTCTGTTAGGCTACTACTCAATTCCGTTATGTTACTACTCAACTCAACTCCGTCAACTATTATCCAACTCCATAAAGTTACTGTTCAAGGCCGTCAAGTTACTATTCAACTCCACTCAACGCCGTTAGGTTACTACTCAACTCTGTTAGGCTACTGTTCATCGCCGTTAGCTTAACGGAGTTACTATTCAACTACGTTAAGTATTTAACTCCGTCAAGTTACTATTTACTATGTTTTTTTTCCGCAACTCCCTTTTATCCTCTGTTAAGTTACTATTTAGCTATTTTTTTAATTTTCTTTACTCAACTCCGTCAACTACTATCGAAGTCCGTCAATTTACTATTCAAGGCCGCCAAGTTACTATTCAACTCCACTCAATGCTGTTATGTTACTACTCAACTCCGTTAGGCTACTATTCAACTCCGTTAGCTTAACGACGTTACTATTGAACTCCGTCAAGTTACTATTTACTCTGTTCTTTTAATTTATTTTTTCCGCAACTCCTTTTTTTTCCTCCGTTAAGTTACTATTTAACTATGTCTTTTTTTAATTTTCTTTACTCAACTCCGTTAGGGTACTACTCAATTCTGTCATGTTAGTACTCAACTCAACTCAACTCCGTCAACTACTATCCAACTCTGTCAAGTAACTATTTAAGGCCGGCAAGTTACTATTCAACTCCGTTAATTATTAGTTCGCCACATCATATCCGAAAGCCAATATTCTTGCAACTTATACACCGGTAACAAACACTGGAAAATTAAAAGCAAGGCTGTCATAATACTAAAAGAAATTGCGTCGTCCTTCCACTGTTGTGCGTTACATACACAGAGCTAGATACCAGTTTAACCTAGGCGCAACGCGCCACCTCGATTACCACTAGTTACTTATTAAATCACAACCTCTTAGGCAATGTGGTAGTTTCCCCTCTTTACAATTTTTAACAAAACTCTCATTTTTTATAGTTTTGACACAAACTTTCTTTATTCCTCTCTCTTTCTTATGCTCTCCCTACTTTTTCCTCATCATTTCCTCTGGTCCTTGTATCCCCTGCTTCACCGCCTTCCTTCGCCTACCGAGCAACCACCACTGCGCTATACCTACACCCGTAGGCAACTTCCCGTCCCACATCTCCGCCGCTATGAACGATTTATATGTTCTCCGTTTGTTTCGATTTGGTTACTCTCTCTCTCTTCCTCATCACACACAAAAATCTCACCGGCGGCGAAACCGGTGACAACGACAGACGCAAGACCTTCATCGCCGAAGCTACAGTCGATCTCATAGGTTCTACGATCTTCATTGTTTTGCCCTCTGTTTTGCTCTTCAAACCCTTGAGGGTCTTCAGACGATTGACGGTGGCAGCCGTGTGCGGTTGTTGATGGTGGCGCCGACGACTACGGTGACCGGATTTCATAGGTAGGTTTGGTGACTTCTCGATCCATTTACGTGGCTGACTTTTAGCTGGTCAAAATAGTCATTGGACATAATTTCGAACCAAAATGGTAATTACAAATTAAAAAGTAATTATAAGTTTTAGTTTAACGGTGATATTCTTTTACATACTGATTTTATATTAGAAGTTCTAAAAAGGATTATTACATGCTACTATCAAGATTCTGAGTGTATCTGAATGAGTGAATGTTCTATCAATGATCGAAGTATGCTGGCTCAAAAGTCAATCGCTTATGGCGTGTGGTGTTGGACGTCATCTAGCATCGACAGTGGTCGTGGTGTGGCGGTAGTTGTGAAGGTGAAGTGATTGAGATCTGATAAAAAGTGGTTTCGTAAATAAATAAATAGGAAACAAAGTTGTCGATTCTTCAATTGTGCCACCTACGATTCGAAAGTCGCACGGAGCGCGGGTGGTTACTACTAGTTAAAACAAAACCATAATTTGGAAACCACGATTTGGTCATGCTTTTGAGGTAGGCAGGCCCGGCTCAAGCCCAAGTCAAATGAGGCTTGTGCTTTGGGCCTCCAAGTTATAAGGGCCTCATAATTTTTCTAAGTTTGATGATATATAATAAAAGTAAACCTATATATTACCATACAGATAGAAGGTTGGAAGTTCAATCCCTCCCTGTAGCGAATTTTATAATTATTTTCAGTATTTTATTTTTTATAAATAGGGCCCTGGATTTTTATTTCGCTTCAGGCCCCAAATATGGTTGAGCCGGCCCTGGAGGTAGGTATCAGCCAACATGATCCACCTCAATGTTGGGGACATAAAACAACAACAGGGGACAAAATTGGAGGGGTGGTGGCGGCGTGAACAGTGGGCCCAAGGCTCATGATTTTTGTTTTTTTTTTATTATATTTCTTTTAGCTTTTATATAAACAAATAAAGTAAAAAAAACATTTATATTAATAAAACCATAACATTACAAAATAAAACCATTTTTAGGGACCCGTGACTTTTTTCTCCTCCTTAGTTTTTTTCCCATTACTTTTTTCTTTTACTTTATTATCTGAGGGTTCACTCACATCTTGCAGTTGGTTATAACTTGTACAAACTGATATAGCATTTGAATAACACGCTTTTTGTGCTTGTCAGCCCGACGTTTTGTTTACTTACCGATTGAATGTAGTTAGAAAATCATTGGGCCGGTAACTTATAACAATTTACATCAGGTGCTCTTGAAATTTATAGCTTCATTTTTATTCATAATCATGGAAAACAAAGAAATTTGATATTAGAAGAGCTTGACGATTTAGGTACAACTTCATGTGCACTTGAAACTTATTCATTGATTTCAAGTATCTTTTTTTTATGATGTGTTTACTACTCGTCTTTGTATCATTACCACCGCCTTAACTAAAAACTGTCCATTATGTGACACCCGGCAAACCCCGGTTAATTACTTTCGTCAAACTAGTAGGTCTACCTTAACGAGTCATGCATGTTACATACGTAACTGGGTCAGTTTAGTCGTTATAATGGTTCGGAGAATCATCAGGAGTCGTTACAATGATCCAAGGGATCATTGGGGGTTGGTCCATAACCATGTGTACAAGGATTGGTGATTTATGGAATCACCGGGTTTAATGCACACACGCAAGTCTCGAGTCCCGGGGATTGGTGAACGAATGTAAACGTGTTAGTCATCGTGCATTATGTGTTTATAATCATTATATGACTTGTCGGTATTTGAATACATACTTATATGTGTTAAAATAGTGTTTAACGCGCCAAAAGCCCAAAATCACATACTGGTGATTACAACATGCATTTACGCCTGCTCACTAGTTTATAGGTGATTACAACATGCATTTACGCCTGCTCACTAGTTTATAGGTGATTACAACATGCATTTACGCCTACTCACTAGTTTATAGGTGATTACAACATGCATTTACGCCCTATTCACTAGTTTATAGGCAATTACAACATGCAATTTGTAACAACCGGCAAAAATAAGGTAATTCCGTACAAATTAATTAATATATGATTAACGTAATTAAATGCAATTATGTGTGATTTAATTATCAAGGCCTTAGGGGATAGCAATTTCCAAATAGTGCATAGGAATGCATACGTTTAATGGTAAAGCATGATTGGATCATGTGCGAATAAGCTATCCGGTATGGACGTTGGCAATTACCCGGTAATAATTAAATAAACGAAACGGATCCCGGACACCCAGGATATAAAATAAAGGGTATTTTCATAAGATATAATGAGTTTTGGAACTCCAAAACCATAAATGAAAACGTCTTGTACAAATCTCCCGGTAACGGATAAAATGCGCGTACCGCACCCGATACGCGTATAACTCATAATTTCACCCGGCAAAGGCCTAAATAACCAATCAACGCTTAAATTAGACTATATTTAAGGGTTATTAAAGGTATTTTTAATGTCCGGATAACGCGTGATTAAAACCCGAAAAATACCCGAACGACACCCGAACGACGGGGGATTAAAACATAACAACAATGGGTAAATATTTGTAGTTGTGGACCCCACTTAAACCCACATGGGGCCGGCCTAATGGCCTTAATATATCCATATCTTGTGCAAATCTTAATAATAACCTATGTAAAGCATGCTTAACATAAGACAAAAGTGTAAGAAAAGGTATAAGTGAACATTAAGTACAAAAGCAACTTAACCTTGTCCCCCCCTTGGATAAATTTCGGCCAAGTGCCCAAGTAATCCAAGACCAAAATCCAAGCCATCATTACATTAGTGCATGCATGTATGTGAGGTCTTGTATGTAGGATAATGATGCCTTATAAAGATTAGCTAAGATTTGCAAGAAAACTCATGCCTATACATACATACATACGGCACATTACATGCACACACATATCCTCTTCTCAAAAATCTCCCAAGTACACATATGATCTTCCATAAGATCTCTTAAATCTTTAGCATCATTACATGTTATAATTATATAAATAACACATGTTAGAAGATTGAATAACCAAGCAAAACAATCCTCTTTCTTCCTTCTCTTGTGGCCGTGGGTTTCCATACACACACACACATTATTCTTTCAAGTTTTTACATCTCCAAATCACTTAAAATCATCCATCATCCAAACCCCTTTTGTGTGTTTCAAGAGCTTGGAGCTAAACCACTAGGAAGAACACACTAAACCCCTCTCAAATCCAAGGTTTTTGTCTTCCCTAGCCTTGTGCTAGTAGTAAGCTTCTTAATCTTGTTTTTGATTGTTATTATTCATGTATGTGTTCCTAGTAGCAAGTTGTACATGAAGGGTTTAAAAATGGTTTTGAACATAATCTTTAATAGGTTTTCATGTGTAAAATGGAAGATTAAAGATATGAAAATAAACCATGGATTTGTTGATGATGATGTATTAGTCTTGAAAATATATAAAGTTTACATGTAAGACTAAGTAGGATGATATTTTGGTTAAGATTTTGAAATGAACTTGAATATGTTAAAACTAACTTTAATTCATCTTATTATGATCATTTAAGTTATAATATGTGGTAAAACATGTTAGAAGTTCATAAATGAATAAGATGGAAAATCTAAGTTAGCTTACTTAGATGAATGAAATTTTGATAAAATGGACAAATACATAAAACACACATATAATTAGTCTTTCATATGGAATATAAGACTAACATAAGTGTTTTGATACAAAAATAACTTACCAATAAAAAGTTGAATCTTCAAAGTTTACTATTTTGAGTGAAAAATGTTAACTTTGAAAGTTAGAGTAGAAAAATGCAACTTTTGTAAGTTAAGGGACTAAAGTTGTAACTTTGAAAGTTAAGGGACTAGAATGGACATTTTAGAAACTATTAGTCCAAAAATACAAGTATGGAAAGTTTGGTGTCAAAAATGCAAGTAATAAAGTCTAAGGATGAGTTTTGTAAATACTAGTAAAAATACTTGGGTATTTTGTATAAAAGTGTATTTTTGAAAGTTATAAAAATATAAAGGGTTTTAACATAAGGATTTTTATAAAATAGAGATTTTATAAAAATATTAAACAAACTTGGGAAACTTATACAAAAATGAATACTTTTATATAAATGGGAATATAAAAGTGTTGGAAACATTTTTGTAGTTAAGTTGACAAGTTGGGTTAAAAATACATAAGTATTTTAACCATCCAAGTAACATGTGAAAAGAGGAAGAAATATGGATAATATTTCTATAAAATACATGTTGGGAAAAACTTGGAAAAATTAACTAATCAAGTTAAGATATCGAACTAAGACGCGTTAACGAACCGTACACGGACAAACATGAGAAAAATGCCATTGCGGCAAGATAAGAAAAATATATATTTTAAGAAGTAAAATATATATACATTATGGGTGAAAACAAATAAACACTTTCCTAAGTGTTGGAGGATTAATTCGTGGGAGAAACACATGACACAAACGAATAAGACGTTAAAACAAACGTATGTACTTAACAAGAAAAATTACACATTTATATATATTTGTACGCTCGTCTCGGCAAAATTCTAGTATATCTACTTAATGGGAAAGTAGATATGCGGGAAGGAAAGCCGCGACGAGAAGACAAGGATATATATATGTGTATGTCGTACCAACGAAATCCTAGTATATTTATTTGAATGGGAAAATAAATATACGGTGTGGTGAGTTGAATCGGACGTTAAGAGTATACAATCGAACGACAAGATCTTAGCATATTTGTTTAAATGGGAAAACGAATGTGTGGCAAAGTGAGTCGGGTCGAGGATTGAAATATATATTATATCGAGCGATGCGATCTTAAGTATAATTATTTAAATGGGAAAATAATTATATGTTAAGTGAAGTCGAGTCGATGATAATAAGATACAAGTTATGGAAATATTAACAAGAGTAATATATAACTTGTAACACAAAGGGTAATGTAACGCCAACAAAACCTAGGATACGCGCTTAATTAAACGGGATTTGGAACAACTTGTGGTCGGGAGTTGGGTGTACAACTTGCCAAGGCACATGCACTATAGGAATAGTGACTTATACGCCTAGAACGTTTGTAGGTGCGAGACCACCCCTTTGCTATCCACCCTTTTGAGCCAGACGCAGTTTCAGGTGAGTTTCACGGCCCCATTTTAAACTATTTTTACGTTTTCCGGGGGAAAGATATGTTAGGGATAATGTTTGACGGATTTATTACTTGAGGTGTGACCGCCACTCGGGGTTGAGTCCTCGCCTCTATAATCATTTATTCGGAAATTGAAACCGGAGGAATATTCGGATAGTACTATTGGTGCCTGACAAGGCCCACCCCTAATCGATAGCGTCGATTATGCATTAGGTTATGCCTGGGGTGCAAATATTCTGAACTTAAGTCGTGGGAAACCGAGTAACGACTTGGAGCGGGGCATTTTATTTATATACGTCTTGGTTTGATTATAGTCTCAAGTAGATTTATAGGAATTTGCAACTCCTATATATTGTCATAACATGGTATTCCCAAGTATTCAAGTTTTAGAAACTGAAAACCTGTGAACTCACCAATATATTTATATTGACGAAACTTTTTAAACATATCTTTCAGGTAACTAGACGATGAAGGATCAGGCAAGCTGGGTCGGGGAATCTCCAATGCGACGTCGAACTTTTGCGGGGTTTCACTTTTATTTCCCAAGGCATTTGGGATATATATGAGAAACCTCTATGTTTATTTCAAAAACAATTAACTTTTATGTAATGTTGAAAACAGATTTGACGTCATAATATATGACCCATTTTCTTAAATTACTTGTGTTTAGCAATAACCTTGACTTTATGCTTTTGAACCGTCGCGCCACGTGTTTCCGCCTTTGTCGTGGTGTGACAGAACGTGGTATCAGAGCCAAGGTTATAGCGAACTAGAATATTTTCTTTAAAAACTAGACTATAACCGGATTTGGTTCAAATAATAAAGTTTTCAAAAAAAAAAAAATATATAAAGTGTTAAATAAAAGTAGTTTTCAAGAAGCATTGGGCATGAGGAGATTCCGACCAAGCCAGCCATGAGTATTGTTATGCTGTAACGTGAAAATTAGAAGTTAGGAAGGTTACTATAGAGTACGCCATAACTGTCTAATTTAAATAAATCATATATACATGTACGGTTCTTTTGCCAGGATGTCCGACGCTGGAAGTATAGCGCCCAGTATCGATAGCAGCATCCAGATCATTCCTGCGCCACCGCCTGAGCCAGTAGAGCTGGTAGTACTTGACGCAGAGGACGAAGACGTAGAGATGAACGCCGACGGAGGTTCGGATGACGACTCGGATGAGACGGATCCTAGCGAGGATCCTGATTGGGCACCCGCTGTGGTCGACGCGCCGCTACCCATTGTACCGGTCGCACCGTTAGCCCCACGCCCCATTCGAGCTATTAGGGATTTTCCCGAGGGCTGTGCCGGACCGTCCCGGCCGATCCCAGCCCATTCGGAGACAGTAGAGTCTCCATTCGACCGACAGGCTCACGTGGAGCACGAGCCAGCACCCTTACCCCACATCCACATCCCTCCAGGCATGAGGCTCATGCCAATCTCTCGCGGGAGGAATGGGTGGATATCCGATGACTCTGACGACGAGTCCGTAGCGTCGGTAGAGCACATGCTGGTACCAGAGATTCCAGCTGTTCCGGAGGAGCCAGTGGCTCCAATGTTAGAGGATGCACCTGCTGATCCCATACCCCCACCAGCACCACTCGAGCCCGTACCACAGGAGGGACCAGCAGCACATATACTCGAGGGTAGCCCCGCTGATAGCTCTGAGCTACGCAGGGCAGGCATGGCAGCTTTTGCCACCGCGAGCCCTCCTACCCCCACTGTTGTGGTATCCACTCCAGAGTGGGCCACTGTCTCGGAGCCTTTAGTAGCACCACTAGCCGAGCCTATGCCACCACCCACCATTGCCATGACTATACCCATCCCCACCATTCCCAGCATGACACCTGCACCATACCCTCTAGGTGCAGGGGACCCTTATATGATGCCACCCTACTTTTCCATCAGGCCACCAGGTTTCACTCCATTACTGCCACACATACCAGTACCAGCCCCCTTCGGGCCCTTCCCATCCACACACCCTGATATACCCGGACCATCCCACCGTCACAGGATGACACCCCCCTCGGGACCCGCCCAGACCTCAACCATCACTTTAGAGCAGGATTTTCAGACTCTAGTCAACACGGTGCGGCGCACCGTGAATCAGGTTGAGCAGCAGACGAGATTGATGTGGGCGAGGATGATTGACACTCGTGATGCCTTGGCGCATTACGCAGAGCGGGATTACTGGGGATGCACACTGGGCACATCGACAGTTTTTGTACGAGCGCATCACAGAGATCAGCATGACGATTAGCATGTATGCGCCGCAGTACCAGTATCCACCGCCACCGCCACCGCCACAGTAGGATGTATCGGGGATGCACAGAAGACACACCAGCTTATGTACATATTAGCAGCAGTATGGGAGTACAGCACGGGTTATGACACTCGTCTGCATTTTGCCTAGCCGTACGGGTATTACGGCGTATGATATGATGTTTTATTATTTCAAAAGCAATGTATTGTATGAGAAATGTATTCTCCATTTTGTATTATGAACAAGCATTGTACTGATATTATTGAAATTAATGAAAAATCTTATTATTATGGTGAAATATGTTGTTGTCTATGATTATTATTGCTTACTCCATGTGTTGTGGTTTGTATATTTGTGTGGTGATGTTGTGTTGATTTCTATTTATATTTCTGTATGATGTATTGGTATGTTGTGTGATGACATGGTGTTGATTATTGTGTTCATGCTTTGGTTTGTTATTTATGCTTTGTATTGTATAAATGTTTGCCAAATTAACCTTTGATAATTATTATTGAAGAAAAATGGCACCTGCCACCCGAAGCAATAGTGGAGCGGACGGACTGCCCACAACACCGGCCGAGCTCGAGACCATGATATCTGAACGCATAGCCCGCGCGATCGCGGAGCACGAAGCTGCACGCTCCGAAAGATCTCGCGACTTGACTGGGAGTGACCGACAGGAAACTTCCCCCACTGGTAAGAAGTTGAAAGTAATTGATAAATCAATGGGAGAATATCCTAAAACTCCTATCCCGTAATAACATACAACTTTATTAATGCAGAAACGGCCTCGCGAGAGCGTGGCTGCACTTTCAAAGCCTTCCTCGACTGCAAGCCACTCAATTTTAACGGCACGGAAGGATCAGTTGGTCTGGTCAAATGGTTCGAGAAGACCGAGGCTGTTATTCGCATCAGTGGGTGTACCCCACGTCAGTCGGTTATGTACTCCACCAATTTGTTCTTAGACCAAGCACTGACATGGTGGAATGGTCAAGTGCAGTCTTTGGGTGATGACACTGCTTACTCTCTGTCGTGGGCAGAACTGAAGGAACTGATGATTGCTGAGTACCGTCCGGCGAGTGAGGTACAGAAATTGGAAACTGAGTTTTGGAACCTCACTATGGTGGGAGCAGACGTTACTGGATACACGTCTCGATTCCACGATCTTGCCAGATTGGTGCCACGATTGGTTACCCCTGAGAACAACAAAATTGAGCGCTATTTGTTCGGCCTAGCACCACAAATACGCAGCATGGTCACTGCTTCTAAACCTACGACCATGCGCGCGGCTATTGATCTTGCGCTCAGTCTCACCGAAGATGCCATACGCATGGGTACACTAATCCGCCAAGTTTCCGGATTAAAAATTTCTGAAGCAAGTAGTGTTGAGGCCAAGAACCAGGGATCAAGTTCAGCTGTCGTGACTAATGATCAGGGTAACAAACCGAGGTTTGGGAAAAGAAAGAGGGATGAGGGAAAAAGGGACCGAGCGTCGGGTAGCTCGAACAAGAAAGGAAAGGGGTATGCCGCCACGGGACGTGGTAACGATAACAAGCAGGGAAATCAGGGGAGAAACAATGGATTAACTTGTGGGAAGTGCCACCGCACCGGGCACAAGACTGAAGAGTGCCGATCTGGAGCACCAAAGAATGGAGGGGCTAGACCATGCTTTGCATGCGGGTCGTTAGATCATTGGAAGAAAGATTGCCCCAAAGTCAACAATCAGGCCCGCGGCCGGGCATTCGTGATTGGAGCCGGTGATGCACGGCAAGACCCCAATGTGGTCACTGGTACGTTTCCTCTAAATGGTCATTATGCCTCTGTATTATTTGATACCGGTGCTGACTTTAGCTTCGTATCCATTGAGTTTAAAAGACTACTTGGTTTAAAAACTAGCAAACTAGATACACCCTACTCTATAGAACTGGCTAATGGTAAAACTATTGAAACGAGAGAGGTAGCAAAAGATTGTAAGTTAGAACTCTGTGGGCACGAGTTTGGGATTGATCTATTACCGGTTGTATTGGGAAGTTTTGACATCGTTGTTGGTATGGACTGGTTGTCCGCACACCGTGCCATTGTGGTTTGCAACGATAAAGTTATTCAAGTTCCCCTCGCAAGCGGTGAAACTCTCTCAATACAAGGGGAAAGACACGGGACGCCACTAAGGATTATTTCGAGCATGAAGGCTCGTAAGTGTCTGAGAAAAGGGCTTGTCGCATTCTTGGCACACGTAGTGGACAAGAAGGCCGACGAGCGAAAGTTGGAAGACATTCCAGTCGCCAGAGATTTTTCGGATGTATTTCCAGAAGATTTGCCGGGGTTACCGCCACCTCGACAAGTCGAGTTCCGCATCGACCTCGTTCCCGGAGCAGCTCCTGTGGCACGATCGCCATACCGCCTAGCTCCATCAGAGATGCAGGAACTGTCCAGCCAGCTACAAGAATTATTGGACAAAGGTTTTATAAGACCGAGTTTCTCACCTTGGGGAGCTCCCGTCTTATTTGTGAAGAAGAAGGATGGCACATTTCGCATGTGCATCGACTATCGAGAGCTGAACAAGCTAACCATCAAGAATCGCTATCCTCTCCCCAGGATCGACGATTTATTTGATCAGCTCCAAGGTTCCAGCTATTACTCCAAGATCGATCTGAGGTCAGGCTACCACCAGTTGCGTATACAAGAAGAAGATGTACCAAAAACGGCCTTCAGAACCCGGTATGGACACTACGAATTTTTGGTAATGCCATTTGGCTTGACCAACGCACCAGCGGTTTTCATGGACCTAATGAACCGCGTGTGTAAGCCATACCTGGATAAATTCGTCATTGTCTTCATTGACGATATTTTGATCTATTCACGTACGAAAGAAGACCACGAGAATCACCTTCGGTTAATTCTTGAAGTATTACGCAAGGAGAAGCTCTATGCTAAATTCTCGAAATGTGACTTTTGGATTCGGGAAGTTCACTTTTTAGGTCATGTGGTAAACGAGAAGGGCATACACGTTGATCCAGCCAAGATCGAGGCGATTAAAAATTGGGAAGCACCTCGAACTCCTACTGAAGTACGACAATTTCTAGGCCTTGCGGGTTATTACAGAAGGTTCATCGAGAACTTTTCAAAAATAGCACAAGCTCTAACCATGCTAACCCAGAAGGACAAGAAATTTGAGTGGACGGAAAAGCAAGAGGCAGCATTCCAATTGTTAAAAGACAAGTTATGTGGCGCTCCGATACTGTCACTTCCAGACGGTACGGAAGATTTTGTGGTTTACTGTGATGCCTCACATCAAGGTTTGGGTTGTGTATTGATGCAGCGAGAAAAAGTAATAGCTTATGCTTCCAGGCAACTGAAAATCCATGAGAAGAACTACACTACACACGATTTGGAATTAGGTGCAGTGGTGTTCGCTCTCAAGATATGGAGGCACTACTTGTACGGAACCAAGTGCACGATTTTCACTGATCACAAGAGTTTGCAACACATCTTTGATCAGAAGGATTTGAATATGCGACAACGGCGATGGGTTGAATTATTAAACGATTACGATTGTGAGATAAAGTACCATCCCGGTAAGGCGAACGTCGTAGCTGACGCCTTGAGTCGCAAGGAACGGGTTAAACCATTGCGTGTTCGAGCTTTGGGATTGACTATCCACACGAATATGACTGAACGAATTCGTGAAGCTCAAGTTAACGCCCTCAAACCCGAGAATGTCAAAGGTGAAAGGTTACGAAAGATGGTTGATTCACTGGAACCAAAAGCGGACCAGACATTGTATTTCATGAATAGAATTTGGGTTCCAGTATATGGTGGATTGCGTGAGCTAGTATTGGCCGAAGCTCACAGTTCTAGATATTCGGTTCACCCTGGTGCAGACAAAATGTTCCACGATTTGAAGGAACTTTATTGGTGGCCGAATTTCAAAAGGGATATAGCAGCCTATATTGCGCGATGTTTGACTTGCGCAAAGGTCAAGGCTGAGCACCAGAGACCTTCCGGTTTGCTCCAGCAACCGGAAATACCGGAATGGAAATGGGAACGAATCACCATGGATTTCATTACCAAGTTACCTAAGACAACAAGCGGCCATGACATGATCTGGGTAATCGTAGATCGATTGACGAAATCTGCACACTTCCTCCCGATACGCGAAACGGACAGGTTGGAGAAACTGACCCGTTTGTACATTAAGGAAGTGGTATCTAAACACGGCGTACCTGTTTCTATCATCTCCGATCGAGATAGTCGTTTCACGTCAAGATTTTGGGAAAGTTTGAACGAAGCCCTCGGTACTCGCCTCGACATGAGTACCGCATATCACCCCCAAACGGATGGTCAAAGTGAACGAACCATCCAGACCTTGGAAGATATGCTACGGGCATGCGCGATAGATTTCGGAGGTAATTGGGATACGCACTTGCCATTGGTAGAATTTTCTTATAACAACAGTTATCATACGAGCATTCAAGCCGCACCGTTGAAGCTTTATATGGACGCAAGTGCCGATCGCCATTATGTTGGGCGGAAGTTGGAGAAAAGCAACTCACCGGGCCCGAAATTGTTCAAGAGACCACGGATAAGGTCTTTTTGATAAAGGAACGCCTCAAAGCGGCCCGGGACCGCCAGAAAAGCTATGCTGATATGAGGCGAAAGCCTTTAGAGTTTCAAGTCGGAGACAGGGTCCTACTGAAAGTGTCACCTTGGAAAGGTGTCGCGCGCTTTGGGAAGCGCGGAAAGCTGAACCCACGATATATTGGACCGTTCAAAGTCTTGTCCAGGGTAGGCACAGTGGCATACAAGCTCGAGTTGCCTCAAGAGCTTAGTGAGATACACGACACGTTTCATGTGTCGAACCTGAAAAAGTGCCTATCCGACGAAACTCTCATTATTCCTGCTGACGAAATCCAGATTGACGACAAGTTACATTTTGTTGAAGAACCAATCGAGGTAACTGATTGGAAGGTCCAAAAACTAAGGCGCAGCAAGATCAGATTGGTCAAAGTGCGCTGGAATGCCAAGCGTGGACCGGAGTTCACGTGGGAAAGGCTGGACCGGATGAAGCAAAAATACCCCGCCTTATTCGAGAAGACACCTGTACCGGAGAACTCGAAGTGAATTCCGGGACGGAATTCTCTTAACGGGGGGAGAATGTAACAACCGGCAAAAATAAGGTAATTCCGTACAAATTAATTAATATATGATTAACGTAATTAAATGCAATTATGTGTGATTTAATTATCAAGGCCTTAGGGGATAGCAATTTCCAAATAGTGCATAGGAATGCATACGTTTAATGGTAAAGCATGATTGGATCATGTGCGAATAAGCTATCCGGTATGGACGTTGGCAATTACCCGGTAATAATTAAATAAACGAAACGGATCCCGGACACCCAGGATATAAAATAAAGGGTATTTTCATAAGATATAATGAGTTTTGGAACTCCAAAACCATAAATGAAAACGTCTTGTACAAATCTCCCGGTAACGGATAAAATGCGCGTACCGCACCCGATACGCGTATAACTCATAATTTCACCCGGCAAAGGCCTAAATAACCAATCAACGCTTAAATTAGACTATATTTAAGTGTTATTAAAGGTATTTTTAATGTCCGGATAACGCGTGATTAAAACCCGAAAAATACCCGAACGACACCCGAACGACGGGGGATTAAAACATAACAACAATGGGTAAATATTTGTAGTTGTGGACCCCACTTAAACCCACATGGGGCCGGCCTAATGGCCTTAATATATCCATATCTTGTGCAAATCTTAATAATAACCTATGTAAAGCATGCTTAACATAAGACAAAAGTGTAAGAAAAGGTATAAGTGAACATTAAGTACAAAAGCAACTTAACCTTGTCCCCCCCTTGGATAAATTTCGGCCAAGTGCCCAAGTAATCCAAGACCAAAATCCAAGCCATCATTACATTAGTGCATGCATGTATGTGAGGTCTTGTATGTAGGATAATGATGCCTTATAAAGATTAGCTAAGATTTGCAAGAAAACTCATGCCTATACATACATACATACGGCACATTACATGCACACACATATCCTCTTCTCAAAAATCTCCCAAGTACACATATGATCTTCCATAAGATCTCTTAAATCTTTAGCATCATTACATGTGATAATTATATAAATAACACATGTTAGAAGATTGAATAACCAAGCAAAACAATCCTCTTTCTTCCTTCTCTTGTGGCCGTGGGTTTCCATACACACACACACATTATTCTTTCAAGTTTTTACATCTCCAAATCACTTAAAATCATCCATCATCCAAACCCCTTTTGTGTGTTTCAAGAGCTTGGAGCTAAACCACTAGGAAGAACACACTAAACCCCTCTCAAATCCAAGGTTTTTGTCTTCCCTAGCCTTGTGCTAGTAGTAAGCTTCTTAATCTTGTTTTTGATTGTTATTATTCATGTATGTGTTCCTAGTAGCAAGTTGTACATGAAGGGTTTAAAAATGGTTTTGAACATAATCTTTAATAGGTTTTCATGTGTAAAATGGAAGATTAAAGATATGAAAATAAACCATGGATTTGTTGATGATGATGTATTAGTCTTGAAAATATATAAAGTTTACATGTAAGACTAAGTAGGATGATATTTTGGTTAAGATTTTGAAATGAACTTGAATATGTTAAAACTAACTTTAATTCATCTTATTATGATCATTTAAGTTATAATATGTGGTAAAACATGTTAGAAGTTCATAAATGAATAAGATGGAAAATCTAAGTTAGCTTACTTAGATGAATGAAATTTTGATAAAATGGACAAATACATAAAACACACATATAATTAGTCTTTCATATGGAATATAAGACTAACATAAGTGTTTTGATACAAAAATAACTTACCAATAAAAAGTTGAATCTTCAAAGTTTACTATTTTGAGTGAAAAATGTTAACTTTGAAAGTTAGAGTAGAAAAATGCAACTTTTGTAAGTTAAGGGACTAAAGTTGTAACTTTGAAAGTTAAGGGACTAGAATGGACATTTTAGAAACTATTAGTCCAAAAATACAAGTATGGAAAGTTTGGTGTCAAAAATGCAAGTAATAAAGTCTAAGGATGAGTTTTGTAAATACTAGTAAAAATACTTGGGTATTTTGTATAAAAGTGTATTTTTGAAAGTTATAAAAATATAAAGGGTTTTAACATAAGGATTTTTATAAAATAGAGATTTTATAAAAATATTAAACAAACTTGGGAAACTTATACAAAAATGAATACTTTTATATAAATGGGAATATAAAAGTGTTGGAAACATTTTTGTAGTTAAGTTGACAAGTTGGGTTAAAAATACATAAGTATTTTAACCATCCAAGTAACATGTGAAAAGAGGAAGAAATATGGATAATATTTCTATAAAATACATGTTGGGAAAAACTTGGAAAAATTAACTAATCAAGTTAAGATATCGAACTAAGACGCGTTAACGAACCGTACACGGACAAACATGAGAAAAATGCCATTGCGGCAAGATAAGAAAAATATATATTTTAAGAAGTAAAATATATATACATTATGGGTGAAAACAAATAAACACTTTCCTAAGTGTTGGAGGATTAATTCGTGGGAGAAACACATGACACAAACGAATAAGACGTTAAAACAAACGTATGTACTTAACAAGAAAAATTACACATTTATATATATTTGTACGCTCGTCTCGGCAAAATTCTAGTATATCTACTTAATGGGAAAGTAGATATGCGGGAAGGAAAGCCGCGACGAGAAGACAAGGATATATATATGTGTATGTCGTACCAACGAAATCCTAGTATATTTATTTGAATGGGAAAATAAATATACGGTGTGGTGAGTTGAATCGGACGTTAAGAGTATACAATCGAACGACAAGATCTTAGCATATTTGTTTAAATGGGAAAACGAATGTGTGGCAAAGTGAGTCGGGTCGAGGATTGAAATATATATTATATCGAGCGATGCGATCTTAAGTATAATTATTTAAATGGGAAAATAATTATATGTTAAGTGAAGTCGAGTCGATGATAATAAGATACAAGTTATGGAAATATTAACAAGAGTAATATATAACTTGTAACACAAAGGGTAATGTAACGCCAACAAAACCTAGGATACGCGCTTAATTAAACGGGATTTGGAACAACTTGTGGTCGGGAGTTGGGTGTACAACTTGCCAAGGCACATGCACTATAGGAATAGTGACTTATACGCCTAGAACGTTTGTAGGTGCGAGACCACCCCTTTGCTATCCACCCTTTTGAGCCAGACGCAGTTTCAGGTGAGTTTCACGGCCCCATTTTAAACTATTTTTACGTTTTCCGGGGGAAAGATATGTTAGGGATAATGTTTGACGGATTTATTACTTGAGGTGTGACCGCCACTCGGGGTTGAGTCCTCGCCTCTATAATCATTTATTCGGAAATTGAAACCGGAGGAATATTCGGATAGTACTATTGGTGCCTGACAAGGCCCACCCCTAATCGATAGCGTCGATTATGCATTAGGTTATGCCTGGGGTGCAAATATTCTGAACTTAAGTCGTGGGAAACCGAGTAACGACTTGGAGCGGGGCATTTTATTTGTATACGTCTTGGTTTGATTATAGTCTCAAGTAGATTTATAGGAATTTGCAACTCCTATATATTGTCATAACATGGTATTCCCAAGTATTCAAGTTTTAGAAACTGAAAACCTGTGAACTCACCAATATATTTATATTGACGAAACTTTTTAAACATATCTTTCAGGTAACTAGACGATGAAGGATCAGGCAAGCTGGGTCGGGGAATCTCCAATGCGACGTCGAACTTTTGCGGGGTTTCACTTTTATTTCCCAAGGCATTTGGGATATATATGAGAAACCTCTATGTTTATTTCAAAAACAATTAACTTTTATGTAATGTTGAAAACAGATTTGACGTCATAATATATGACCCATTTTCTTAAATTACTTGTGTTTAGCAATAACCTTGACTTTATGCTTTTGAACCGTCGCGCCACGTGTTTCCGCCTTTGTCGTGGTGTGACACAATTACACCTACTCACTAGTTTATATGCGATTAGAACTAGCAATTAGGCCCTACTCGCTAGTTTTACATGCGAGTAGGAACCCTAATCGCCAGTTGCAGACTCCTACTCGCCTGCAGCTTATGTGACGACTAGAAACACCTATAAATACAACCCTTGACTTGTAAAACACCATTTGTGCAACCTAACTGGTCCCAAGCCTCCCTTACACCATAATACACCTCTGGAACTCGTTTTTGCTCCAAAACCCATCATTCCTAAACTTACACTTCTTCTTTAGCAAGATTCAAGGTGTGTTATCTACCCTAAGCCTTTGTATTGTTGATATCTTGGTTCCTAAAGGTCCAAACCTAGTTTTATCAAGTTTGTGTTTTTGAAAACCTTTGAAATGAGTTTCTAAAACAAGTCTAAACGTTTATACTTGCTATATGTGAAGTATTCATGCAAGAAACGGTTTTTAATGGTCAAAACGTGAATGTTTCCATGTATTTGATGTACTTTTGATGTGTAGGAGTTGTTAAGATGTTTTCCTATGATTTTGAGCAATTATTATGGTGTTTTGGTGATAATATGCATTTTAACCCATTTGAGTGATTCTTGAAGATTTAGGGTGTTATAATATGATTTGATGATTGTTTGATGTTAGGATTCACACTAGAATGGTATAATAACAGAGGAATGATGATTTGCAAGGTAGTAGGTGATGAGATCTGATTATTTGTCATTCAAGGAAAGATATGCATGTGATGTGCTAAAAGTAGTTTAATAAAAATAACTAAATTAAACCTAAAACTAGACACCTAGTAATACTCTAGACTCTCTAAAACTAAACTACTGACAGGCAAGTGAACCTATCGACTCTAGTAAAGCTAAAGTAAATCCGGATATCGAACCCACAGGACTCTAATGGAAAACGGTAACTAGACTCGAAAACTTATCTAAAATTGAAATAAAACTATTTATTATTTTAGAGGGGGGGTTTTACTAAAAACTAAATTCAAGAAAAATAAAGATTAACTAAATAAACTAAACTGAACTTAAGACGTAAACAGAGCTGAACCAAATTCAAATGATGGTGAGAATACTACCTAGGTTAGAATCCTACTCATGACTGACGAACTTTTATGGTTATGGAACTAGCTATGGAACCGGGATCTTTAGATACTAAACTTACAGCATAAACTAGAGGACCCTCGACCCTTCTCAAAGAGAAACCTAAGGTTACCTATAAGCCGTTAAACTACCGATTGAGAGGTTACCCTTACAGGCTTACCTACTCTGATGATAAAGTACCCGCTAGACAGTCTACCTTACAGCGCGAAAGCCTCACTACACTAAAAGTGCAAGGGGTAACTATAGAAAACCTGACCTGACTCGATACGCAAGTAGTGGTAAGGAAACTAGGAAGATCTTCTTACAAAGCATCTAAATCTAGCAATTTAACACCCTAGACATATCGACAATCCCGCACCTTACAGCTATTGGAATTGGAAGAATACTTAGAACTACCCAATCAACAAAAATCACTCCTATGGAAAACACTAGCAATTTACCATAAACTAGTTGCTAACACAAAGTCCACAACCTAACACGCATTCATACATGAAAGACATTCACAAAAACGCATGTGGAGTAAGTAATTATCAATTGAACAAAACTAAGTACGCATAAACACCAGATCAAAAATAATCAAAGTCTTTACTAAATCATCAACCCATAGTCTAAGTTCCAAAAAACCATAAAAAACGTTCATTCAATCATGAGTATTCATCATAACCTAAGTAGTAATGAAAGTCTAGCCAAGAAACATGTTCAAAACAAGAATAAAATCAATTCTAAGTTCAAGAAACATAGTTTGCAATTCAAAAGAACAAAGGAATGAAGAAACCGAATGATTAAAACCCGAATCTCTCAATCCCAATGCTCAAAATCTTGACCCTTCGCCTTTTTCTCACCTCCTAGTGCTCCAGAGCAGCTCCAATATGTCAAAAGTGAAGATCAAAACCATTCATGGCCGTTCTAGGGTTTTTAATATCGAAATTGGGCCAAAAACCAATTTTTCACGTTTTTACTCCCGTCACGTAGCGTGACGGGCTTCAGGTGATGTGGTCACGTAGCGTGACCAGCTTCAGGACCAGGGGGATCCGTCACGTCGCGTGACCAGATGTGCTCTTTCCCGTCACGTAGCGTGACGAGACATAATTTTTCATTTTTTTCTTTTTTCGACTTCCCGATCAACCGCGACTCGTCCGGAGGCTCGTTTTTTCTCGTTTAAGCTCCATTTTACTTCCTTTCTTGCCCGGACTCCTGTGCAACACAAAATACTAAATAGAATACGAAAATACCACAAAAACGACACAAACTGACTCGAAAATAATATAAACTATAGACCGAAAACAGATGTATTTTGCAATACATCAAATATCCCCACACTTATGTTTTTTTCGTCCCTGAAAAAGAATTGTGCTATGGAATCACAGTTATGTTTACATCCGGTTTCAAAACATAGGTTACTTAATTAATAATCTACTAACGTGTTGATTGCGATTGCAGATATATTGATCCTCTTAAACCCAAACCGGTTTCCAAGCCCCCTTTTTATTTATGTTAAGTTCATGTTGATTAGTCTATCTAGGGTCTCACTCAAAGGAAGCATCAGTTCCTCCTAATCCCGCCTCAAGCTTATGAAGCTAAGGGAACGACCAATTGACCATTTCCCAACCGTCTTATGTAGAAAACAAAGAGAATTTAAAATCACTTTATATATATATATATATATATATATATATATATATATACTTAACTCAGAGGGTGTGACCAATCCAAGTCGCTATCCCAGTGGCCAGGCACCTTAAGCTTCAGCTTTTTTTTTTTTTTTTTTTTTTCGATCTCAGCATACTTAACTCAGAGAGTGTGACCAATCCAAGTCGCTATACCAGTGGCCAGGCACCTTAAGCTTCAGCATTTTTGCTTTGATTTCTATTTTTTTAAGTGATTAGAAATTCTAACGGTTTTCTACTTATAACGGTGCTTCTTATACTATTTTTGGCGGTTTCGGTCTCCACGTTTCTCCTAGATGAGAATCCACAAGATAGCCTAACATAATTAATTTATTACTTTTCAAAGGAAACCTTTCTACCGGTCGAGCCTACCCACATATCCCAAATCAGACACGTTTTCAATCAGTTTTAATCTCTTACTATACATACTATTTGAAAACCGGACACCTAACTTTACCTATCATCTTCCATATTTTATATAACGCAAACTTCAAAATCAGGGACATTTTTTTTCATTTTTTTTATTTTTTTAATTTTTTTTTATTTTTTTTTTCGACTATGACAGACACGGTCCATCACAACTGACTCAAACGAAATAATACTGACACTAAACAAAAAGAAAAACAAAAAGAAAAGATAAAAAGGAAAAGACTTAGCTGGAAATATAGCAAGACTGTCATGTGCCAGTCTAATCCAAAAACATGCTCTCCAATTCGAACGTGCTCAGCAAACAATTCCAAACTCCCACACACGAACGAAAGCGGCTCATCATGCTAAACCATACTCACAAACCATAAACCACCAGATATATATATAAACAAAACATCACCAACCAACCATCCCAGTACCCAAAGTATCAAAATATATCAAGTTTAGTACAGACCATGATCAAATCAAAACATCAGATAAAAGAAAAATAAAGGAAAATACTAAACCAGTGATCATGCTGCACTTCCATCCCCACACTAAGTCTCATCTGCTCCACCTGGTAGCTCATCCTGCGGCACATGCGGCTCTGGGGCTCTGAAACTGTCTGGGATAGCAAGGTTCATTGCTCCCATCATACACCTCCACATGTCCTCCTGTCTGCGATGACCTGCAACAATCAACTCCCGTAACTCCAAATACTGCCTATCTGTCCTCTCACAAAGTGCCTGTAGAGTCAATGGTACTGGAGGTGGCTCTCTAAGAGGATACTGATGACCAGGCAACTCTCTCCTATGCCTAGGTCTCTGTAAACGAGTAGGGATGGCGGCCTGGAGTGCCTCAGCTGCTGCTGACCCCTCGGGGGGTGGTACCTGTGGACTTGGGATAACTGTGTCCCATTCCACAGGATCAGTCGATACTAAAATGCCTGCCTGCTTAAGTTCTTTCTCTCCAAAATACTTGGCTATTGGCCCCTCCACTAAGTAACTCTTTTTATACCTGTCAAAAACCTTCAAATTCTCTGCTAAAACAGTAATATATGGACCCATGTCTAAAGCAGCCCGGTCTCCTCCCCTCCTTGGCCTAGCAAAAGACCAAGCCAACACACTAGCTAAATTGGCCTCTCGGCCCTGAACCATACATAACAAGCAGAAAAGATCTATCCAGTTCACCTTATTCTCTCCTGATTTCCTACCCACCAAAGTACATGACAAAATCTTAAGTATATACCTGTAAACCGGATCCCGAATATCTGTTCCAGCCAAATTTTTAGAAAACGGTGTAATAGCAATGGTCTCCCAAAACTTAGTTAAATCATGCACTGTCAAGCTATACTCTTTCTCCACCTTATAAGCTCCTCTCAAACTAGTCAAGAAACCTGGAGTCGCAACCTCCTCTCTCGTGTAGAAGCCACTAACCACAGCGAAATCAGGTATAGACATTTCATAAAGTACCCTACCCAGAGAAAACGACACTGCATCCCGCTCAGCAAATGTGCCTTCCTTATGCTTAAATGTAGAGTGAAATTCAATGATCAGCTCCTCGTACTGTTCTTTATCACAAGTTAACACCCGCTTAAACCTAGGCCCCAGCAATCCCTCAATTCTCTCTCGCTGACCCACTATATGCAGCCAATCCCAGTCAATCGTGCGCGGAACTAAAAGCTCTGTATCAACCAAAACATCACACTTCTCTGCTTCTCTGGTGCCTTCCTGAAACTGTAGGAGAGTATGCCGCCTGAGGTCCTCTCTTGTGCATATTGTGAGTGTCTCCGGTGCCGAATATAAAATCTCTCGGCGTCTCTGATGTTTTTCTCGAGCATTCTCCTGCTGTGCTGGTACCTGCCTTGGGGTTAATGCGGGTGCCTTCTTCCGTTTTTGACCAGTGCGAGACGACGACTCACCTGCCATGCCTGTACTTGCTTTCTTGGTGTTCCCTTCAACGATTTAGCTATGAATTCCTGCAAGATGATGTCGACGCACAAAACACGAACCGAAAAAAAAAACGACAAAAACAAAACCGAAAACTACTAAGTAAGCTATAAATTAAAAGAAAATGAACGTCTACAAACTCTACACTTGGGATTTTCACCCAAGAACTCTAAGTACTCATCTTATCAGGAATTTCGAGAGGAGTTTCCTCACTCTCGCTCGTGTCTAACGGTCCCCCAATATAATGCTTCAACCTGTGACCGTTAACCTTCCATGTTTTTCCGTCATCAACGTGTAGGAGTTCAATGGTGCCATACGGGAACACTTCTTTCACCGTATACGGTCCCGCCCACTTAGATTTGAGCTTTCCTCCAAACAACTTCAGACGAGAATTATATAAAAGCACCTTATCACCCTTCTTAAACTGCTTCACACCTTTCAATCTCCTATCATGCAACGCTTTAGTTCTCTCCTTAATATTCAAAGATCGCGCATACGCTGCATCTCGAAGCTCCTCTAACTCATGAAGCTGAAAGTAGCGTCGCTTCGCTGCTTCGGTCAAATCAAGATTAACCGCCTTAAGGGCCCAAGGAGCTCGATGTTCTAGCTCAACGGGGAGATGACATGCTTTACCGTAGACAATCATAAACGGAGTAGTGCCTAACGGTGTTTTGTATGCAGTTCTAAATGCCCAAAGCGCATCATCTAGCTTGTCGGACCATTCCGACTTTTCCCAACGGTTTTCTCAAGGATTCTCTTCACTCCTCGGTTTGCATTCTCCACTTGACCGCTTGTTTGCGGATGGTAAGCGGTAGATAAACGGTGAGTGACCCCGTAGCGCGCTAACACCTTTTGCATCATGGTGTTACAGAAATGCGTACCACGGTCACTAATAAGTGCCTTGGGAGTACCAAACCGAGTGAACAACTTCTTCAAAAATTTCACCACCACTCGGGCATCGTTAGTAGGTAGAGCTTGCGCTTCCACCCACTTGGAAACATAATCAATGGCCACGAGGATGTACCGGTTCCCTCCAGAAATGGGGAACGGTCCCATGAAATCAATGCCCCATACATCAAAAACTTCAAGAACCTGAATGGGGTTCTGAGGCATCTCATCCTTGGATGAAATATTACCGGTGCGTTGACAAGCATCACACCGCCTTACGAAATCGAGGGAATCCTTCACCACTGAAGGCCAATAAAAACCACTATCAAAGACCTTCTGAGCTGTAGTGTGATGAGCATGGTGCCCTCCATAAAGACTCTCATGACAGTGCCTAATGATCTCTAGACCCTCCTCTCTACTAACACATCTCCTCAAAATCCTATCACTTCCTATTCTAAACAGAAAAGGATCATCCCACACATACTTAGTAGCTTCTCTAAGAAACTTCCTACGCTGTTGGGTACTCATACCCTCTACCAACATCCCATGAGCATGATAATTTGCCAAATCAGTGAACCATGGCATACCTTGCTTCTCAGCCTCAACAAAATCTATGGACTCGTGAGGGAATTTATCTCCAATCGCCTCCTCACGAATCTCCTCCCTACTCGGATCCTCTAAACGAGAAAGGTGATCCGCAGCCACGTTCTCGGCTCCCCGTTTATCCTTAATCTCAATATCAAACTCAGAAAGCAAAAGAATCCACCGAATTAAACGAGGTTTGGCGTCCTTCTTTGCGAAAAGAAACCGCAAAGCCGAGTGATCAGTAAAAACGGTGGTTTTAGAGAGCACGAGATAAGAACGAAATTTATCAAAAGCAAACACAACCGCCAAGAGCTCTTTCTCGGTAGTTGTGTAGTTCTCCTGAGCATCATTAAGGGTCTTACTGGCGTAGTAGATAGGATGAAAATGTTTGTCACGCCTTTGCCCTAAGACTGCCCCGACTGCGTAGTCACTCGCATCACACATGAGCTCAAATGGCAAGCTCCAGTCGGGAACTAAGATAGGAGCACTCACTAACCGCTCCTTCAAAAACTCAAAAGCCTTAAGACACTCCTCATCAAAGACAAAAGGAACGTCTTTCTCAAGAAGACGGGTCATGGGGCGAGTGATTTTGGAAAAATCCTTAATGAACCTACGATAGAAGCCCGCATGACCAAGAAAACTACGGATGGACTTGACATTGGTCGGAGGTGGAAGCCTACTAATGGTGTCAATCTTAGCCCTATCAACCTCTATACCATCCCTAGAAATCTTATGGCCTAGAACTATCCCCTCAGTCACTATAAAGTGACACTTCTCCCAATTCAACATTAACTTAGACTCTACACATCTCTCTAACATCCTCTCTAAGTTAACCAAGCAAACGTCAAAAGAGCTACCATAAACCGAAAAATCATCCATGAAAACCTCCATAGATGTCTCAATCATATCCTGAAAAATAGCTATCATGCAACGCTGAAAAGTGGCTGGAGCGTTACATAACCCAAACGGCATGCGGCGATACGCATAAGTGCCATAGGGGCATGTAAAGGTGGTCTTCTCCTGATCCTCCGGTGCAATGGGGATCTGGAAATAACCTGAAAATCCGTCAAGGAAGCAGTAAAACTGCTGCCCTGCCAGACGCTCCAACATCTGGTCAATGAAGGGGAGAGGAAAATGGTCTTTCCTTGTGGCGTCATTCAGTCTCCTATAATCAATACAGACACGCCAACCAGTGACAGTACGAGTGGGAATGAGCTCATTTTTCTCATTAGTGACCACAGTCATCCCTCCCTTCTTAGGGACAACCTGAGTCGGGCTCACCCACGGGGAATCAGATATGGGATAGATCAGACCAGCATCCATGAGCTTAAGAACCTCGTTCCTAACTACTTCCTGCATGTTCGGATTTAGGCGTCTCTGAGGCTGCACCACAGGCTTATAATTATCCTCCATGAGTATCCTATGGGTGCAGTAGGTAGGGCTGATGCCCTTGATGTCAGAGAGCCTCCATGCAATGGCTTGCTTATGTGCCTTCAACACATCAAGCAACCGACTCTTCTCCTCCTCCGTCAGTTTAGATGAAATAATGACGGGCAAACTAGCATTCTCCCCTAAGTAGGCATATTCTAAGTGAGAGGGCAAAACCTTAAGTTCTAAAGGCGGTGGTGTCTCTAATGAAGGTTTACTACTCTCCTCACGAACCTCACTAATCTCTAAAGCCTCAGGAAACAAAGGGGACTCCTCCCCTACTAACTCTAACTCCTCATCATGGGTCTCAACTACCAAATCACCCCCACAGATGTAATCAAGACATCGGTCCACACGAGAGAAAAAAGAATTTATGAAGTAAACAGAGTCAGTGGGACCGCTAAAATCGTCTTGACTACCAGGATATCTCATGGATTTGACGATCTCAAAGGTGACCGTCTCATCTTCTACGCGTAGAGTGATCTTCCCGTCAAAGACATCAATGAGTGCCTTGGCGGTGCGCAGAAACGGACGACCTAGAATTAGAGGTACTTTGTCGTCTACCTCCATGTCAAGAATAACGAAATCCACGGGGAAAACAAATTTATCAACTTTCACCAACAAGTTTTCCACAATGCCCCGTGGATATTTGACCGATCGGTCAGCAAGGGATAAAGTCATGCGCGTTGGGGTCAGGTCACCTAGGTCTAGTTTCTCATAAAGAGAATAAGGCATCAGGTTGATACTAGCACCTAAGTCTGCCAACGCGTGGTTTTGAGTGTCACTACCAAACATACACGGGATTGTAAAAATCCCGGGATCTGTCAATTTCTCCGGTAGCTTGTTCAAAACCACCGCAGAACATCCCGCAGTCAATGGAATGTTTGAGACCTCCCCCAGCCTATCTTTCCTTTTCAGAAGATCTTTAAGGAATTTGGTATATTTAGGCATATGCTGGAGGGCCTCAATGAACGGGAGATTGATTTTGAGCTGCTTAAACATATCTAGAAAATGTCCATACTCCTTAGCATATTTCTGGTTCCTAAGGCGGGCTGGGTATGGAAGACGAGAAGGATCAATCTCAGGGGTAGGCCTAGTCGGTATGGGTGTCCTACCTACAACCTTCTCTGTCTGAGGCTCACTATTTGGTGCGGTACTTGCTGGGACTAGCCTAGGTTGCACCCTACTAGGAGCCTCCATCTCTATTTCCTCATCTAACTGCTCCTCTACCTCACTTTCTACCTGCTCATTAACTCTCTCTGCCCCTCTACCACTACGAGTGGTGACTGCTTTCAGTTGGGCGGCTGGGTTGGGTTGAGTACTACCTGAGAACTGGCCTTGGGGCCGCTCTTCCAACCGCCTAGCAATATCACCAACAGTACGCTGAAGATCTAAAAATGCAGAGTGGTGATTTTTCAACAAGGTGTCATGCTCTGCTAGAGTTTTCTGGGTGTGGGCATCTTTAGCTACTAACTGGGTCAAAAGCTCTTCTATCTTACCCAAACCACCCTCAATACCCGAACCTACCTTATTACCCGAATTTCCACCCGAATACTGACCCTGCCCCTGGTTATGAGTAGAGTTTGATGAGAAACCAGGGGGATTACCGGAAGATTTCCAGCTGAAGTTTGGATGATTCCTCCAACCTGGGTTGTAAGAATTTCCATAGGAGTTATTTGACCCGCGGTTCTGACCGCCTACAAAATCCACCTGTTCCTCCTGATGAATCAAAGGACATTCAGAAGTAGCATGCCCTCCCCTACATATCTCACACTTTTCAGATTTCAACTTCAACTCTTTCACTTCCTTAGTTAGTGCATCTAAAGCAGCAGCCACACTAGTATCCAATGTGACTTGGTGAACACCTCGAGCCGGTGAGGTGGTACTAGGTGCAGGAATGGAATTCCTGAGTAAAACCCGCTGCTCATGGTCTGTCTGGGCAAAACTTTCAAATAAGTCATTGCATTCGGCCGCAGTTTTCTTACCCATCATGTGGCCGCCTGCAGAAGTATCAAAGCGGTTCTTTGCCTCATAAGTTAGGCCATTGTAGAATTTCTCTACAAGGGCCCAATCAGTTAGACCATGTTGGGAGCACCTGCTAAGCAGGTTTTGAAAACGCTCCCATGCAAGATAATAAGGCTCATCAGGTTCCATCCGGAATGAATGGATCTGATCGCGAAGGCGGGATGCCTTACTAGGTGGAAAGTACTTATTCAGAAAAGCTTCTTTAAGGACATCCCATGTGGTAAAAGTGTCGGTAGGGTGAGAGTCGAGCCAAGTGGCTGCTCGACCAGCAAGGGAAAAGGGGAAAAGGTGGAGGAATTTAGCATCATCATTGGCACCCTGTAGCTTAAAGGTAGCTAGGATGCGAGTCAGACGGGCTATGTGGGCCGGGGCATCCTCATCATCGCGGCCGTGGAATTGACATGTGTTATTAATGGCCGTCATGATGTAGGAGGGTATCTGCCAGGACCCATCATTGTTGATGGCTGGAATGGTAATAGGGGAGTTAACTCCTGTAAAACCCTGGGTGGATTGTTGGTGGACAGTGCGACGCTCAGCCATTTGGAAAAGGTTTGGTGGTGGACTGGGTGGTGGGGAGGATGACCTAGAAGAACAAGAGCTAGAAGAACTTACCTCTTCAAGCTTAACTTCAGCAGCTGACTTGCTCCGCGAACGAGTAACTGACATAAAACTGCAGAGTAGACAGTAAAAGAGGTAAGGGAATAACAGATAGAAGAAACTAAGAAAAAATATAAAAGACTCGAAATAAAAATTAAAAATTTACTGAAAATAAAAATAACAAATAGCACAGATATTTCAGATAAGTTCAATCAAAGCTAATTAACGCAATCGCCAAGAGTCCCCGGCAACGGCGCCAAAAACTTGATGTTCTAAAAGTAGTTTAATAAAAATAACTAAATTAAACCTAAAACTAGACACCTAGTAATACTCTAGACTCTCTAAAACTAAACTACTGACAGGCAAGTGAACCTATCGACTCTAGTAAAGCTAAAGTAAGTCCGGATATCGAACCCACAGGACTCTAATGGAAAACGGTAACTAGACTCGAAAACTTATCTAAAATTGAAATAAAACTATTTATTATTTTAGAGGGGGGTTTTACTAAAAACTAAATTCAAGAAAAATAAAGATTAATTAAATAAACTAAACTGAACTTAAGACGTAAACAGAGCTGAGCCAAATTCAAATGATGGTGAGAATACTACCTAGGTTAGAATCCTACTCATGACTGACGAACTTTTATGGTTATGGAACTAGCTATGGAACCGGGATCTTTAGATACTAAACTTACAGGATAAACTAGAGGACCCTTGACCCTTCTCAAGGAGAAACCTAAGGTTACCTATAAGCCGTTAAACTACCGATTGAGAGGTTACCCTTACAGGCTTACCTACTCTGATGATAAAGTACCCGCTAGACAGTCTACCTTACAGCGCGAAAGCCTCACTACACTAAAAGTGCAAGGGGTAACTATAGAAAACCTAACCTGACTCGATACGCAAGTAGTGGTAAGGAAACTAGGAAGATCTTCTTACAAAGCATCTAAATCTAGCAATTTAACACCCTAGACATATCGACAATCCCGCACCTTACAGCTATTGGAATTGGAAGAATACTTAGAACTACCCAATCAACAAAAATCACTCCTATGGAAAACACTAGCAATTTACCATAAACTAGTTGCTAACACAAAGTCCACAACCTAACACGCATTCATACATGAAAGACATTCACAAAAACGCATGTGGAGTAAGTAATTATCAATTGAACAAAACTAAGTACGCATAAACACCAGATCAAAAATAATCAAAGTCTTTACTAAATCATCAACCCATAGTCTAAGTTCCAAAAAACCATAAAAAACGTTCATTCAATCATGAGTATTCATCATAACCTAAGTAGTAATGAAAGTCTAGCCAAGAAACATGTTCAAAACAAGAATAAAATCAATTCTAAGTTCAAGAAACATAGTTTGCAATTCAAAAGAACAAAGGAATGAAGAAACCGAATGATTAAAACCCGAATCTCTCAATCCCAATGCTCAAAATCTTGACCCTTCGCCTTTTTCTCACCTCCTAGTGCTCCAGAGCAGCTCCAATATGTCAAAAGTGAAGATCAAAACCATTCATGGCCGTTCTAGGGTTTTTAATATCGAAATTGGGCCAAAAACCAATTTTTTCACGTTTTTACTCCCGTCACGTAGCGTGACGGGCTTCAGGTGATGTGGTCACGTAGCGTGACCAGCTTCAGGATCAGGGGGGATCCGTCACGTCGCGTGACCAGATGTGCTCTTTTCCGTCACGTAGCGTGACGAGACATAATTTTTCATTTTTTTCTTTTTTCGACTTCCCGATCAACCGCGACTCGTCCGGAGGCTCGTTTTTTCTCGTTTAAGCTCCATTTTAATTCCTTTCTTGCCCGGACTCCTGTGCAACACAAAATACTAAATAGAATACGAAAATACCACAAAAACGACACAAACTGACTCGAAAATAATATAAACTATAGACCGAAAACAGATGTATTTTGCAATACATCAGCATGTTTAATAAAACCTAGTACTTTGCCATTTTTGGAAATAATTGCAAATAGGGTGTTAGACCAGTGATAAATTGGGGGTTTTTGTTTGGAATGGGTTGGTTAATGATTTGGGTTTGATGTTGGGTGTTTTTACATGTTTCGGATCTGATTTGGAGGGTTAAACGCACGAAATAAGGCTAGTTGCTGCAGGAGGCGAGTAGTTTCTACTCGCGTGTACAACACGTGATTACAACACCTAATTGCCTGTTTACCATCTTAATTGCTAGTTGACTTTTCTAATTGCATGTTTCATTCATAATCGTGTGTTTTATTATTGTAAGTGTATTTTGACATCCCGGAACATATGTTAACACCTAGGAACATGTTAGGAACCCCGTGACATGTCTAATAACTTGATAACACGTGTTCGGACTCGTTTATGCGTTATCTAAGCTATATGCTAGATTTAGTGAACTTTTGCGCATGTTAAGTGTATAATTGCATATGATTGCATGATATCTTGCATTTGGCTAACACGTGGGATGTCGGGTCACCAATGGGATGTCGGGTCTTGTCCGGTATGGTCGGTTTAACGTTCAAACATGTTTTCGACGCACACAGTCATGGTCTGGACAATTGGGGACTGATTAGCCTTCGGGTTAGTAGTCATCACACTTATGTAAACTCATTGATAGGTCGCCACTAGTTAGGGCTATCACACACGTGTCGGATTAATCTTTAACTGAAGACGCAATCTAAGGTGAGTTTCACGGCCCCTCTTTCTGTGTTTACATTTTCGTGGGAGAAACATGCTACTTGTTCGTATTTTACTTATCATGTTATACTAGGATTATCTTTCGTTACTATGAGATTCGTTGAGCCCCAGTTCATGTGGCCAACAATGTGATAGTTCGTTTAGCCGGGTATACGACAGTTCGTTAGCCATTAACATGGCAGTCCGTTAGCCGTGGATACGGTAGTTCGTTAGCCGTGGATGCGGTAGTTGTTAGTCGTGGTTGCGGTAGTTCGTTGGGTGGTTCGTGCGACGTATCGTCATAGTAAGGTTTACACGCCTAGCTAGCGTCTTCATATCATAGTAGTAACATGATGGCGTTTTCAAAACTCATGAAACATTTTACTTAAAACCTGTGAACTCACCAGCATTATGTGCTGACGTTTTTTAGCATGTTTTCTCAGGTCGCTAAGATAGCAGCAGTCGAGCTAGGCGCACGGAGTCGCACTCGCGTCTAGGATCATATTTTGGATGTCAAACTTTAAACTCATGTTTTACTTTTGTTTGGATTTTGTAAACTTAAATATGCTTCCGCTATACTTTAAATCGTGGTTTTTGATTATTGCATGGGATGTCTTACATATTTTCTTACATATATTTGTCGTTTATTGAGACCGTTGACTTGGATCCCGGTGTGTCACGCGCCTCGTGGTAAAACTCTGCATGTGGAAATTTGAGGGTGTGACACATTGAGTCCTGATGACTAGGGCTGCAAACGAACTGAACTTTCAGCGAACAGTTCATGAATCGTTCGACGGGAAGTTCGTTTAGTTAAACGAACGAACACGAACAGATGCCGTGTTCGTTCGTTTATGTTTGTGAACGTTCGGTAACGTGTTCGTTTATGTTCGATAGTTTAATAGGGTTTCTGATGTCTTAAGAATTATATCTTATTCCAAAATTAATATATGTCCGTTTGTGTTTGTTTCTGTTCATGAACATTTCTTTGTGTTCGTTTGTGTTCATGAACACTTGTTTGTGTTCATTAATGTTCGTTTGTGTTCGTGTGCGTTCACGAACAAAATTAACAAACGAACACGAACACAAGTGTTTTCTTAATAAACGAACACGAACAAAAAATCTCGTTCGGCAAGTGTTCATGAACTGTTCGTGAACACATGATTTTCTTAATAAACGAACACGAACAAAGTCTTGTTCGTGTTCGTTTGCAGCCCTACTGATGACTGTAATAAAATGGAACATAATCCCAAATTAACAAAAGAACTGTTTTTATCATGTGTCATCATAATGCAATTGGAAAAGTGTATCCGAGTCGGTAACTTATAACAATTTACATCAGCTGCTCTAGAAACTTCTGGTTTCTTTTGTTACTCATAATCGCGGGAAACAAAGAAATTTAATATTAGAAAAGATTGACGATTTAGGTATAACTTCTTGTCATGAAGGCCACTGAAGAGCTGATCATGATGATTGTAATAAAATAAAACATAATCCCACATTATCTAAAGAAGTGTTAATTAGTACAACTAAAAAAACAAGAAAATAATAATAAAAAAAAATAAATAAAAAGGATCCAAACATCTCAAAACCTCAAAAAATTATGATCATCCATCTATACGGTTGTACAGATGTAGACAAAAAAACATGTTATTCATCTATACGACTCGTATAAATCTATGCGAGTCTGTATAAATGAATAATCATATTTTTTTTTAATTTATTCACCTATACAACTCTTATAGACTTATACAAGTCCATGTTCTATAGGTGAAGGGTGTAACTAGTCCTAGTGTGTATGCGCCAAAAAGTATCCATGTGTGATTTTCTAGCGATTATAACTGTTGCTAAATAAAAAATATTGAAGCTTTTTAATTTTTTTAATGAGAAAACGGGGCTGGACATTTTACTTACTATTATAACTTTATTTATTCATTTTTTATATTAAACAGTAGCTGATTATCTCAGGAGGGTACCGGGGTTAAAAAAATCTAATTTTACGTGATAACCTATTGCAAATGGCTCAATTTAACTAACCACAAAATCTCTCAATTATTGCATGTTCATAGTATTCTAATCAGTAATAACTCATATTCCCTAATCTAAAACCTAATCAGTAATCATTTAAAGAATCACTTATGTAAGCTGCAACTATTAAAAAACTCATCACATCTCTTTAATTTCTCACATTCTAATGGCTCTTATAATTCCTAACCTAATCAACTAAACAAACACTTAAGTTGGAAGTTGTAATCATTGCATCTCATTATGCCACATGGCATAATCAAGAGATGGTTGAAGCCACCATTGAACGTCACGTCAGGCAACTATCAATTCTTTCCGGAAGCGTCCTGGGGTTGAAAAATATAACCATTCTAATAATACTAATACTAATAGTAATAATTATTACTCTTGTAATTAAATAAATAAAAAAATAATCTTGCTATAAGGTGACACCATGTGTTGCAGTGTTGCGCGATTCTTTCTCCTAACTTCTCTTGATGAAGTATACCTAGTAAAATTCCAATGATAACATGGAGATTTGGCTTATTTTCAACATCGTAGATAAGAACCTAGTTTAAAAGAAAAACATGATTAATGAATAACATGAACACTTTGTGTGTTTTTTTCCTATATGAACGAAACCTCACAAAAAAATAGTCGATTTTTTTCCTTTTTTTATATAGGACTATGGTACTCGTTGGAAAGATAATAAAACGCTTGTTAATTTGGTGTAATTTTTTTCTTTAAAAAATCCCGTATATAAAAGATATAAACGTTTAAAAATTATGGGAGGAAACATGAGAGAGAAAATTTTAAATTTATTTTTAAATTATTTTTTTCCTAAAATAACTCAATTTAATTTAGGGTTTTATGTTTATCTTTTTTTTTAATTAAAAAAGAAATAATTCAAAAACAATAAAATTTTTCAATTATGATGTCACGTGGCAGTCTCAAGGGGAGGTTGAGGCCTCCATTACACGCCACGTCAGCATATACGTCTTCTTTTATATATATATATATATATATATATATATATATATATATATATATAGATGAATCACTTGTTACGGTTGTTCTTTCCTACCTAACCACTTCAGTACTAGAAAACTCATTTTGCTGTGTGAAAATTTTCGGACCGGTATGTGCTAACGACAGATAAAAAATGGATAGGTCAAATTAGTAGGAAAAAGTAAATTATCCATTCGTGATTGTCCAGCGATTATAACGGACGGTTTAACTTTTTTTTAACGGCTAACGATTACAATACAAGTCCGGTCATACGGGTAAACCCATTGGCACAAGGCTACCCATGCCCTATGAACATAGACTGCGCTGGTGACTGGCCCACCCACCATTGCATGGGAAAACCACAGCTAAAAGGCCAACTGTGGTAAAACCTTAGGCCCACATGAAGCAAATTGCAA